>BFEA01000769.1:216685-237921 GCA_003427395.1 Chara braunii
GTGAGTACATCTCCTTCACAGCCTTCCCCGACATCCTTTTTTTTTTTCTTTTCTCCTCTTTTCTTGGACAGTAGGGACCTGCCAGTCCCTACCTATGGCAGTCCCTACTGACGGCCAACTCATTCACTCCCTCTCACTCTTTTTATCTTATTCTCCTCCATTTTCTTTTCTTTTCTCTTTTTTTTCTAGCATGTCAAGTGTCAAGTGGCCGTTAAGGCCTTTTTCTAGCCTCTTTCTCTTAGTTTTGGCCCTCCCTATGCCCAAGGTGCAGTCCGTTATTTCTCAGACTGCAATAATGGCCTTCCCATGCCTATGGGAACCTCCTTTAACTTCTACATTTCTCCTACAATGGTTCCTCCTACTCCGATTTTCTCCAAGAGGGCTATTTTTCACATGGGGTCTCATTTGACTCTATTTTCTTGAGGGAGGCTAATCCGAGATTTTTCGGATTGCTCCCATGCCTCCCACTTCAGTTTTCTTTACTTTTCCTTTTTCTTTTGGCCTTTCCGTTTGTCACCACTAGTACTTGCACTAGTGGTGCTAATATTATTGGTCGTCAAGATGTCGATCTTGAGGGTGCACCTTGCATTTATTATTTTTCCTTTATGCGGTGCCGCCGTTTCTTCTTGGGACTTTCACATGTCCCCGCCGCTTGTCCCGTCGGTGGTCCCCAACACTTAGTCCCACCGGTGGTCCCCGACACTTAGTCCCGTCGGCGGTCCCCGACACATTTCGCCCCGGATGCTATTATTTTTACTTAGTCCCACGTGGCCCCGGGTGCCTTTCCCCGAGGTGTCCCATGCCCCTAGGGCGTCTAGCCGCCCCGTAGCGACCCCTCTCCTTAGTCTTTCCTTGCGCCTTGTGCGTGCCGATCTCTTTGATCGTGGGCCTCCGCTCCGAGGCTCCCGTAGGTGGCCCCCCACGTTGGCCCCTCATTTTCGGGCTTCCTGCGGCTTCCGGCCGCCCATTCCTCGACTTCCTCATTCCCTTATTGCTGTCGCGCTGCAATTGCTAGTTCAAAGGGCCCTTTGGCCTTAGTCTTATTGCATTCCGATGGCCCTCCCGACCTCCTGCTATGTTCTATGTGCCCCTGTTCTTGTGCTCGCTTGCTTGCCGCCGCTTAGTTATTTTCTCCCTGTGGTTCTCGCCTCAGGGCATTATTTCCTCCTGCAGCCTAAGCCTTTATCTCGTCTTACCTCGGATTTCTCTGTTGTGCACAGATCGTCCATATTCGGTCTCTCGAGTGATGGGAAGTTATTCGGGACTCACCAGTCCTGACACATTCCCCCCACTCTTTGGTGATGTACTCATCGCGCACCAATCTCTTGTCAGTGAATTTTGGAGGGAATAGATGAGAGAGGGAGATGAGGTGTTGTGGATGGTTAGTTTGCCAGGGTCCGTTTCGTTCTTTTCCCATTCCTTTCTCAAGCTTTTCCTTAGCTTTCACCCCTTTTCCTTAGCTTTCACCCCTTGGGGTGGAGGAGGGTATGGGGGAGTCGAAGGTTCTACAGCTTACACCAGGTTGCTCAATTCTGTCATAGCTCTGCCTCTTTTTCTTTCCCTCAATTGAGGTTCCTCTTCAGTCAACTCTGTATACTCAGCAGGGCGGCCTATAATTCTTTCAACTTCAGTAATATGAAGCAGACGAAACTCTCCTTGCTTCATGCACGTAACTACTGGCATGCTGGCTTTATTCCCAGGGCGACAATTTGTTGTCGTAACACAATTGGTTTTCTCATTTTATGCTTTGGTTTTGTTGATAACAAATTGTAGGCAAGTTTTCGGATGCAACTCGTCGTCAGGCATTTGCTCCGGAAGGAGGTTGTTCGTTCAGTACAACCGCCGCCTTTGCCGTGGTGATACCTACTTTGAATCTGTGAGCCCAGGCACAACTCCCCCTAAGTGCTTCATAATCTCACATCTGTCTTCCCATTTCATTGAGGAAAACATTTTGGATTTGGCTTATTCATTACTCTGAGAGTCATCAAAAATAATCTATTTTTTAGCCCGTTCCATCCATGTTTTCCTTTTACCGTTCCCTGACGTTCAGGCTTTGCCAAATCCACATGCATCTCCCCCGGGTCCTTTCGCCCGACTTTCCTCAGGTCCTGCCAATTTCGCATCCATATCACTCTTTTGTCCTTTCTTGTTCCTTGCTTATTTTTAACTTTTTCATGCATGCTGCCCAGTTCATCCCCTTGTGCATCCTTTCTTTCGGACACCTTGTCAGTCCTTTTTCTCAGACTCATGCAAGCCAAACATTCATCTGTTTCCCAGTCTTTTCTCTTAGATCCATACATGGTTCATCATACAAATCTTTTCTTTTCCAGATGTCTTGCTCGGCTCATTTTCAAGTTCATGCCAATTCAATTACACAAATCGCTTGCCAGGCCTTTTCTCAAGCTCATGCAACATCAATTTCTCATCCGATTCTCTTCTGAACATCTTGTCAGGCCTTTTCGCAAAGTCAATTACTCATCCATTCTTCTCTTCTGGGCATCTTGCCAGACCTTTTCGCAAAGTCAATTACTCATCCATTCTTCTCTTCTNCAATTACTCATCCATTCTTCTCTTCTGGGCATCTTGCCAGACCTTTTCGCAAAGTCAATTACTCATCCATTCTTCTCTTCTGGGCATCTTGCCAGGCCTTTTCTCAAGCTCATGCAACGTTAATTATTCATCCGTTTCTCTTCTTGACATCTTGCCAAGCCTCTTTTCAAGCCTGTGCAAAGTTAATTACTCATCCATTCTTCTCTTCTGGGCATCTTGCCAGGCCTTTTCTCAAGCTCATGCAACGTTAATTATTCATTCGTTTCTCTTCTGGACATCTTGCCAGGCCTCTTCTCAAGCCTGTGCAAAGTCAATTACTCATTCATCCTTATGTTCATGGTATCCTTCTCTTTTGCACACTTTTTCTTGGGTATATGGCACACCTTCCCCCCACTCAAAACGCGATGTCCCCATCGCGCGACTGGTCCTCACTCGGAGGCACGAGACCTTTGGTCCACCAACCGCAAGCCAAGGACACAAGCCCTTCCGCTTCACAAAAGGAAGAGTGATCAGTTCCTCCCCAGCGGACGACGCCTCATCCTTTATCTCGGTCCGACCTTTCTGCTCTTACGTGGCGAGCACCAATACTGAGGTTCCTCCTCACGTCTGGTAGGCAGGTCCAATCCAAGCCTTTCAGGGTCTCGTCTAGCCGTACGAGCATTCCTCGCGCATCGTTCCTCCCGAGTGGTAATTTTCTGGATCCGGCCTCTTCCTTTCAAGAGAGTTGGGGCTCTCAATTAGTTCACGAGTGCAGTTACGAAGACCTCGCAATTAGTCCCGAAGCGGTTGTAATGCTCCGGCGGGGCGGTGTCAATGCCCCGTGGTGGTTGTGGCTTCCACCCGGTACCACGCTCAACTCTTCCCTCTAGACAGTGCAACTCAACTTAACGCGAGCCGCCGTGGTCCGTTCCAAGCGGCTGTGCCGCCCCTCAACGGCATGGCGTGTGGTCGGGGAGAACAAAAAGAGACTAGAAAAAAATAATGGCTCACTCACCCATTTGGTTCCCTCACCCTTTGACATTTAGGCGTTCAACATGAGGCGCAACTTTAACTTCCCGACTAGAGTTCGTTGTCGGGGTCAGTTCCGGACGTCCCGCACCAGTCCAAGCGGTAGGTGCCTTGGTCCTTTAACCCTCATCCTCTTACAAGAGGAACAGGTCGCGCTGAGACTTTTTCCCTTATAGGGATAGAGGTCTTGGGGTCGCGGTGCGAGCACCGGTATCACCCTCCTGCTGCGGCCAAAGACTAGAAAAGGAGAAAATCCACAAGGCTATTTCCAAATCCATTCCAAGTTGCCTAGGGTCCCCTGACTATGCAATGCAATATTCAATCCTCAATCATTCAATCCAATGCTATTTCCAAGGTTGATTCTCATAACTGGTCCGTTGGTCTCTCATCAACAAGGTCACCCACACGGCCGGTCTGGTGGTCATTTTCTCAATAGTCATTTCTCAAGGCTGACCCTTCCGCCCATCAATCCTCAATTCCCATTCCTCAACACCCAATCTTTGTGACCGTCCCAACAGTCCCTGCCCCTCTTGGCTTTAAGGTTCTGCCTCTTTTATTATGTCCTTCTCATTCACATCTTCCTTCTGCCCCCTTGGCAATTTCAACGGCCGACCCACCGGCCTTTTCCATCTCTTCCATCCATCCATTGGCTATTTCAATGACCGACCCACCGGCCTTTTCCTTCTCTTCCATCCTTCCATTGTCTATTTCAATGACCGACCCACCGACCCTTTTTCCTTCTCTTCCATCCTTCCTTTGGCTATTTCAATGACCGACCCACCGGCCCTTTTTCCTTCTCTTCCATCCTTCCTTTGGCTATTTCAATGACCGTCCCACTGGCCTTTTCCATCTCATCGCTCATTTGAACATATTCTCAATCAACCTTTCTCAATCCAATATGCAGGGGACCCCAGTGCCTATTTCAAAAGGAATGACCCTTGTCAGGGGCCATTCCCGAACAACCTGGTTAGGGTCGTTCTTATCCATTCTCAAGTCGAACAACCTGGTTAGGGTCATTCTTTTCCATTCTCAAGTCGAAACACCTGGTTAGGGCCATTCTTTTCCATTCTCAAGTCGAACAACCTGGTTAGGGCCATTCCTTTCCAATCTCAATGTTAGTGCCCGAGGGGTTGGGCCTCGAGGTTACGGATCCCATTTCTGTCTTGGAGGTTAGAAGGTGGTTATCTCATCTCAGTTTTGTTTTGGGTGCTGTTTCCCTTTTTTCATTTCTCTCAATAATGTACCATCCATGCGTACATCCGACTTAGCGTCTAGTACTCGAGTTGGGGCTCGCAACCCCAAGCAGCACTAGCCGACCCGGTCGTTCATCCATAACAAAAGACGGGGGCGCTCTTTCCATTTTCACTCTTTCCTGATCACTCAGGTTTAGGCTATTCTCAAACTCATCCATGACTCAATTGGATTAGGCTCCTAGGGAAGGAGTGTTCTTCACGCCCCTTAACCCATAGGTTCCCTAACCTCTCTTGACCAACATTCAATGCCTTGCTTGCTTGTCAATCCGTACTCACAATTTCTTTTCTCAAAAGCACAATACTTATTCCATCCAAGTTTCACAATACACCCTTCCCAACTGGTCTCATCCCATGCCCCATGTCCTTGTCTTGTGTACCCACTTTCGAAGGTAACTCATCCAAAAGTAGCCTCAATACGCTATCTTCTAATCTTGTCACGACGCAGACTTAGCTGGCCCTTCCATCACTCATCCTTTGCAAACTCACTCATACTATACACATTCTGCTCCAGTGTTTTGCAATTGAGAAGTAAACTAGGATCTTTGCCCAATACTCAATCAACATCTAATGCCTATTGCTGTCCTGTGCCTCGACTTGCTTCCTGGTCCACCTTGTTCCTCAACCGGTTATCTAACCCCCAGGCCGAAGGTCTCGATTTCTCTCCTTATCCTTACAATTTTTCGCAACTCTTCCTCGTTAAAAAAATCCAGTGGCGTGGCTTCCACCCCCGCCCTTGCGAGTTCCCGAGTCTTGACAATCCACTCGTGCCTGATCGCATTGGTCCATTGCTGAAACCAATGACTAGGTGTCGGCCCAAACTCGTCCTCCCATCTGAAAGCCCCGTCGCCCGGCTGGTGCATCGGAGGCCGCCCCTCTTCCCTAGGCCTTGAGATCTCATCCCTCTCATCCCTGCTGCTGATTTCTATGACTTCCCGCACATCTTCCTCCTCGTCCTCCTCGTCCTCCATCCGTATGGGGCTATATCCACCACCAAGGTTCTTTGGATCGTAGGTAAAAAGGGTCTCTATCCCCGCCCCATACCCCTCGCAACTGTCATGACCACTTCGTCCTTCCAGCTGGCTCTCCCTTTTCTCCTCGTCCTCCTCACGTTCATTGTGCATACCTTGTTCCCCCTCGCTTTCCCCATGCCAAATCTCACGTCGTTTGCCCTTGTTGGCCCCTTCCTCGTTAGGGACCCGAAACTCATCTCCCATTCCCGTATTGCCTCCTTCTTCCACATTTGCCCTTTCCTTCTCTCCCTCACTGTCAGACGATATTTCAATGCCTTCTCCCTTGCGGAGGGGTGAGGGCTTCCTACACAAGCATTTCTTTCCACCCCTGCCTAACATTGGCCCACCCATGAGTCCTATGTACAACTTTCTCTTTGCCCCTCTCCTTCCTTGGCTTGGTCCTGCTCCCTCCCCTCCGGTTGCCCTGTTGACCGCCCCGCTGTCGTTTTCGTTGCCGAATTTCATCTTCTCTTTTCCTTTTGGATCCTGTATAACAAAACAACACTCGAAAAGCCCCTCATGCACCCACTCCCCCAGTCCGGTAGGCATTTCCCCATTTTTCCAAAATGTTCCCAACAGTCTTCGCACCATGCCCCTATTATACATGCGAATGCGCCATTTGTGAAGGTCCCATTTTTTCCCGTGAAAAACTATGGTACAATGCCCCAACATCCCTTCCCGTTGTCGTACCGGCCAGATATTGCAAACCCCCAAGTCACGCCGCCTTTCAACCCCAGTCAGTCAAACCAAAAACCCCAAAAAATGACAGTCCCATGAACATGGTCAGAGACAACTCAAAGTGTGCCCAAGGTTGTGGTCAGTCCTTAGCTTGTAGCTCCTCAGTTTCCTCATCTTCGGCCTCCTGAAGCCACTGTTCCACCGGGTCCCGACTCAGAAACCTGACCAATCGCTGCCCAGGGAAGGGGCCTTTCAATCCAGTTCCATCCACATCTTCCAGTTCGAAGGTGTTCAGTCCCACCCGCTTGGCGACCCGGTAGGGGCCTTTAAACCTCTTTCCCAGTTGTCCCGACCAAGTACTTTCTAGTGTCGAGTTCCTTAGCAATACCATCTCTCCCACTTGGAGTGGCTCCTTTCTGACATTCTTAACCTGGTCCCACCTTGTTTTGTCCCTCATCCTGCTGTCTAGTACCCGGTTGGCGATGTCTTCCATGACCTCCTCATTCTTAAGGATTTGTTGACATCTTGCCTCGATTAATTCTTTAGTGGTCATTCGCGGATCATCATCTAACCTATTCCAGGTAGGCACCAAGGCTTTCACAGGAAAGTCGATCTCTCTTCCGTACCAAAGCTCTGCCGGGATACATCATGTTGTCCTTTTAGGGGTTATATTCTCTGCAAAGACAGCCTGCTTAAGATACCTAGGGCAGTTCCCCAGATGGTCCGCTGCGAGCTTTGCAATCGTATTCTTTAAGGTTCGGTGCCCCCTTTCCACAGGTGCATTGGCCTGAGGGTGATACAGCTCAATGAGTTTGATCGGTACGCAGAGTCTCTTAAGCATCCCCAACACCTCTTGGTTCACAAATTCCGTCCCATTGTCTGCTATAAACCTCCTGACAAACATATGCCTTAAGTAGAAATCTTCTATCCAGTCTGCCACACTCCTCCCTGTCTTTTTCTTGAGGGCGACTGCCTCCACGTACCCACTCAAGTTGTCTCGCGCATCCAGGATATACCTGTACCCATCCGTTGATACAGGCATGACCGCAAGGTCAAGGTGGACCAGATGTCCCGGCCCTAGCACCCGCGTTGGTCTAAGAGGCTCGAAGACTCGCACCGAGCTTCGTTCTTGACAAATAAGGCAAGTCTAGCAGTACATGGCGACCATGTCGGCCATGCCTGGCCAATAATAGAGTGTCGCTATCTTTGCAAGCGTTCCTTTGGACCACCGATGACCCCCAGCTAACCCATCGTGCATTGCCTGGATAACGTCTACTTGCTTAGATCTTCCGCATACAACCCTTCTGGGCATAGCACCTTCCTCCCTTCGGAACAAGTGCCCGCCCTTTGGGACGTACCTTTCGGCTTCTTCCCTTGCTTTGATACTGACTTCCGTAGGTTGTTTGTTTCCTACCAGCAACAGCCCGATCTCCCGTAAAAGCCCTTCGTATGATCGGACATAGAAAAACTCCTCTCCTTCCTTAACCCATCCTTTCCTTCCTGCATCTGATTCACCACCCATTGTAACTCTTTCCTTCCCCAAGCTTCCACTAAGCTCATTACTGCTTCCCGACCTCCTTCGACTGCCATTGCTATTAGCTCCTCTTTCGGTCTCACTATCGCTCCCCACGAGTCCTTTTCTTCTTGGTGTCATCGAGTGGTGACTGGTCCTTCTCTAAGTTCCGCTACTACGGCAGGTGCCGCCTTCTCCAAAGTCTGGATCAATACTTTTCCCGATGTGCATTCTTCCCTCATCATTTCGTTATCCACCGCAAGAGTTCCTCCTTCGTATTCGAGGAACGCATCTATCGGCTCCGCATCCTCCACCCCTTCGGGAGTGATGCAGACCCGGCTCAGCCCATAAGCCTTGTTCCTGATTCCCGCAATCTGTTCGATCTTATAATCGAACTGCCAGATAAATCCTACCCACCTCCCCACTGTCGGATCTATAGGCCTGTAATTCTTTAAGGCCCCTGCAACATTCGTCGGATCGATCCTGAGGATGAACCGCCTCCCAAACAGGTAGGCCTGAAAAGTCTTAAGACATGACCTCCTTCTTGAACTGATAGTACCGCCGCTCTGCGGAGTTCAGGGTTCTACTTTCGAACCTAATTGGGCTCTCTTTTCCTCCCTCATCCCTTTGAATCAACACACCTCCTACGGCCAAAGGTCCTTCATCCGTCTCTACGATGAAGGGTCGTCCTACCTTGTCATTAAAACAAGGCGCGGACAGGGCGACTGTTTCAGATGTCAATATGTCCTTGAGCTTTTGGACAACTCCTTCTCGCTCCTCCGTCTAGTCCATGGTTCCTTCCTCCCTGATCATAGCCCGGATAAGCTCGGCAATCTTGGCAAAGTTCTTAATGAAGATTCTCCAAAAACCAACTACGCCTAGGAATGTTCTTACCTCCGTCGTCGTGCGCAGTGGTGTCGGCCACTGTCATATCTTATCGGTCTTTGCTGGATCCGGTTTCGTGCCGTAAGCACCGCAACGAAATCCTAGTATAGTTACCTCTGGCACTGCTAGGATACTCTTTGGTCCACTAGTCGTAATGTTGTATACTAGGAACCGGCGGAGTAAGTCCTTGATGTCCTGCAAGTGGTCCCATACAAAACTTCGGATCCCTTGCTGGACTTCCGTCTCGTCCTTCTCCTGCGCGCCTTTGATTGGATTGTCATCGATGTAAGGCTCACATTTCTCCGGGAACATGTCCCCGGCCACGGCGAGCATCCTGCGGGCGCTTCGGCCACCGCGTTTGTGAATCCCATAGGGGTCACTTGCATCTGTAGCTGGCCTACGGGGGTGTGCATAGCGGTGTACGGCCTGTCCCGAACATCCAACGAAAGTTGGTCGTACCCGGAGTACAGATCTATCAGGGAGTAAATGCTCCGACCGGCGTGCGATTCTGCTAATAAGTCAGTCTGAGGTAGCGAGCCGGCATCCCGGATGGTTACCGCATTCAACTTCTGCAAGTCCTAGATCCACCTTAGTGTCTTGTTAGGTTTTCGAAAGACGAACCACTGGTTGGCGTATGGCGACGCCGTTGGCTCTGCAACGAAGGAGTCCATCTTTGCTCGAAGGAGGTCTGTTACTTCTCCTGCTATCCCAAATTCATAGGACGGTCCCTTGTCATTCCAGCACTCATGTTCTACCGTGTGGATCCTGACCGGAGGGATCAGCTTTGCATCCAATCGTCCCTTATGGTGATCACTAAAGGCAAAGGCCAGGTGAAACTCCTGGCAAGTCCTTTTGATCAGGCGGGTTTCTTCTTCCGTTAGGAACTCGTCTATCCCTATCTTCATTGTGTCGGCTACCTCATCTGGTATCCGATGTCCCTCTGTCTTTCTTGGATCACCCGAAGGACCTCTTCCTCCTTTTCCATAGCCTCTTCCTTTGATGTCTCTAGCAAGATCGAGACCGGTTTTGCTTTCTTCCCTAGTGGCTTGTACTTTCGAACACTTCCTTCCAGGATCTTTCTCCTAAAAAATGAACGGTCGGGATTGCCCTCGATGACTCTACGACTCGTAGTTGAATACTAACTAGTTTCCCATTCAGGCAATACCCCCTATGCACCTCCCCTTTGAACTTGGCCAAGGCTGCTGAGTCCACCCCTACCTTGTGGTATCTGAGGGCCTTGACGAGTTGTAACAGATCGGGGATCTCAAGTGCGACTTCTGGCACGTCTATGCGTACCTCTTTTTGCTTCGGCAAGCTAGCACCAAGTTGGACTTCTGACTCCTTTTCTGCCACCATAACACCTAGGACTTCGTCCTCCTGCCTCCTCTTCTTCTGGGGCAGGCCCATCTTGATCCATTCCTTCTTGTTGAACGCTTCCTCAATCATGATTTCTACCCTTTCTCTCATACCCTCCATCCGTGCGAAAGCCCCTTTTCGCGTGCTATCCTCGAACGACGGCGACCATGTTGCCAATTTTCCCTTCGGGGGATCTCCTCCAATTCCAAGGACTCGAAGGAGCTCTCCCTGGCCGGTCACAGGATCCTCTATGTCTATCATGTACGAGCCATCGTGCAAGTGCATGCCTATCATCTCTACGTTCGCGCACCACGGTCTTCCGAGAATTATGTCGTGGTCCATATCCTCCATTTCGGTCATCCGCTGAAACGACCAAATCGATTCCCGGACTCCCGCCTTCACGTCGCACTTCGTGACGTACCCAGCGAACGGGATTTCCCCGCCAACTCCCCGGATGCTCCCGGTTACTTCCTTGTTTACCGCACATCTCGTGATCGTCGCGAAGTCTCTTCTTACGAGAGTGATTTCCGCTCCCCCGTCTACTAATGCGTCAGTATGATGACTCCCGATCTGGACTTTCAGCTTTCCTACGGGCAGTGCATGAAAGCTAAGCTTTGTCCCGGGTGGTGACCTCATGACCTCGCCGCCCTCTCGGTCGGGCAAGCTCAAGCGGATGTCCGCAAAAGCTTTTTCGAGATCCTCCAAGTCCCCACGACTCCTCTGAAGGTTAGCCACTTCTTGCGGAGCTTCCTCCTCCTTCTCCCCCTCCGGTAACTCGGGGTTGTCGCCTATTTCTACTCGCCTCCGAGTCAACAGTTGTCTAAGCCCTTTGAGCAACCTAGGACTAGCTTGCAGCATGGTCTGGAAAGACACCGATACCATGGTTCCTAACAACTTGCTAATGGTGTCGTCGATCTCTGGCGAGTTTAAGATCGGGATTTGATACCGAAACTTCTTTTTAGCGGCGGTAACCTTGTCCGCAGGCTCCTCTTCCCTAGGCTTCCCATAGACTTTCTCTGGTTCCTCGGCCTCAGGCTCTGCCTGGAGTTCGGAGCTTCCGACAACCTCCTCCATAATGGCATCACGGTTTATCCTTCTCCCAGCCGTCCCTAGTCGAGTGGTCGCGTTTATCCTATCACGTCCATCGCTTTCCAAGATAAAGTTGACCTGCGGCCCGCGGCCCCGCTGTTGATCCCAAACGATATCGACCACCGGCTCAGCTTCTACGGTTGTTATCTCTAATCCGTTGAGCATGATAACGGCTCTTCGCATTCCCCCTGGTGAGTTCCAATTCACCCGCTCCCCCTGTGGTCCGAATATCTCTCCCTTTAAGGACCTGGTGCATCTTCTTTTTAAGATATCATGGTTGAGCTTTGGACATGCGCGTACATAATGTCCCATCACGGTACAGTACTTGCATTGCTCGTTAGCAGGATCTCTCCGTCTGAATCCCCGGTTGGCTACACCTGGCGGAACCACAGCTTCATGGGGAGGGAGGGCGGATCGGGATACTTGTGCCTGCATAACCAGTAGTGCGCCCTCCATCCTCTCAATTTTACTGTCAACTCCGTGCACCCGCTCATGTAGGCTTTCAATCCCCTTCTTTACCTTGTCGCTTGTTCTACCAGTCAGATCTATGACCTCCCCTTCCTTAAGCAAGGCCAATGTCTCTGTCACTACTGTCTTTTCGGCTAGATCCGTTACAGTATTGAAATCAACATCCCTAGTGTTTACGAATTTGCTCATCTGTTGGTAAGCCGACATAATCTTGTCCTTATCGAACTCGGAGAACTGCCGGAGGAAGTACTTACTCATTATTCGGTCCGTAACTCCGGGGATTCTCAGTGCTACCAAGGTAAACTCCCGTAGGAAGTCATTGTACGTTGCGAAGTTCTTCCTCTGGACTGCCGCTAAATCGACCTCCGTTGCCATCTTCTCTGCTGCCAGATACTTTCTCATCATCACATCCCGAGTTTCTTTCCAAGACCGGCTCGCGGCCACAATGGCCATTATGTCCCGGCCTAGGCTCAAAGACACGTGCTGCCCCAGGTGGTCCATCTTCTCTTCTTCGGTCCATTTCAACAACGCAACCAAATTCTCATAATCTATCAGGAATTCTGTGATGTTTGCCCCATCAAACGTCAACTTTTTCTTAGCATCCGCTAGGTAGCCTTGATTTTTGGTTAGTGCTTTCGCGAGGGACGACACTACCTTCTTAAGGCTGCCCTCGGAGCTGCTGGCCTCGCCTGCCATACTATTATCCGGACCTTCCTTGTCGGCCTTCTGTTCTTCCCTGGTTTTCATAGTTCCTTCCGGGTCAAACCATCCCAACACTCTTTCCCTAAGGCTCCAAAGTCCTTCGCATCCTCGATTTACCGCTGGCGTGGTCGGCAAGCGGCTAGCCCTACTATCCATGGCTGGCGGAGTCGTAGCCTTCTCTGCTTCCATCCCCGGAGAGTTTTCTCTCTCTTTCCTTCTTTTGCTCGGCGTTCCCCCACGGTCACTACCTTTATCCCCTTGTCCAGTCCCTCCTCGGCTGACTCTCCGTTCGTCCCGGGGTTCCTCCTGCAGAGGGCCTTCTTTGTTCCCAGTCATCATTTCCTCAATCAATCTTGCCTTGTATTCCGCGGTCCTTTTTTCTATCTCGGCTAGTTTGCGCCTCGCGTCCGCGACCCTTACTTTCTTAGACACGGCTCCTTCCGAATTTCAGGGGCTTGTCCTATCCTTATTTCTGCCCTCCTTGGTCTCCAGGGTCCCTTGCCTGCTTCCCCCGGCTTTCCCCGAACTTTCTCCCGTGGAGATTTCCTTCCGGTTTCCTTTGGTACCATCCGGGTTTATCGACTCTCGGTCCTTCTGTCCCCCTTCGCTTTGTGCAACACTGCCTCCTAAGCCTGGTTCTCCTTCACTCTTACGGTTATCTGTCTCCTCCTCCGTTGCCATTTCGCCTAGCTCTGCATAAGCCAAAGAATTCCCAGGACACACGCAATGCGAGGTAATTAGATTCCCTAGCCCCCCGGCTCTGTTGACCTATCTTTGTAGCCCCATTTTTCTATCCCTGTTTCCTGATTGCCCTTCCTTAAGGAGGAGCCGCGACTACCCCTGCCACCCAACCGGGCTATGAGCATGACTTGGCTTCCTTTGTCACAGGCTCGTTTGTAGTGCCCTTATCCCGTCTGCTGATGCGAGGGGCCCCAGGTTGGGCACTCTGCTAGGGAAAGTCTTCCCGAGCAGTGTTTCCCATTTTAGACCTTCAGGTTTATGGTCAATCGTTAGGCGTCTACCCCCTTCTTTGTTTTTCTAGTGGGTTTTAGCCATCCGGGTCCGAGGTCCCTTTCTTATTCTCATCGGTGAGCTCCCGTACGCAGCGAACTATACTCGATCTGCCCTATTAGCCTGCTTGCGGATGCTAATCCCGCTCTCGCCCTCGCGGCTCTTCTGGTTCGGTCGGCTCCTCGAATAGTTCAGCCACCCCTGCTAAATAACTCTCTCCTATCTCAATTTCCCTCCTGATTATGCGTTCACATCCCGCCCAGTCTAGCCATGGCACCCTCATCAATAGGATGTGGATGAATTCTAGTAACTCATGGGTCCTGTTTCCCCAGAACGGCCCATGTTCCACAGCGATATCGTAGAACATCCCGATGGTCAGAGGGGGAAATTGGTTTGCCTACATTATTGCTGAGTCTGCCAGCTCCCGCGCCCTTGCGAGGCTCCCGAAGACGAGATCTATCATAAAACGGGGAACCTGACACCTCAGCGGTGTGTTTGGTGCTCTGAATTCCCTCCAACCTCCCATTTCCACCCGGGTCAGTAACCCCACATTCCTTCTACCTCTGACTGATTGTCCTATCCGGGTCAATGTCCGGGCGACCCTCCGAAAGACCGGTGCCAGCTCATGACCTTGTGCTATCTCTACCCCTAACAAGTGCCAGCCAATCTCTGGCAGATATATGGTTCCGGTAACTTCCAGATTGGAGTACAGGTCGTCCCCGGTCCACGATTGAGTCTCATCCCCGTCCACCAACATTCTACCAACGTGAAGGCGGCATCCCGTCCCAAAGTCACAGCCCGCCATTCTACGTCGAATCCCCGATAGGTAGAACTCGACGGGAGGGATACTTCCCATTGCCCACCGTTGTTCCAAGGTTGTCCAGGGTACTGGGGCTGACGTTCCCTCCGCACACGGGGCTGGCGTTCCATTCGCTCACGTCTTGCTGCCATCGTTGCCTTGGTGATTCCCTGCATAGTCCACATAGAAAGGGTTACAACCAATCCCCAGAAAACGTCCACCTACTGCCTCCTTGTCCTTCGTGTTTTCATTCCTCTTTTCTGGTCCCAACTATCCTTCCATACCCCTGGGAGTAGCCGCCCCTTCTGACAATTCGTACAACCGGTAGAGGTCATCTACGTAGGTCGCGCCTCAACCTACCTCTTGCCAGATAACTCTCCACATGGCCCCATCACTTATTTGTGGAATTCCTGGCCTAGTATTTACTACCGCTTGTAGAATGCAAAGCACCTCGCGCTCCTGTTCCTCCCCGAAAGCCCCATCTCTAGGAAGGCCCGATAGTATTCTTGATACATTAATGCTTCGTCACGATTTAGCCTAGTTACGACAGTCACTGCCTGCTCCACTCGTTCTATGCCTCCCATTAGCCTTAGCAGAAAGGGCGGTAGACTCATCCGTATGACCTCATTGGGTAACTCGAAGATCCCTGCCGCGACAACTCTTACCTCCGCCGTTACGTCATCTCGTTCCGGGTCTGCAAACTCAAACCCCTCCCGCCAGGTTATTTGCCATGCCCCTTCGAACATTTACACGGGGTGCTCCCCGGAGGCCAAGGCAATTCCAAAGGTCCGCCACCCCTCTTTCGACAGGTATAAGGATCCTGTCGCATGCACACGCCCTGGGAGGTTCAAGTCTACGCCCCCGAACTCCCCTCTCGCACGTCATTCCAGCTTCACTACTAGGTACATCGTATCTTCCATCAACTCTACCCCTACCCAGTCCATTACCGGATTACTTACCGCATTTCTTGCCGGCAGGCTTATTTCGACCCAGCCTTCCGATATTCTTGGGGGCAGGATCCCACGAGGTTTATCCGCCCAGAACGTCATTCGCCGGGCCATCTTGCAATGTCTCCTTTCCTGTTTTCTTGGTCCAATTGCTGCACCCACCGAGATTCCATGCCTTTCGGGTTTTAGTCTTTCAGACTTCCCTACTTATCGTACACCGGTTCTTGCCGCTATCCCTAACTCATACACGTACAATTCTACCCATTTTCCGGTTGTCGTCACTTCCCCCTTGTTTCGATCCTTATGCACCATCTACGGCCTAATGTACACACCCCCTTTCTTATGTTACCCCTCATTCCACAAACACCTTCCATACTCAGGCCTTTCCGCGGTGTTTGATCCCTTGGTCTTGTTCAGTCGAACCACAACATCTCAAATAGTTTAAAGACATCGTCTACGTAGGAGGGTGCGGCCGCCGCCTCTCGGCTAACTATGGCGTCCCAAGACTCCGCTTCTACCTCTAGGCATTCATACCTGCCTATTCTTAGGACGATGATGACTTCCTCGACTTTATCTCCGTAGAAGGGCTCATACTTCAATGAGAGCCTATAGAACTCCTCAGTCAGCCAGACACACTCTATATGCACCTTTCTCATGGAATCGGCTACTTCTAAAATGTGCTCAAACCCCCCAAACCACTCGGCTATGAACTCCTGTACCCAAGCCGTTATCCGTAGACCTGGAAGCTTAAGTTCCTTCCATCCTCCCATCACAACTCTGCTACTAACTTCGTCCCATCCCTCGTTGGCGAACCGCT
Organism: Chara braunii; assembly: GCA_003427395.1. Lineage (NCBI taxonomy): Eukaryota > Viridiplantae > Streptophyta > Charophyceae > Charales > Characeae > Chara > Chara braunii. Next base: position 232,772 of record BFEA01000769.1, read on the forward strand.
TGCCCTCTTTTCGGGTTCGGGCCTTTGCATCCCCTAGAAGTCACATCGGGTCCTGTCCCATTGCTAACATGGTGCAAAACAGGTGCCATCCATCCACGGAAAGAACAATCGTCCCCACCGACTCTACCTTGCCTTCCGCTATATCATCCCAACCTTCCTCTTCCCTTATCGGGTTCCAGATCCGCTCTATCCATACATATGACAAGTCCCCGGCAACCTCAAACCCAATCCAATCGCACGTGGTCCCTCTCCATTCATTTTCTGTCGGTACAGGCATTTCTATTCCTCCCTTGAGTCGCCGTGGTTCCCACCCTTTGAAGGTGTATTCCATCATCCTCTCTTCTCTAGTCATCTTTCCCTATTCCTGCACAACACTAGGCCACCCGTCCTTCCTAGGTTAAGTTACCCCACCCCTCTTAGAAGTCTCAGTCCTCTATCTCTTCATCTTCGTCTTCATCACTGAAGTCTCCCTCCTCGCCATATACCAACTCCCTTACCCCATCTAGAAACGTCTCCCCTATTGCCACATTCCTGTAGACTATTTCCCAATGCACAGCGCTAGGGACAAAGATATTGTCTATGCTAAGGCAGTTTAGTATCTCAGTCAGCTCCTCCGCCCAGTTCCCCTCGAATGGCCTCATCTCTACCGATAACCGAAAAAAATCTTGCCTAGCGCATTGGTATAGCCCGAGGTTCGTCATGGACTGGCATATCCGTACTAGCCTGCTTCGAGTTCCAAAAACAGCATCCACGAGGAAGGGAGGCAGCACACATCGCATGGTTCTTACGGGTCGCCTTATGCTTCCTCTATCCCCAAGTTCCACCCGTACGTCTACCTTTTCCATTTCCATTTTCTGCCTTCCTAAACAACTCGTCCGGTGTATTCCCGAGAGTCAACTCTATGATCATAGCTTTCTCCCCATCTTGCGACAAGTAGACCCACCCCCGGGCTTCCACTGTCCCTCGGAATTCCAAATCCATTAAACTCGGCGACAACCTCGTCAAGCTGACATTAGTCCATACCGTTTCTATCCAAAGAAAAACATCCTCTCCTTCCAGCATTACCGTTTGATATCCTGGTTCAAGGTCCGTCCACGTCCCATTTTCCGGGAGGACGACCGATACCCTATCCTTTACATCTACTGGCATTTCCGGGCCGCCAATATAGTTCGGAGAAGGCAACCATCGTGCCATCTTGTTTTCAGCACCCGACCCCTGTTTTCATAAAAAGAGCAGCAACCGGTCCTTTTGGTCAGGTCAACCCTTGCCCTAGATGAGAATTATTTCAGACCCCTCATCAAGGTCTTCCTATTTTACCTCCCCATTCCTAAGTACCTCCTTCCCATAATTCCCTCGGCCGGCCATCCATTTGCCCACATTCTTTTTCTTGGTTCCATTCCAATTGACCTCTATCCTCCTTCCTTTCGATCATCTCTCACTCGTGTGGACTTAGATAGGGGGGGGGATAGACTTAGAAATATGTCCCGTCCGACAGCCCAAGCTCAATCAATTTTTACAGAGGGGGAACACGTAAAAAAATCAGGCAGCCTCACATACGGGTCGGTCATCTCCTCACCGGCCATCCCCAATATGGTCTCTCCGCTGGTACTATCGGTAGAGTTTTATCCCATACCTCAAGCGCAGCTCAACCGTCGCGAGCGCGGTACCCAGGTCTCGGCAAGGCTTTCGCCCTTTCCACCTTACCCAGAATACCCCATCCCGTCTTTGCCTTTTTGCACATCCATACCGATACCAAGGGTTACCTTGAGTGCCTAAATACAGGGACAAAGTCAGTCGTCCGGGTATTCACTTCCATCGGTCCGACAAGAATCAACCTTTCCCAAAACTATACTACGAGAAGCTACTAATCGCCTCTGAAGCTCCGTCTTTATCCACATGCAGTGGTACTCCCTCCTTCAGCCAACAGGCTAAGCCCCGCCTGAGGAGATTTCACACCTTGTCCGGCAGATCATTGAGCCGAAGCCCGTCACTGCTCGAACGAGAATGCTACTAATCAACCGACGTGACAGACTCCCTTTCGACAGCTCGGTGGCCTGACCTCCACATACGAACACACGGCAGCTTACAAAAGAGAACGACGTTTCGCAACCCGCATTGGCCGGTGCAGACCAATCCTTTCCTTCCGAAAGGCAGGACGCTCAAATCCCATCATGCAAAGACAAGTCCCAAGTGGGACACACATAGTACAAGTGCCATTCCCTTGGTGTACCCAACGCTTCCTACCCATAACTCACAAATTTTCTCTCAGGACAATGAGTGTCACTCCCCCTACTTTCGTACATAGTGGTTGGTTCCTTCTCGTGAGAATCTTCAAGGGTGAGCTAGTTTTCCTTGGAGTCTAGCAACTCCCTTCATTTCCTTTCTCTTCGCTTGTCTGACCTTTCATAGGGTGGGATTGTTCTTTCTTGATGACCCGTTGTGTTCATATTGGTTCCTTCAATCATTAAGAAAAGTGCAAAGTGCATGAGCCCGCTGGGCTTAAAAGAAGAAGGGGAAAACACCCATTTGGTCGGATCACTCCGCCATGGGATTTTCATTGGAACCTGGCCTAAGCCAAGCACCAACCGCCTGCCAGGTAACCGGAGCCCTTCTTTCATACAAAGAGGAAGGGTCGACCTGCGACTTGCCCAATGCTTCACGGGACTGGCGAACACCAGCACCGGATGAAGGGGGGCTAGAGCCATTCCTCAAAGAAAAGGCTGATCAAGTGCATAGCATGCATGTTATACCTCCAGGCCTGGCCATGCCATGCGCCCAACCACTCTCAAGTCTGATTTCTCACAAAGGGAAGAGCAAACACAAGTCCATTTTCCTTATCTTGGGTTGTGTACACGTTCAATGCGTCGGGCGCCCCCATCGGAATCGCAAGGGTCAATTTAACCCCATACCCGACACCTCCACCAATTTTGTAGGGCCAAACCCCGGTAGACTTTCGAGCCTTAGTCGACCCCGCTGCGGGTCCCAGTTGGCTCGGCCCGCCCACGCTCATGCTCCGGGCGCGGGCTGTTCGTCCCGAGGTCACCCCCACCTAGTGCTTTGAGATGGATGGGGGTGGGCCATCACGCGAGAGAGCTTTGATATTGGGTATGTAGCTCAGCCCTCACGCCTCGTGGCAGTCTCACTGGTCGTCCGCAACGCTGATTTTTTTTTCGATTCTTTGTTGTGTTGTCATGCAATTGCTCCTTCCAATACGCAGGCAGTCCAGGGGTTCCTTGAGCAATTCTCTTCTCTTGTGCGTAGGCTAAGCGTCATCCTTAGGCCACGCACCATTTCCCTAAGCATTTGGCTATATGGCGTCATCGGGATGCGGCGGAGCCGTTCTCTCCCTCGCCTCTACGCATCCATCGGATCTCACAATTTGCTTCCCACCTTATTGAATTAGACCCCCTTAGTCTTTTCGGGGTCCTCATATGCATGCACAAACAACATTACATTTTCATTGGTACGATTGCACTCTCAATCACACTTCCGAGTCTCAAGTGCAAAAGTCATTTTCATGAGTTGGTCCTATGTCAAGGGTCCCATAGCCCCTTTGTCCCTCTTCCCTTTCCCTCTTGGTGCCCAGTTCCTTTCGCCCTTATCCTGCTCAAGGCATTTCTAGCCATTACTCACATGCACTATCCCACACAAGCAAGAAGATTCATACAATGTCCCCCGTTGGGGGTCAACGCATAGCCCTTCCCACATGCCTATTCTTTTCATACCCTTTTGTTGTGCTTTGTTCCCTTCTTGTCAATCAGCCCATCCTCTTCTCATAGTCATGCAGTCGGGGAAATGGTTGAGTCAAACTGACCTCTCTCGCAACTTATGCTTCCTTCCGGATCCCGCCTTTCTCCCACTTTTTCAAACGTCCTTTCTTTTGCCTTCTTTGTGGCACAAGGGACCGACTATCCCCCCCTTGCCCTCTTTCTCCACCAAGTGAGGTCTGATTTCGGTCACCGTCCGTACCCTGGCAATGTTTCCAAGTGAGGGGAGAAGGGTTAATCATATGTCAAGTGAGGGAATGAGAGAGAGAGAGAGAGAGAGAGAAGAGAGAGAGAGAGAGAGAAGACAAGAAGAACCCCTACTCAATTCAACTCCCCATAATAGCAACCAAGCGTCGATGACCCATCCCATAGTAAAAGATTGAATAAATATAATTTGAAACAACATGTCAATGAAAAACTAGACTAAATGGAAAGCATATGCACAATGGGTAGAGATCAACAAGGAAAAGATCCGGAAGATGAACTTGACAATGGGAGACTAGACTAATGAAAAGCACATGCACAAAGGAGAAGAGTTCAACAAGTAAAAGATCCGGAACAAGAACTTGACAATGGGAGACTAGACTAGAGGAAGCACATGCACAAAGGAAAAAAGTTCAACAAGTAAAAAATCTGGAACATGAACTTGACAATGGGAGGCTAGACTAATGAAAAACACATGCACAAAGGAGAAGAGTTTAACAAGTAAAAGAGCCGGAACGTGAACTTGACAATGGGAGACTAGACAAATGAAAAGCACATGCACAAAGGCGAAGAGTTCAACAAGTAAAAGATCCGGAACATGAACTTGACAATGGGAGACTAGACTAGTGACAAGCACATGCACAAAAGAGAAGAGTTCAATCAAGTAAAGATCCGGAACATGAACTTGACAATGGGAGACTACACTATAGACAAGCAAAGGCACAAAGGACAAGAGTTCAACAAGTAAAAGATCCGAAACATTAACTTGACAATGAGAGACTAGACTAGTGACAAACACATGCACAAAGGAGAAGAGTTCAACAAGTAAAAGATCCGGAACATGAACTTGACAAAGGGGAGACTAGCGTAGAGGAAGCACATGCACAACGGGGAAGAGTTCAACAAAGTAAAGATCCGGAACATGAACTTGACAATGGGAGGCTAGGCTAGAGGAAGCACATGCACAAAGGGGAAGAGTTCAACAAAGTAAAGATCCGGAGCATGAACTTGACAATGGGAGGCTAGACTAATGAAAAGCACATGCACAAATGAGAAGAGTTCAATCAAGTAAAGATCCGGAACTTGAACTTGACAATGGGAGACTAGACTAGTGACAAGCACATGCACAAAGGAGAAGAGTTCAACAAGTAAAAGATCCGGAACATGAACTTGACAATG
>BFEA01000769.1:240216-251802 GCA_003427395.1 Chara braunii
CATCCATGTGTGAAGCGCTACACTACCTACTAGTGTGAGTGTGACAAACTTAAGTTTGGAGAGCCCAAATCACCAAGATAGCATCAAGGAGCATCTATGAATGAATCGGAGTACTACCCCCTAGTGTATAAGTGAAAGAGAAGTAAGAGAAGATGAAGGAGAGTGGGAGATAGATGAGGGAGATGAAGGAGAGTGGGAGATAGACGAGGGAGATGGAGATGGAGAGGAACGGGAGGAAGACAAAAAGAAATGAAAGTGAAGGGGGGAAAGGAGGGAGATGAAGAGGGGAGAGAAGAGAAGGAAGGAGGAAGGGATGAGGAGGAAGAAGAGGAGGAAGAAGGAGGGGAGGAGGAAGGACAAGAAGAGGGAGGAGAAGGAGAAGAAGAAGAAGAAGAAGAAGAAGGTGAAGAAGTCTCTTCCTTCCTCTCACCTTGTTGATCCCTTGATGTTGGTGTCCTCTTGGTGAAGCTTCTTCTTCTTGCACAATCTCCTCTTGGCTATGGCTTCTTCTTCAAGCCCTTCTCTCCTCCTCCCTTGCCTCTTCTTAGGCTATGGCAAGCTCTCCCAACTATGGCTATGGAGTCCTATGGAGTCCTCCCCTCTAGGAGGGCTAATGGGGCTCCTCTAGCTTCTCCTTCTCTCCTACACCCAGGAGGGATATGGCGGATCACGTCCCAAGTGTCTCTTCCACCATCACTATCCTCTAGAGTCCTCCCCACTACCTCCTAGTCTCCTCTAAGCTCTCCCACTAGCATGGGCTCCTCCCTTCTCACTCCAAGTGCGAAGGTGCTCTTGTAAGCTCACTTGGGCCGCATGGGCACTCCTCATGCAAATGTGAGAGTGGTGGACTGCATCCTCAGCTTATGTACGTTGAAACCAGCAGTCCGGCCAGCCCATGAGCCTCCTCATGAGCCTTGAGGTGAACCGAGGTACCCACAAGGCAAAATTCCCTCACTAGGCCCTCCCGGAGGTACACGGGCCTCATTTTGGCCAAGTGCATTTTGGCCAAGTGCATGCAGTCCAAGTGGTTGGTATCAACTCGGACTGCCTCTTGGCCTACCCCGGCCTTTTTTTCATTGCTCAAATGCTGCCCCCTATATTTTTTCAAGTTTCGGCCTCTTTTGAGTAGGCCGGAGCATTTTTCCATATGGCGGCACATTTTCAGCCTTGGATCTGGCTGAGATCCAAGGCCAGCAATAATCCGAGCTACCCCCTAGTAGCCCTTGCTTCAATTTTGAGCCCCTAAGTTCAGTTTTTCAATTTTTGGTGCATCTCGCCCTCTTTTTGGGCCAAATGCATTGTTTTGTCATTTTCCCTCTTTTGTTTCTTTCCATTTTGGGCTGCCACCTCATTTCGGAGCTAGCCGTTTTGAGCTGGCCCACAAAAAACGGCTAGTTCCTCTCCACCATGGGATCTAATCTCAGATCCATGGTCAAAAAGTAATCCGGTCRCTTCCTTTTTGCTTTTTCTCTCATTTTCTGCTTTTTAATTCAGATTTTATTGAGATATGGCCCCAAAGGCCATATCTCCTCACTCCGGATTGCCCTCCCTTATTCTAGGAGGGATGAGGTCACTGTTGGGACCTGCCAGTCCCTACTGTGCAGGTCCCAATAGTCCGGCACATTCTCCTCTACTCTTTTCTCCCTCTTTGTCTCATTCTCCCTCCTTTTTCTCTCATTTTTCCTTCTTTTTCTTTTATTTCTGTTGTGCCAAGTGTCAAACTGCTGTACACCCTCTTTCTAGGCCCTAGGGCCTTATTCAAGGCCAGGTTCATGGCTGTTACATGGCCGTTACATCTCGAATTCCAATCATGGCACCCCCATGCTCCTAAGGGGCTCCATTTTGCTCCCGTTTTCCCAAATTTTAGCCCCTCTCGATCCGATTTTCTAAGGGCAGCCTTTTTCTCATGTCGAGCCTCTCAAGGCTCTATTTCTTTATGCCTAGCTAGTCCGAGATATCCCGGACCGTTGGGCAGCCTTCCCAACACCCTTATTCCACTTTTTTTTCTCTCATGGCTCCCCCTACTTGCTCCCACTAGTGCTTGCACTAGTACTTGCACTAGTGGTGCTAATATTCTCCACCGTCTAGATCCTCGATCTCGACGGTGCCGCTTGCTTGCACAATCATTCCTTGTGTTTGCTCATAGTTCCTTTGGGACATCCCAAGTCCCTGCCACTTTCCTACATGCTAGCTCTATTTCCTTGTCTCGCCGGCGGGCCCGCCGGCGCGTGTCCCGTTTTCCGATTTTTATTATTTGGACCCATTTGGCCCCCGGAACATCCCGGACGACGTTCCATTTTTATTTTTTTGGGGCTCATTGCCCTTGCTGGTCCCATCATTTCTATATGTGTGCCGATTTTTCTAGGCCGTGAGATCTCATCTCACGGTTGCCGTTTACCGTTTTTACTTGCCCCCTTGCCGAATTGCTCCTTTCTAGCCTTTCGGGCTTGTCGTAGCCCATTTCCCCTTGGCCTTGGCATCCCTATGCAGTCCGTAATTTCTCGGACTGCAGTCATGGCTGTTTTCCACACCCACAGCCCCACAACTTGCCCCATGTTGAAAGAAAATGAAGCGTTAAATTTTCTAGTGCATCCGGGCTCAATATTGGCTCCGGATGCACCTAGAACATGTGTTTCCCCTCCCCCATGCAATCCGTTGTAACTCGGACTGCAATGGGGGTTAATTCCTTAGCCCCAATGCCCCACAACTAGCCCTCACTCAAAAGAAAAAGAAACGGCCAACTCCCAAGTGCATCCGGGCTTGATTTTGGCTTCGGATGCACCTAGAACATGTGTTTCTTCTCATGCATGTGTTTTGTTTTATTCCGCTTGCAAGAGGCCTTGATTTTCTTTGATTTTCTCTGCAAAATTCAAAGAAATTCAAGGTCCTTTGTAACCGCCATATCCCAGAATGAATCTGGTCATGGATGAATCTCCCCAAGTGACCGTTTTTTACCGTTAAGGTCTTTTTTTCTTTTCTTTTCTTTTCTTTTCTTTTGTTTTCTCCTCCTTTCTTGGACAGTAGGGACCTGCCAGTCCCTACCTATGGCAGTCCCTACTGACGGCCAACTCACTCACTCCCTCTCACTCTTTTTGTCTTATTCTCCCCCATTTTTTTTTCTTTTCTCTTTTTTTTCTAGCATGCCAAGTGTCAAGTGGCCGTTAAGGTCTTTTTCTAGCCTCTTTCTCCTAGTTTTGGCCCTCCCTATGCCCAAGGTGCAGTCCGTTATTTCTCGGACTGCAATAATGGCCTTCCCATGCCTATGGGAGGCTCCTTTTACTTCTACATTTCTCCTACAATAGTCCCTCCTACTCCGATTTTCTCCCGGAGGGCTATTTTTCACATGGGGTCTCATTTGACTCTATTTTCTTGAGGGAGGCTAATCCGAGATTTTTCGGATTGCTCCCATGCTCCCACTTCAGTTTTCTTTACTTTTCCTTTTCCTTTTGGCCTTCCCGTTTGTCACCACTAGTACTTGCACTAGTGGTGCTAATATTCTTGGCCGTCAAGATGTCGATCTTGACGGTGCACCTTGCATTTATTGTTTTTCCCTCATGCGGTGCCGCCGTTTCTTCTTGGGACTTTCACATGTCCCCGCCGCTTGTCCCGTCGGTGGTCCCCGACACTTAGTCCTGTCGGTGGTCCCCGACACTTAGTCCCGTCGGCGGTCCCCGACACATTTCGCCCCGGATGCCATTATTTTTACTTAGTCCCGCGTGGCCCCGGGTGCCTTTCCTCGAGGTGTCCCATGCCCCTAGGGCGTCTAGCCGCCCCGTAGCGACCCCTCTCCTTAGTCTTTCCTTGCGCCTTGTGCGTGCCGATCTCTTTGATCGTGGGCCTCCGCTCCGAGGCTCCCGTAGGTGGCCCCCCACGTTGGCCCCTCATTTTCGGGCTTCCTGCGGCTTCCGGCCGCCCATTCCTCGACTTCCTCATTCCCTTATTGCTGTCGCGCTGCAATTGCTAGTTCAAAGGGCCCTTTGGCCTTAGTCTTATTGCATTCCGATGGCCCTCCCGACCTCCTGCTATGTTCTATGTGCCCCTGTTCTTGTGCTCGCTTGCTTGCCGCCGCTTAGTTATTTTCTCCCTGTGGTTCTCGCCTCAGGGCATTATTTCCTCCTGCAGCCTAAGCCTTTATCTCGTCTTACCTCGGATTTCTCTGTTGTGCACAGATCGTCCATATTTGGTCTCTCGAGTGATGGGAAGTTATTCGGGACTCACCAGTCCCGACAACGTCATGGATACTCTTGTGACCAGCAAGAATGGCAAGAGGCACATCTTCTTCATAGTGGATATGTTCACTAAGTACGCTAGACTAATCGCCATGCCAGAGACTTCTCGGACTGAGCACGTCATCAAGTTGTTCATGGACAATTGGGTGCGTGATTTTGGATTGCCTAAGACTATCGTTAGTGATAGAGATGTCTGTTTCACTAGTGAGATGTGGAAGAAGGCCGCTGAACAGATGGGCAACCAGCTTCAGATGACTTGTGGGAATCATCCTGAAGCAAATGGGCAGGTTGAACAGATGAACCGAGTGGTGCAGCACCTGCTAAGACATTACATCAAGCCCAACCAGGATGACTGGGATGAGAAGTTACCTTTCATCGCCAGTCTGTACAACAACGCGGTACACAACACCATCGGTGTCAGTCCTAATCAACTACATGTGGGATGGAAGCTTAGATCTGCTCTAGACTTCCTCCTGCCTTAAAATCGAACTACTGCAACTCCTTAAGCCATCGAATTTGGTGTCGAGTTTGAGAAACTGCTACAGCAGACTGTCAAACACATTAAGAAATCTCAGGAGGTCATGATTGCTTCTGAGAACAAGCATCGTCGAGAGTCCACATTTCAGGTAGGGGATCGTGTGTGGGTCAAGGCTAGTGAACTGGGACAGGAGTTTGGCATCTCTAGGAAACTAATGCCTCAGTATTTCGGTCGCTGGGAAGTCCTGGATATCGTGGGGAATGATTTGGATGGTTCCTCGTACGTCATTCGTATACCTGGTCACTTACACACTTACCCTGTTTTCCACGCTTCGAAACTTGCACCTTTCGCTGAGACAACACAGTTCCCATCACGGAGATCTATGCTGCCCCCTACCATGGATGGCCACGTGGACGTCGACCACAAAGACACGCCTGTTCCTAAACCACCTGGCAGGGGAAGACCTTCCAAACCTGCGAGGGAATACAAAGTACATTTCAGGCATCATACAAATCAGAAGGAAGATCGATGGATTTCAATGGAGGAACTTGTCAAGACAGCTCCTCAGATCGTGGCCGATTATGAGAAAAGACTGAAGGGGAAGGCACCAGCATGAAGCATCTCAACGGACTTTCGAAGCAAAGGGGGATGGAATGTGAGGAACAAGCCCTTAAGTGGCCCTATCAGACATCACATTGTTTTGGGCCAAGGCCCCAGCAAGCCAAGTGCCCGCCCTAAGTGAAGGCGGGCCTGAATATTCGTCACATGCCAAATTCGACATTTCCATATGTGGGTATTCCGACTCTTGCAGCGCGTCAGTTGGTTGAGTGAACGCACGAGCCTCACTAAGCTGCGCCGTACAGTTGGCCAGGCCACGAAAGTTGTGCCTGGGCACCTACACACAAAGCAGGGCCGATACATTGAGAAGCAGGTCGTCGGCCTTTGGAAAAGCAGTACAGCCGGAGCACCTACCTGGGGGCCCTGCGCAGATGCAGCTAACAGCCCAAGTCTGGAGACTCAGGCCGCGCCCACTATAAAGGGCCTAGGCCCTCAACTGTAAGTCTCGGCCTGGGCACAGGGTCTGAGGCCCAACCGGAAGCTACTGGAAGCTTCCAGCCAGGCCACACGCAGCATGCAACAGGCTGCCACTTCCATAAAGGAAGAGAGGCAGCCGAGGTCAGGCATTCTGGCCAGCGCTGGCAATGCGGAAGTGTTGCTGCGCTCTCGCTTGATGCTGCGCTGCTGCCAAGGGCGCTGACGGGGCGCGAGAGGTGAGGTGGGGCGCTGCAGGGCAGCGGGGCGCAAGCGGCCATAGCCGGGCTGCTAGGCGCCAGGGGGTACAGCGGATGATCGCGTGGTCTTCAGGGAGTGAGGCGCTGTGTGGGATAATCAAGGTCTGATTGAGGGTGACAAGATACGTACCTGGTACATGAAGAGAGGTCGCCGATGGTGTGGACAGTCATGTACATTGGTCTTCGTGAGCCGAAGTGATCCTGTTGTGTGAACTAGCTGTAGCGTAGGATAGTTTGGTAGAGTAGGCTGGGCGTTGTGCGCCAGACGGAGAGAGCGACTCTGGATACTGTGTTGGTGTGGCCTACGGGCTTGGACATTGGCTCAATACTTCATTGTATTGCTCTTTATGGATGGTTTTCTCGGTGCATTTGTACTCTCTACTTGGGATACTACTACTTGCTCATCTGTGTGATTTCGCAACTTGGTTTTATGTATATCGCTCACACTCATATTCCTTGCACACACTGCTAACACCTAGCACACAAATTAAATTACAACTGTAGTGTTCTACCATAGCCAGTTCTCATTGAAGCTGCTGTGAGTTAAACTAATCAGAGTAGGCCCTTGTGAGGGCACTAGTGCAGACATTGTCTGCTTAGCTGATGAGCAGTTCAGATAGTGGTGAAGGCACAACTTACAATAGAAGACAAGCACGACGGGATACACATTCAAGTTCTGCTACCAAGGACGAGAGAAGGTTCAGGGCCAAAGCAAGGGCCCCAGCCTAGTCAGTACTTAGTGTCCGTTAAACAACCACTCCATGGGCCCAGGCAACTGGAGATCCTGCTCTCAGCCTCTCCGAAATTTAGATGACACGAATTGGCGGTGGGCAACCTCTGAAAGGGGCCCGTGGCCAATAGCTGGCATGTACTGGTGGTGTAAGAAGACCGGGAGGTTACAGATTGAGATAACAACAAAACCACACGACAGTTTTCTTTCTCCACGCCCATGACTAACCAGAAATCAAACATTCAATGATGACAAATCTCATATCAGATCACAACTGGAATCATTCACAATGACCGCGCACTCATTAGTAGGGGCCGAACAAATTTGTCGATGATTCCAACTTCTGCAATTCAGCGAAACAAATTACAAAAGCTTTGTGACCGGTCTAATCTAATATATGACTGGCTAACTTGTTGACTGTAAACACCCCTTCAACGCTGACTGGTCAGGATTTCCCATTCAGACTCTGGCCAAACCTGGCCACTTATTTTCTGACAACAAACTGACAAACAAACCACTTTAGAGCCGGACTGACTGGACAAACTACTGAATTGAGAAGATGCAGCCTCGTGTGGGGAATGTGTCCTCATGTGGCCCTAGCCAACATGCACATGTTGTGGACTGTGGCCCCCAGCAAGCCTCATGCCCACCCTAAGCGAAGCCGGGCCTGAATATCCACGAGAGGCCCTTATCTCAACGTTTTTCCAATGTGAGTATCAAACAGTTGTTGCACGGGAGTTGGTTGAAGTGCAACCTGGGCCTCTCCCTGGGCTCCTTCCAGAAGCAACAGCAGCGTCAAGCAGTTGATCCCAGGACAGGGGTGGTTGCGCCCTGGGCACACGCAGTGTGAGCCCGACACATCACGAAGTGGCCATGGGCCAATGAGAATGCAGCATTGTCGTCACACCTACCCCGCGGGCCAATGCACACGCGACAAACACTTGGAGCCTGGAGCATCCTGGAAGTGCCCGACCGAAGAGGGCCCAGGCCCTTAACTGTAGGAATGGACCTGGGCGCAGACACTGGGGCCCAACAGAAAGCTACTAAAAACTTCCTCGGCCAGGCCCAGGCAGCCCATCAGGGCAAGCTACTCCTATAGAGGGAGGAGGCTGGCCAAGGGAAGGTATGCTGGCGTAAGCAGGCAATGCGGAGAGGGCGGTGCATCTGAAGGACCCTGGTTGAAGCATGAGTCACGGTCCCCATGCCAACCCATGGGATTTGTACACGCAGGCCATGCTGCCTTGTCCTTTGAAGCTCTTTGCTGTGCCAGTAGAGATATGGACTGACCAGTCCTTTGCAGATACGCACCAAACCGTTTTTAAATATTTCCAGCAGGGATCTGAACTGAGCATTGGCTATGATCGTCGTCCTATCTGCAACGTTGAACAATTCCTGAGGACCTTGGGGCCTGTCCTTAAAATGCCTCTTGATCAGCCAGATCAGTGTTACATGCTGCGCCTACAAACAAGGGCCATTTTCAGGCCCCGTGTCGTTTCAGCCTGAAAGCCTGAAAACAAGGGCCTACAAGCCTTGTGTCGTTTCAGCCTGAAACCCTGAAAACAAGGGCCTACAGGCCCTGTGTCGTTTCAGCCTAAAACAGGGCCCTCTAGGCCGCGAGTCTTTTCAGCCTGAAACGGAGGGCCATTTTCAGGCCCTCGTAAGATTGACCAGCCCTGAAACTTAGGCACCAGACGAGGGTTTTAGCACAGGCCATTTTGGGCCTGTTTTCAAGACAACCTTTGTTTGAGCTTCAACGCCAGGGTCTGGCACGTTTTGGTATTGGCAAGAGCAGCCTCCTGGACGGGCCAGCACTATATAAGACTGGCCCACCCTGCAGGCTGCGGACTTCCCAGGCACTTCACGTGCAGTTCAGGAGGCAGGAGGTAGTCTTTAGGATTCGGCAGCAGCACTCTGGAGGAGCGCTGCAGTAGTAGTAGTAGCGTAAGCAGTAGTCTTCAGCGTTGGGCGCTATTAGGAGCTAGAGTAGTACTGGAGAGAGATAGAGATAGAGCTTGGGCGGAGGCCAGGGAGACTTACCTGCAGCGCCATAGCTCCAGCTCGTCGTCGAGGTACCTGCAGCACAGCGCCATCTTCACAGGTTAGTACCTGGCACATGAGAGAGAGAGAGAGAGAGAGAGAGAGAGAGAGAGAGAGAGAGAGAGAGAGAGAGAGAGAGTTCTTCTTCTTCCTCTTCTCAGTCCACCATCTCCCCCTCACCCTCTTGCTACCTGACTTCACTGCATCAGCAGACTATGAGAGACAGAGGAATTGGTGACATTTGGATCCAGACTCAACATTGGGCTTCAGACATTTGATGAGGGATTATCTGGGACTTGTACCGAACACTTGGTGTTGACGACATTCCCATCTTCCCCCTCTTCTTCATCTGATCCCCTCCTCTTCGTCTGTGTATGGTCTGGACCTGGTGCATTCTTCCTGGGTGTAGCGCAAGGCCCCTTCACACCTTGTGATGAGGATGATGTATGTTTGGTCTGCATTGCGACATTGATTGAGCTAGTTATTGGTATTCTAGCATTCCGCTGCGCTGTCTTGTACTACGTGAGAGAGGTTAGTCCCGATCAGGTCAGGCCTTATATCTAAGTCTTCCACTGCGCTACAAGGTACCACTTTGTACGTATCAGGATGTACATTGCTTGTTGAGATTCCACTCACACCGCATTGTCTGTTCAGTCCTTTTTATCACATTGCGGATCCTTGGCTATACATACATTGTTACGGACCCAGCCCGGGCTCGATCCCTGGTCCGCGGGTTACCACCCACCGGGCTGCCATTTCATTGTTTTTGAGTCTCTGTTCTTCGGTGCCCGACCGTTGCCGCCCTCTGCATCTGGCGCCCGTTCTCAAATCCCGCCTCTGGCACTTTCGGATTTTGATACTTGGCGCCATCCGACATTCTGGCGCCCAGGCTCAGACCTTCGATTTTCAGTTTAGCCGTGAGACAAATTTCACTTCTGCCCTTCGAACTCAACTTGCGTCGGGTACTTAAGACCGGACTCAAGCTGAGTTCGGGGGATTCAGTTTTCCGTCTCAGTGCTTGTGCTTCAGTGTGACTTGCTGCGACATTCTGTTCTGAATCCAAGATCGCGACTTTGAGACTTTGCGACTTTGCCACTTTGTGTCTGCGTCCGTCGAGTCACGATGAGTCCGTGTCGAGTTGAGTGAATGTGTGTGTGTGCTCCCACTCCCTCCCTCTCTCTTCCCCGACCTCTCTGCTCTGCCTCAGCCCCGTCACAATGGTATCGGAGCGGCTTCGGCCCTCCCTCCCGCCCTGATTCATCGTCGCCATCGTTGCCACGTCAGCATCGTCGTCGTCGCCACCTCGTCATCATCCTCGCCGTCGACCCCGTCACCATCATTGCCACGTCATCGTCATCGATTGCCTCGTCCTCGCTGCCACGTCATCGTCACGGCCGCCACTGCCATCACCGACGCGCAGGTAAGTTACCAGAAAACTTTTTTCCTTTCTTTCTCTTCTTTCTTCTTCCTTGTTCCTTCTCCTTCTTCTTTTTCCTCCAAGTTAACGTCCTCGTTTCCCTCTCTTCCTCCTCTCCATCATCTCTTCTTTCTCCTTATCATCGTCGTCGCCCTCGTCCTTTCCTTCCCTTCCCCTTCTTTCTTCCCCGTTCCCGACTCCCGACCTCCGCGCGTCCCCGCACGGTCTTTGCTACCTTCCCCCCTCCCCCCCGCCCTACTACTTCCCCGCGCCCCCCTCACTCCCCCCACGTGCTCTATCTTCCCCCCTCCGCTCGTTGTCGTTCCCCCTCGTGCGCTACTTTTCCGTGCGACCGTCATCATCTCCCCGATCCCAATCCCGCTTCCCCCACCTTCTTCCTGTCTCCCCGATCCCGACCCCGCTCCCGCTTCCCCCACCTTCTTCCTGCCTCTCAGACTCCCTTCTCCGATCCCGACTCCCCCACCTCCCTCCCCAACAGCTCACCCACCCCGACCCCAACCAGGACCTCCTCCCCCCTTCCCCATGGGCAACCCGAGTGATTCCCCGAACCCGATTCTCCCTTCCCCCTCCCCCCCGTCGCCATCACTGCCACGTCATCGCCATCGATTGCCTCGTTCTCGCTGCTACGTCATCGTCACCGCCGCCACTGCCATCACCGACGCGCAGGTAAGTTACCATAAAACTTTTTTCCTTTCTTTCTCTTCTTTCTTCTTCCTCGTTCCTTCTCCTTCTCCTTCTTCTTCTTCCTCCGTGTTGACGTCCTCGTTTCCCTCTCGTCCTCCTCTCTGTCATCTCTTCTTTCTCCTTATCATCGTTGTCGCCCTCGTCCTTTCCTTCCCTTCCCCCTCTTTCTTCCCCGTTCCTGACTCCCGACCCCCGCGCGACTCCCCGCAGGATTTCCTGCGCGTCCCCGCACAGTCTTTGCTACCTCCCCCCCCCCCCCCCCCCCCCCCCCCCCCCCCCCCCCCCCCCCCCCCCCCCCCCCCCCCCCCCCCCCCCCCCCCCCCCCCCCCCCCCCATGCGCTCTGTGTTCCCGCCTCCGCGCGTTGCCGTTCCTCGTCGCGCGCTACTTTTCCGTGCAACCGTCATCATCTCCTCGATCCTGATCCCGCTTCCCGCTTCCCCCACCTTCTTCCTGTCTCCCCGATCCCGACCCGGCTCCCGCTTCCCCAACCTTCTTCCTGCTTCCCCGACTCCCTCCCTCCGATCGGGACTCCCCCACCTCCCTCCCCAATTGCGCACCCTCCACCCGATCTCAACTCCGCGCCCCCACCCCCGACCCCAACCAGGACCTCCTCCCCCCTTCCCCACACGCAACCCGCGCAATTCCCCGAACCCGATTCTCCCTCCCCCCCGGTCCCCCCCCGCGCGACTTTCCCCCC
>BFEA01000769.1:256569-273435 GCA_003427395.1 Chara braunii
AATACGGAAAACAAATACTAATAATAAAAATAAATAAAAATAAAAAGAGAATTAAATTTAGTGAGTGCGCGAGCATGTTTTCGACACCGCCATCTTTGGTGATTTTTCATTTTTTTTTGGCATAGCTAAATGCGCTGAAAATTGACAGATGTGTACTTCACATAATACAAAACCCGCAAAAAAGTTTCAAAAAATAATAAAATTGTTTAGACCCCGAACTAAAGTGAAAACAAAAAGCAAAAACTGAAAAAATACGTGGGCGAGCACGTTTTGACACCGTCGTCTTTGGCGATTTTTAATTCCTTTTTGGCTTTGCCAAATGACTTGAAAATTTACAGGCATTTACCTCACGTCATAGAGAACTCACAAAAAAAAATTCAGAAAAAAAATAATTATTTTTAGGCCCCGAAATAATTTTTGGCGGGGGCCGAAAGCCGTCGGGTTCAGACCCCGTATGGGACCCCGAACGCCCGTACGTACGGAGGTCTGCCCGGGGACCTCCGTACGTACGGGCTGGTGACCTTGTATATATATATATATATCATCATATATATATATATATATATCGTCACAAATATATCGTCAAATAGAACTGCCCGGTAAACCGTAGGCAGAGAGGGAGAAGAGGACAACAAACGAGGGGCTGTGACAAACTGTTTCGTCGGAGTTTCACCGACTCATCAGGAGGCTGAACCGGACAAGTGACCCCGGGCCACTCTGGTAGCCTAGGCAAATACTTAATTAATTATTTTTTTCGACATTTCTTTTCCAAAATGTTTTCTTTTTCAAAAACTTTCAAAAATATGTAGAATTAATTATTCTTTCTCGGCATTTCTTCCTCGAAATTTGAAAATAGTTTCAATTAATCCTTTTTTGAAATTCTTGTAATTCGAAAATATTTCAAAATTACTTTAATTCTTTGTTTCTTTTCGGAAAACATTTCTAATTAATTCTTTTTTAATTTTTTTGTAATCGGGAAATACTTTAGAATTAATCAACCTCTTTTCCTTTTCGTAATTTGAATTAATTCTTTTTCGACAGTTCTTTGAAATTTGAACCTACTTTTAAATTTTAATTCATTTTTTTTCAATAATTTTGAAATACGTTGGAATTAATTAAATTATTTTTCCATATTTTGTTTTGAAAATTTGAAAATAATTTTAATTAATTCTTTTTCTCGTATATTTTAAACTCGTAAAATTCCCTTTTCTATTTTTTTTCTTGAAAATTCAAAACCCCCTTATGTTCTTTTCGAAATCCTTTCTTGAAATTTGGGAATATTTTACTTAAATCCTTTTTTTCAAAATTTTCACGTTTTCTTCCAAAATCATACCCCAAAATTAATTTCGAATAAATTTAAACCCAAATTGGAATTTATTTGTCTTCGAAACTACTTATTTGAAGTTATTTCTTTCCTTCCTTTTCCGATATTTTCAACGAAAATTTCTGTAAAATTTCATTTTGCAAGTTCCTCCATCCGATTCCTTTTGAATTAACCTCGAATAAGATTAATTAATTTGAATCAGAATTAATTTATTTTAATTCTTGTTTTGCAAAATTAACTTTTGTAAATTATCTTCTTCAAGGAAGATGAGCAATAGCGAACTTCAGCAATCAAACAACATCATATACACAAGACCAAATAGTCGTGACCTCGAACCAACAACAGAATTGCATCACGAGTTTCACCAATTAAGAACACACCAAGAGCTCATAATTGACAATGCTGGTAAAGTCTCATCATCATCATCAACGAAGAACCAATGTTGATATCGTATCTGGCGCTCGGCGCCCAGACTACAGATGGCAGATCCTATCTAGCCTAGACTAGAATGCCGAAGATGACGTCAACAACTTTCCCGAAGTACGAGCATACATCGACCAATGTCGCACGCTTCCAGCACCAGGTATGTCTCTCGCCTCACTCACAACCTCGTTCCTCAACACACAGATGCTACTTGCACCCAACGACCACCCTGCGCCAGACCCAGCTTACAGCAGCGCAGCTCGGCTATGGCTGCCTGCTCCTTCCTGCTCGCCCGTGAGCGCGTGAGCGCTGGCCAGCAAATAGCGCAGCATGCATCCAACACCCGAATGACGCATGTGGAGGCAGGCCCTTTGCTATATCCAAGTGGCCTGCCTGCGTTCAATCCTAGGAAGCTTCCAGTAGGCCTCGATAGCCTGAGGCCCAGCACGAAGGAGAACAGGCCTTGGGCCTGAGGTGGTTGCATGTACCCAACTGCCTTGGCCTGTGTTTGGCCCAGTACCCGTATCCAGCCCAGGGCCTGCTTTCCATACATTCATACAGGCGGCCTAGGGCCTGGGTTCTCTCAACTAACTGGCGTTGCGCAACTGCCTGAATTTCCTTCAGTTGCGTGGTGACCAAAATAGGGGCCCTCAGGCCCTCGTCGTGCCTGCCTTCACTTAGGGCGGCCGACGTGATACTTGGCAGGGCCACAAAGGGGCTCGTAGGGGCATAAGCCTCGCATTCCCTGCCCCATAACTTCGCTAGTCCTCTGAGAAGTTCAATCTTCGATGATCTGGCGCTTTCCCTTCTGCAGAGATTTCTCATATTGAGCTACGATCTAAGGAGCGGTCTGCATGAGTTCCTCCCTAGTGAACCAGAGGTCCTCCTTTGGATCCAGATGATGTTGGAACCGAACTCGGTACTGCAGTTTCGGTTTCGGAGGACGTCCCCTGCATGTTGGTCTTGAAATGGGCAGCTCCCTATGATCCATGATGTCGTCTATGTCCACCTCTCCATCCATGGTTGGGGGCAGCATTGAGCGTCGAGAAGGAAACTGATCTGTTTCCTTGAAAGGTGCAAGCTTGAAGGCGTGAAAGACAGGGTAAGTGCGTAAGTGACCAGGGATGCGAATGACATAAGACGGGCCATCCGGTTACTTCCCCACGACATTCAATATCTCCCACGGTCCGAAGTGCTGTGGCATGAGCTTGCGGGAGATTCCGTGCTCCTGTCCCAGTTCTGAGGACTTGACCCAGACACTGTCTCCCACCTGAAACGTGGATGGGCGGCGATGTTTGTTCTCAGACTCTATCATCGCCGCCTGTGCCTTGTGCATCTGTTCAACAGCCTGCTGCATCAGCTGCTCATATCGATAAGCAAACTCTAAAGTCCCAGGTGCAGCATTCAGCTGATTGTCAGGTAGTAGAAAATCTAGAGGTAGGCGGGGTCTGAATGTCAGTAGCAAGCTGTTAGGACTGACTCTGGTTGCGCTATGACAAAGGAACTTCTGCTGTTCCTTGAGAAGGCAGGGAAATTTTAACGTTTGTGTGTGCCTAATAGGGAGTTTTTGCGTAGTTTATTTCTAGGCGAATGTCATGATGCCACAGGACATTTTGGGTTCAAAAAGACTGCAGCTAATCTGCTGCAGCGGTTCTGGTGGCCCACATTGATGAGAGATGCTAAGCTGTACGTGGAGACTTGTCAAGTCTGTCAGAGGGACAGGCCACGTACGCAGGCTCCACTTGGGCTCCTGAAGCCCCTTCCGATTCCGGAAAGGCCTGGTGAGAGCCTGTCCATGGACTTCATGGATACGCTGGTCACCAGCAAGAGTGGAATGAGCTACGTCTACGTCATTGTGAATAGGTTTAGTAAGTTTGCTAGATTAGTTGCAATGTCGGCCACAGCTAAAACGGAGTATGTGATTAAGATGTTCAAAGAGAATTGGGTTAGAGACTTTGGATTACCTAAGTCCATAGGTAGTGACAGGGATGTCCGATTCACAAGTGAGTTGTGGAAAGCAGCAGCTGCAGAGCAAGGCACGCAACTGCACATGACAGCAGGCAATCATCTTGAGGCAAACGGGCAGGCTGAACAAATGAACCGCGCTGTACAACACATGCTAAGGCATTACATCAAGCCTAATCAGATAGATTGGGATGAGAAACTTGCTCTCGTCGCACACGATTGAACTCAGTAATCAGCGCACCTGAGAAATCAGGTCTACGCGACAAGGCATCAGCAACCTTGTTGTACTGCTCAATGACTTTGATCCAGTGCTTGAGAGCGCCAGAGAGTACCGACTGAGTTCTCATCCATCTCAGGGTCTGATGATCAGTCCTGAGGGTGAAGAACCTCCCAAGGAGGTAGTGCCTCCAATGGGTCAGAGCCTTGTAAACCGCATAGAGTTCCTTCTCATAGGTGGACTTCGCCAACTTCTGAGACGGCATTTTCTTGGACATGTACTCAACTCGCCTCAATTTTTTCCCCTTCTGTTGTGCAAGTACGACGCCTATGCCATATTGGCTAGCATCCGTAGTTACTATAAATGGCTTATCAGGATCTGGAAGTTTCAAGACTTCGTAATGCGTCAACGCATGCTTCAGATGTCTGAAAGCAGCCTCTCATCTCTTCATCCACTCCCATGGGGTGTCAAGGCGGGTCAGATCAGTCAAAGGGGCGACAACTACGCTATAGTTCTCCACGAAGTTGCGATAGTAGCCGGTCATCCCTAAGAAAGATCTCATCTCGGTCACAGACTGAGGACGTGGCCAGTCACGAATGCTGGCCACCTTCGCGTCATCGGGCTTCAACCCTTCCGCGGAAAGCTCATGACCCAAGTACGGCCAAACTCGCACTTCTCACCGTTGATCTTGAACTTGTGTTGTCGCAGGAGACTGAGGACTTTGTCCAAGTGTGCAACGTGCTCCTCGATAGTCTTACTAAAAATAAGTATGTCATCGAGGTACACGATGACAAACATATCCAAGTAGTCATGGAATATCCGATTCATAGCGTGTTGAAAGGTGCCAGGAGCATTGGAAAGGCCGAAAGGCACCACCACAAACTCGTACAAACCGCACCTGGTCTGAAATGCGATTTTGTGTTGATCCTCGGGCCGGATTGCAATCTGATGGTACCCGGACTTCAGATCTATCTTACTGATGTACCGACACACTTGCACTCTATCTAGCAAATCGTCGATGCGCAGTAGGGGCTCTCTGTTTTTGACAGTGATGGCATTGAGGCCCCTATAGTCAATGCATATCCTCAGTGTTCCCTCCTTCTTCTTAGGTACAAATAGTACTGGAGACCCATAAGGAGAGACACTCGGCCGGATCCAACCCTTCTTTACGATTTCCTTGAGTTGTCGGCAAAGCTCATCGAGCTCGCCTCGAGACATCCGATAAATCCTACCCTTCGGGATGCTAGACCCTGGGATAATCTCTATCACGTGGATTACCTCCCTCTCTACAACCCTTGTCGGCTCTTCAAATAGATCAGGGTACTTGGCAACTACTCCCTCTATCTCTGGCGGCATTTTCACCGGCTCGCCTGCAGCAGAGACATAAACTAGATACATACCCTCCTCCTGATTTTGCTTTTAGTAGTTATAGAACACGGCCTCACGCATGCATCCGTGGGACTCAATCAGACTACTAGCTTTGAACTTACGCAATCTGGCGGTCCCTCCACTTGGCAAAGTGTGTTTGACCACTTTTCGGTCCCGGTCAAACTGGGGCTGTGCCACAGAGAGGTAGTACATACCTAACAACATATCCATGGGGAGTTCATCGCTCACTAGGAATGAGACGTGATGTCTCAATTCCCCTCCCGCGTACGGGAAACAACACTCCACTTCTTGGAGGTAGTCGTTGACTACCATGCGCTGTTTGTTGGCACAAGTCGACTCTGGCGCTGCACTTGCCCCTGTAAGCGCAGCCTCTCAACGCACGCGCGACTGATAAAATTCCTAGTCGAGCAAGTGTCATAATAGGCCCCGGCCTTGCGGCTGCCAATGACCACCTCGCTGACGAACATCTCACCCTTCGGGGCTTTGACTAGGGCCGTCCAAGAAGCTAGCGGGTCAGATCTAGACCACTCCTCCTCTAGCTCCTCTAAGGACTCAAACACATTCATCGAACAGAGGCTCGATGGGTCTGGACGTGTTTGCAGAACGACGCTGGAGTCAGTAGCTTGGGCCATCTCTCGAGATGGTGAGGGTGTCTCCACCACCTCGACCCTAGCGGGAACAACTACTATTCCTACTGGCCCGACGTGTTTCCCGGAGCACTGCCAAAAGTACTAGCTACGTTGCTACCAACGGGATGGGAGGATCCCAAAGCCTGCCCCATCGTAGGCGGGATCTTATCGGTCACCTTCTTGTTGCGGCACTTGAATTGGTTATGGCCATATTGACCACAACGAATACAAGCCAGCTGTGTATACCGATCTCTCCACATGTCCTTTGTGAGACCCGCTTTCTCCCATGGAGGAGCATTGGGGTCAACTTTACTCCTAGACCGGGGACCTCCACGGCGTCGACCAGTCGCCTTACCTTTCTGAGCTACGGCAGTGACTACTCCACCCTCTGAAGCTTCTACGCTGCCAACCTCTGAACCTACTCCTTCTTGGAAGTTGTCGTCTAACTCGATGGTTGAACCATCGTTACCGACAAACATAATGCGGCCCTTCGTTTTCCAGTTGGGAGGCAGTGTCTTCTTCCTACCCTCCGTTGTGGGATTATGTCCATGCCCTATCTTCGCCTCAAGGTCTAGGGCCTTCTTGCTGAACGAGGGGAAGTTGTGAACATTGATGTTGGCCTCACCTGCCAACTGATTCCTGAGAGGCATTGGAAAGCATCTCAGGTAGGAGGTGAGTAAAACCTGGGGGTCATAGCGCACCCCAGGGACACAGATCAAACGCTCCACAGCGTCGGTGGCCTCCTTGATTGACTTAAACTGCCTCGTGTGCAGTGTCAAGATCGCATCAGTGTCCTTTTGGGCCTCCTGAGGATCATGCCACCTTTCTTCCACCATCTTGAGGAAGTCCTCCAGTTTCTGGTGGGCTGCCCAAGCGCGGAAGTCATGACCGTACCCCTGTAGTTGCACTAAATCGCTCAACCATCGTGCTGCACTACCCTCTAGATAGGATGCAGCCACAAGCACTTCCTCGTGCGGCAAGGTAAGCTTACACTTGACATAGACCGGCACTGCCCTCAACCACGTGTCGAGGTCTTCGCCCCTCTTATCCCCTGTGAAGGGTTTAGGAGCGGCGATGGCCGTCTTTGGTACCCACTGTGTTTGTCCTGGTCCCTGTATCACTTGGGTTGTGGACCCTGTGACACATGCTGCTGTGCCATCTGCTGGGGCTGTGTACCCTGTGGCTGTACAGGCTGCGAGACAACAGGTTGCGTGGTAACCGCAACCTGCCACGGAGATTGGGTAAACACTGGCTGCACAGGAACCTGCAAACTAGATCCTGCTGATATCCCTCCTGATAGCGGCATGCCCAAGGAAACGATCGCGATCTATGATGGGGCTACATATGGGGATACCCCAGTCACCGGTGGGACAAAAGGAGGAGGCTGTAAGACGGGCCAGGCACCAGGCCCGGACATCGGTGATGTTGCCTGTGCTCGCCCTGCCAACAGGGCCAGACTTCGCTGAATTTCCTGAAGGATGGTTGTCTGATGGTCCTGCATTTCAACTACATTTAGCAGGACGGACCGTATGGTCCTCACATCATTAGTCACGTGTGTCAGGTCCATCTCCTCTAACTCACTAACGTCGGCTTGTCTCCGCTGCATCCTCGCTCTTCTTCTAATCATCCTTTCTTTCTCCGCTTTTATCTCTCCTAATGCCTTATGTAGCTGTGCCTCCTGCAAAAATGCCTGTTGTATGGCGATCTCGTCGGAAGTCAACACCATTGGCTGGCTTGCCATTGCACCAGTGGACTGACTCTGGGTTTGTGCGACCGTTGACCCTACAGATCCTGAACTACCGGCCTGAGTAGTCTGTTGCGCAGAGGTGGCCATGGCTTCCGAAGCTGCGGCTTCACTCACAAGTGCCCTGCTACCCTCTGCTGCTCTAGCCCTCCTCTGCTGCTGCAACCTCTCTCTACGCTGGCGGAACAGGTACCTGTCGCCCTCTGGTCCTAATGCCAAGTGGGCAATCGGGCGTCTAGCCGATCGCAAGATCCGGTCATCCTCTCTAGTGTCCTCCTCATCGCTCATAAGCTACAACACTGTACACAATCTGCACTAATGCACTCTGGATGCCTACCGCAGCGCAGTGCACAAACCAATTTAATAATTAATTGGTGGCTATTTCGGAGTAGATACATTTAGGATCAACAGGTAAGTTCAAATTCCTACAAACGAAAATATTTTTAGCCTGATTAGTCCGCGAACAGAATGCACAATGAACAGTTACAGTTCTAATTATGTTGTCTGTCAGATGTCAAATGGCAGTACACCTAACTAATTAAAACATAAAAAGAGAATCATTTGTGTGGATAGGACAGTATGGAATTTTTGTCAAACTTATCACCTGAAATCTACCCCTCTTAGTTCCCCTGAATGTCACTTGACGTAAGCGTCCCTGAGCAATCCGGAGAGCGTTGCATGTCTAAAAGGTGCGTGTTAGGCCCACCCCTGTGCCCCGAGTATCTGCTGAGCTGGCCAGCGCTGCACTAGATTATCCTCGCGTGCAGCGAGCCTTACAATCATTGGCTGATCCAGTGGCAATTCAATGACCGCCCCCAAGTGTCATCAGAAATTATTTTACGTCGCAGCAGGATGACGATCACAGCCAATGATTTCCCCTGCCGGTGTTTATTTAAAGACACCTGGTTCTCGTCTCCCTCTTAGGGCTGGCCTGCCCTTCAGTACCCATCTAACAGCGCAGCAAGCCAAACAAAGGACAAGCAGCAAAGCATGCGTGCTCTACTCCCGGTGGGTTGGCATGGTGACCATGACCCAGTGCTTCGTCCAGGGCCCTTCAGAAAGCTCCGCCCATCTTCTCCCATATGCTCCACGTGAACATTGCCGACTCTCAAGGTTGAGCGCACTCGACACCTCACAATGAGAGGACTCTCAAGAAGGAATACACAACCTCACGGTAAGAAGTGTCGAAGAGGGTAGATAAGGTTAAGAGCAACGTACCTCAAATAGCTGCCCCCAACCACATAGATAATCTCACCAGATGACCTGATGCCGATTGTGATGACCAGTCATTGCTTCGGCACAACCAGCATTGCACGCCGTTCCACCTCAGCACCAATCGCACATTAGATAGTTCTCATCACACTGTCCAACACCCACATTACACCATGTAGCCTTCCTGGCGATCCCCTCACCTCCTGGGTCGCCTCTCACTCGCCTCTGCCCTCCTCACTACACACCACTTACGGCCCAACTCACCAAGCAGACCGCATGTATGTACCGCATTAGGCAGAAGACAAGCGCCAGATGAGCGCAACCGTACCACAATTCTGATACCAAATTGCACGGAAGACGAGCAATAGCGAACTTCAGCAATCAAACAGCATCATATACACAAGACCAAATAGTCATGACCTCGAACCAACAGCAGAATTGCATCATGAGTTTCACCAATTAAGAACACACCAAGAGCTCATAATTGACAATGCTGGTAAAGTCTCATCATCATCATCAACGAAGAACCAATGTTGATATCCTATCTGGCGCTCGGCGCCCAGACTACAGATGGCAGATCCTATCTAGCCTAGACTAGAATGCCGAAGATGACGTCAACAACTTTCCCGAAGTGCGAGCATACAGCAACCAATGTCGCACGCTTCCAGCACCAGGTATGTCTCTCGCCTCACTCACAACCTCATTTCTCAACACACAGATGCCACTTGCACCCAAGGGCCACCCTGCGCCACACCCAACTTACAGCAGCGCAGATCGGCTATGGCTGCCTGCACCTTCTTGCTCGCCCGTGAGCGCGTGAGCGCTGGCCAGCAAATAGCACAGCAGCGCTTGCGCAACATCCAGCCAGCACCTGAATGATGAATGTGGAGGCAGGCCCTTTGCTATATCCAAGTGGCCTGCCTGTGTTCAATCCCAGGAAGCTTCCAGTAGGCCTCGGTAGCCTGAGGCCCAGCACGAAGGAGAACAGGCCTTGGGCCTGATGTGGTTGCATGTACCCAACTGCCTTGGCCTGTGTTTGGCCCAGTACCCGTATCCAGCCCAGGGCCTGCTTTCCATACATTCACACAGGCGGCCCCGGGCCTGGGTTCTCTCAACTAACTGGCGCTGCGCAACTGCCTGAATTTCCTTCAGTTGCGTGGTGACCAAAATAGGGGCCCTCAGGCCCTCGTCGTGCCTGCCTTCACTTAGGGCGGCCGACGTGATACTTGGCAGGGCCACAAAGGGGCTCATAGGGGCATAAGCCTCGCACTTCTTTTAATGTTGTTGTAAATAGGACCCCCTCCCAGGCATGACACGCACAACCAAGAACTCTCGACGCGCAGCTGCCGACGCCGCCACTGTTGCTGCCGCCTCCATCTCATGTGCTGCTACCACCGCTTCCTCCCCCACCATGCTGCAGCACCGACTCCGTCGACAGCATCACCCGCAATCTCGCAGGTGACCAACCAGCCGCAACCCCCGCCGCACCCGACTTTGCGGCCCTACTCCAGATGATGAAATCCCTCCAATCATCCATCTCCCTCGTAAACACCTCCATCACCGACATAAAGACCTCCATCTCTACCATCTCCAACCGCATCACGACAATCGAAGGAAACACCCCCGCCATCACGGTCTTCACAACCTCCCCCCAAACAACATCCGCACCACTTCCCTCCCTGTCCACGTCCACCGTCCTCTCCGCCAGCACGTCATCCACACCTCCGCCCGCATCTACCACTACCCCCACCATAGTCACGCAGCCGACAAACCCCGCTGTCACACAGTCGTCAACCATCCCCTCCCAATCAAAACCCATCTTGACTTCGTCCGTTATCACCTCCACCCTCCCCAGCTATACAGGGACTATTCCACAAGCTGCGTATCCCGCTCTTCCACTACTCCCCACCAATGCTTTCATCCCCACCAACCCTGCAAACGATTTCACCCTAGTCGACTCTTCCACTCCCACCCTTGATTTCAACGCCCTTGCCGCCAATACCGACAGAGTAGGAAAAATCCCTCCATCTTTCCGCGCCAATGAGATTCCCACTTTCTCAGGCCAACCCCATGAGGATGTCTTCCTCTTTCTCGCCAAATTTCAACAAACCTTCTCCCTCCACAACATCCCTGTCATCCACTAGCTCCCCATCGCCGGCAGCAGACTCCTCGCAAGTGCCGCTCGCTGGTGGTACACCGACATGACCAACCGCCATCACGCCAATCTCCGACCTCACACCTTCCTTGAGGGGGCCACCCTCATCACCTCCACCTTCCGTCCATAGAAAACGGTCGACGACTACATCGACCAATTCTCTCGACTCCAACAAAACGGCCCCATCGTACAATACGTCCGCTTGCTTTGCCAACATATCCCCATCGATATCGTACGCGACATCGCATTCATCTCTCACGTTAAGCACGTATGCCGCAAAGACCTAGTGGCCGTCCTCGTCCACGAGCCACCCATGACCCTCGCCGACCTCCTCACTCGTGCCCTCCAAATCGACCAC
Organism: Chara braunii; assembly: GCA_003427395.1. Taxonomy (NCBI): domain Eukaryota; kingdom Viridiplantae; phylum Streptophyta; class Charophyceae; order Charales; family Characeae; genus Chara; species Chara braunii. The sequence continues at coordinate 267,986 of BFEA01000769.1, forward strand.
GTCCTCTCCCCCTACAAGACCGCACTTACATCGCCCCCTCCCCACCCTTGCTTCTTCCACAACATCGCCTCCGAGGACATCTCCTCCACCACCTCCTCGGATGAGTTCTCCACCCCCGACCCCGACACCCTCTCTGATCCACTAGACACCACGTCGCTCTCTCCCAATGAACTCTCTACCATCCACCTCATGCGGATGGAAAAGAGAGAACGCTCTAGCCACCCTCCCCCGACCACCCTCTCGGGCCGCCTCAAGAAACTTACACCCGAGGAAAGAGCCTACCTTCAGACAAAAGGTGGGTGCTTCCGGTGCAAACAGATAGGCCACCAACAAGCCAATGGCCCACTTGCTAGACGATTCACATGCCATCCCGCGACCGCCCAACCCGCTACTTCCACATCCGCCACTCCCGGGCCCTCCTCCACTTGAACATTGTCCTCATGGTCACCACGCACCCGTCCCGACATCGACGACTAGTCTGTCGGCCATCCCATCGGTGACGATCTCCACCCCACCGGTGACCCATTTGGCATTAACAATACGTCTGCCTCCCCCCTCTCCAGTGCCGCACATCACACCGGACGACCCCCAAGCGTTGCAACCCTCGTCGCCTGACGCCCCCCCCCACCGCCACATGTTCCGCAACCCTCCTTCCGGGTCCATCCTCTGTCACCTTCTCTGATGTTGTCGAGGAACAAGCTCGACACGATCGGCTTGTCCGATTAGGCAATGAACAACACCGCCTCAACACCATTATTCCCACCGCCAACTCACTTGGAGCCACCCTTGGTGCGTCTACGGCTAAGTTTCGGGTCCTCCTCGACATTGGAGCCACCGGTAACTTCATCACTGTCGCGTGTGTCCGCAAAGCCGGTCTTACGGTTACGATTCCCCGATTACGATTCGCTTAGGGGACAAAGTCACCGCCGTCGTAGTGGACCGCACGGTTCCCGAGACCACCATGACTGTCGGAACCCTCCTTAGTCAGGTCTCATTCGATGTCATGCACCTAATGTGCGATATCGTTTTGGGAACACCGTGGCTGGATCGCGACATGCCATACGCATCCCACCCCAACTTCCTCCGCCTCACCAACCCCCCTGACACAACCATCAACATCCCCTATCTCCCCTTTCCCACCTCTCAAAGCTCCGTCACCCCGCACCAATTCCTCCACATGGCTCGCATGAACCCTGACTCCACCTACTAAAGCCTTGTCCTTGATCGCGAGCGTCCCCAGGACTTGCTCCCAACAGACAAACCTGACCAAGCCCCCCCCTCTGACCCCGCCCTCACCTCCATCCTCGATGAAACCTCCGGATTGTGGCGTATCCCACACCATCGATTTGGAGCCCGATCATTCTCCACCTTGCCGCCCTCCGTACCAACTCTCCATTCTGGAAGCCGAAGAAATAAAGCGGCAACTCAGTGAACTCCTTGAAAAAGGATTCATTAAGCCAAGTTCAGCCTCCTTCGGTACGAGCTGCCTTTTCGTAAAGAAAGGCGGAACATCGGAATTACGGATGTGCACAAACTACCGCGCCATAAATTGGATCACGATCAAGAACAAATACCCCCTACCTCCGTGGAGCCAAGTATTTCACCAATATCGACCTTCGTAGTGGTTTCCACCACATCCGCATCCGCGAGGAGGACACCCACAAGACCGCATTCCCCTCTCGGTTCGGGCACTACGAGTTGCTCGTGATGCCTTTCGGACTTACCAATGCCCCTGCCGCATTTCAGTCCACCATGAATCACATCTTCCGCAACCTCCTCGAAGTCTGTGTTGTCGTCTACCTCGATGACATCCTCGTCTATAGCCCCACCTTCGAGACCCACCTTCAGCATCTCCGCCAGGTCCTCTCTATCCTAAGAGAGCAAAAATTCTACACCAAGCTTAGCAAATGCACCTTTGCCGCTTCAAGCGTTGAATACCTTGGCCACATCGTCTCCGCTAAAGGCATCAGCATGGACCCCTCGAAGGTCACCGCCCTCATCGAGTATCCACCTCCGAAGACCTTACTCCAACTCCGATCATTTCTCGGCCTTGCCAACTACTACCGCCCCTTTATTCGCAACTTCTCCGACATCTTGTACCCTCTCCACGAACTCACCCGCAAGGACGAACCCTTCACTTGGAACAACCGCCGCCAAAACGCCTTCGATGCCATAAAACAACTCATCACCACTGCCCCCGTCCTCGAGATCGCCGACCCCACTCGCCATTTCTACGTCACCACCGAGGCCTCCAACTTCGCCATTGGAGCCGTTCTGTCCCAACATTTCCCTCGTGACACCACCGGAACTCCCTCCATCAAGGAATCCCCTACCCACCCCGAGGCTTCACCCAACGAATACCCCACCGCCTTCGCCAGCAAGAAGCTCCTCCCCGAAGAGATGAACTACCCCTCCAACGAGAAAGAACTCTGTGTTGTGATTCACGCCCTCACAGTCTGGTGCCCGTACCTCGACGGACAATATTTCACCATCCGCACGGATAACACCATCGTCTCTTCTATCCTAACGAAGAAAGACATTACCCCACGACAAGCCCATTGGTTAGACTTTCTTGCCCAATTCACATTCACCATTTGCCACACCCCCGGCAAAAGCAACCGCATTGTTGACGCCCTCTCTCGACGCCCTGACCACAAGCCCTCTGAGAAAGTCTATGCTGCCATGACTCATATCCAACTCCTCCCATCACTCCACCACCACTACACCCATGGCTACCTCTCTTGCCCGGATTTCTCAACAATCTACAACAAACTTCGTGACCTCAACTTAGTTCCCGACTACTCCCTTCATGACCAACTTCTTTACATTGACACCAAAATCACTCGCCGACTTTGCATCCCCGACGCACGTGACCTCCGTACCCAGCTCTTGGCCGAGCATCACGACGCCAAGACTGCAGGACACCTCGGGTTCCAAAAAACCTTTGACATCATCTCTCGTTACTTCTACTGGCCTTCCCTACTCGTCGATGGCAAAGCCTACATCCGCTCATGCCCCACATGTCAAGCTGCCAACCCCTCAAACCGCGCCAAGCCCGACAAGCCACAATCATTGTCGATCCCCATCCACCGGTGGCAGTCCACCTCCATGGACTTCGTCTGTGGGTTCCCCAAGACCGACCACGGACACGATTGCATCTATGTCATTATTTGCCGCTTGACTAAACGAGCCCATTTCATCCCTTGCACCACTTCGCACAACGCCAAAGACGTCGCCACACTCTTCTTTGACCATGTTGCATGCCACCACGGCCTCCCCGAAAATATCATAAGTGATCGTGACCCCCGCTTCCTCTCACAATTCTGGAAACACCTCTTCAAGGCCTATGGAACCACGCTCAAGTATAGCACCTCATTCCACCCACAGACCGATGGACAAACCAAGAAGATGAACGATACTCTCTAAAGAATTATGTGGAAGTATTGTCATATACATCAACACGACTGGGCTCAGTTGCTCACCGTCGTTGAGATCGCCTACAACAATATTGTTTGTCCTTCCACTGGCATGACTCCATTCTACCTCGACTTTGGCTATCATCCGCGCTTGCCCTTTGACTTTCTGCTCCCCTCGCAACTCATCCACCCCCTGCCCTTCTCTCAATGAACGGGTAACAACAATGAACAGACTCCTCAGCGAAGCCACGGAAGCCCTCGAACGAACACAAGAACAACAAGCCAACAAGACTAACAAGCACAGACGTGACGTGTCATTCAAAGTAGGGGACAAAGTCTGGCTCTCCGCCAAACGCTTTGAACCCGAACACAGCTTGTCCAAGAAACTCTCCAACAAGTGGCTCGGACCCTTCCCCATCATTGAAAAAACCTCCCAAGTCAACTACAAAATCCAACTCCCTCCTAACATGGCTCGCGTCCACCCTGTCTTCCATGTAGAGTACCTCAAAGAATATCATGAATCCCCACCCCAATTCGATGACCGCCCATATCCTACACCTCGACACATCATGTTACCCACAGACCCTGAATTCGTCGTCGAAGCCATCACAGGACGAAGAACTACTCAGGTATCTGACCACCCTTAACCAATCACAAAATACAAAGTTAAATGGGCAGGATACCTGACGAAGAATCCACATCGGAACCTCTTGCTAACCTTAAGAATGCTATGAAACTTGTTCACGCCTGTGATCGCGCTCACCCTATATCCTAGATACATAATATAACCCAAACCCTAAACCCTCGCATAAACCTTGCCTTGACCCAGCCAAAATCCCGCATTCCTGCCCTACACACACCCCTGTACCCAGCGAAGCCCGTGCCTCTTGAAACCCCCCCTGTCTGATCCGCTCTTGCCTCCGCCTTGCCCCGTTCTCCCATCTGTCCTCCGCCACATCCTCATCTCTCTTGTCCAAGTTTTGTGTGTGGCCCCTGCGCGTCGCCAACAATAATGGATCTAATGGCAAGCGCACGAGGGCAATGGCATGCTGCAGCTCAATACGAGGAGATAAGACAACTGGTTGGCCACCATGCTGTTCCCTTTGGCCGGCACCTTGGACTCGCAGACTTCTGGAGCAGCACCTCTGACATGGACATCAAGATCAGTCTGCGACCTCCGGATCAGACCTCATCATCAGATCGTGTACCGGACGCAACCTGCTACTGGGACAATCAAGCTGAAGCCCTCGCAGTCTACATCACAGAACCATTGAAGACTGCTTCCTCGCCGCCACTTCTGCGACAGCCTCCAAGACCCTCCTCAAGACATGTTTTCGCTTTTGGCACCCTGTTACAAGACTGAGACGTTGTTTTCCCAGACCCCTCAGACACCCCAACATTTCAGCATTGAACAAACAATTTTATTTTGTTTATTTTTCTCAAACCTGACAACCTATAACCTTGCAGAACACCAATGGGACTACCCTGTCAATTGTAGAACCTCAATAGGATTACCATATGACCCGAACATTGCTACTCTCACCCTTGTAGAACCTCAATAGGATTACCCTGTTACTTGAGCATTGATTCCCTCATCCCCGTAGTGAAACAGTTTTCACCTTTGGCAGTAGCCGATGCAGATCCCAGGGGTCGATCCCTTGACCTCAGCTTACCTGTGTACAGTATCTGCACAGTTCCCTGGAGTTGAACCCGTGACCTGCACGATAGCCAGTGGTAAGTAGGCCGCCGTAGGTTGTAGGCTGTAGGGAGATTCGAACTGTAGACYTGTAAGGTAGGAGTCCAAGTACAGTCCAGAGGCCTAGCTTTAGTCCTTCTAGAAGTTCGGCAAGTGGTCAAGTGGTGAGTCTAAGGTAGGCCCACGTTTTCAGACGAAGACAAGTGGCAAGGTCAACAGGTAGGACCTCAGTGCAACTGCACTGAGTCGACGGTACGACTGCCTACAGTCAGCAGAAGGGTCTAGAGAGTCCCAGTCCAGTCCAGCAAGTACCACAGGGGGACTGTGAGCACCAAGGG
>BFEA01000769.1:287352-299445 GCA_003427395.1 Chara braunii
CTCTACTCAAGCAAAACATCGAGGGATGGAATTCTTTTTAAAATAACCCCACATCTCTCTCTCTCTCTCTCTCTCTCTCTCTCTCTACCAAGCACTGACCTGCGAAAGGTGGTGCCTTGATGCAGGTGCGGACGTGCTGAAGACGAAGCTGGAGCAATGGCCACGCAGGTAAGTCTCAGGTAAGTCCTCAGGCCGCCATCACCATCTCTCCCTCCCCTGCGCTACTCTACTCTATCAACGCCCAGCGCTGGAGACTAGTCCTTTCGTCGACTACTACTGCCCTGCTGTCATCCAAAGTATGCCTCCTCGATCCTCTCCTTCAATCCCTGAACTGAGGCTGGACCCAACTAGATAGATATAGCGCAGGGTCGGCCTCATCTGCTGAGTCCTGGCGCTCAAACCGAGGTTGGACCTCAAAAGTTTGGCGCCCAAACTGAGGCTAGGCCTCCGGCGCCTACCGAAACGACGCGATCTCAAACTCAGGGCCTTGGCGCCAAAACGCGCGCCAGGGCCTCTAACCAAAACGAGGCCTACAAGGCCTCTAACTGGTACCGGTCCTACTCGGGACTAAAAATGGCCTACCGACCCTGCGGACCCTACTGACGGTCGAAACGACACAGACCCTATACCTACGGAGTCCTAGCCTACCTGGTCGGGCCTTGCTGGGCCCGTGTGGACCTGAGTACACCACACTCCCCCCTCCTTGAAAGACCGAGCTTATCCGCGAGGGCGAAGCTGTCTGTTGGAGGGAGGGACCGAAGTTTGGGTGGGAGGGGCAGGCGGTGCAGCTTTCGTGGCTAGCCGTTTCTTCTAGTACTTGGCGTAGATAAGCGGTGCGGAGGCTTGCAAGGCTGCTCATGAAATCCATCGCGTATCATCGGGGTCGCACGACTTGAATGTGACCTTGTACTGCATTGGCTTGTTGTCGTGCTTGCGATGCGTGATGACGCGATCGACTTCCCAATGACCATCCATAGGAGGAGGGTCCTGCGATCGTCGGCCCCGACAGTCGTCGCTCTTGGCTGGTGTATATGTGGCCAGCTTGGAGGCGTGGAAGACCGGGTGGACCGGTAGATGCGGCGGGATGTTGATCACAATTCATCACCCGCTGCTGATATGACGGTCCATGCTCCAAACCACTTAGGAAGTAGCTTGCGCGAGACGTCGTGTTCAAGTGCAACTCCTCCATGGAGACCCACAAGAGGTCGCCGGCACGGATAGGGCATGGCATGCGACACCGATTGGGTTGCTGTTGCATGCAGGCTTGGGCCTTTTGCATGTTGGCGCCAGCTTTAGCCAGCAAGTCCCGAAACTTCCGAATGGAGGCGGGAGAGCCAACTGCGTCAATGTCGGCGATCCTTGGAAATGGAAGATCGGCGAAGATACGGCCTTTCCTGCCACCGTGGTGCAACTCGAATGGAGTCACGCCGATCGGATGATGCAATGAAGTGTTGTACGCGAATTCGATGTTTGGGAGGTGGTCAGCCAAATCCTTCTGATCCGTATGGATGAGTGTGCGAAGCATCACTTGAGCGGTTTGATGTGCCCGCTCCGTCTGCCCGTCCGTTTGTGGATGCCGAGCCGAGCTTGGTTTCATCTCGGTGTCGGACTCTTTCATGAGAGAGGTCCAAAATGCCAACACTGATGATGTCTTCCGGGACGCCATGGCCACAAATCCAACCGGTGTGCAAGAGGCGTGCCAGCTCGGGAGCCGTGGAGTAGTACTTGCAAGGAAGAAATCGTGTGTACTTGCTCAAACGGTTAACAACCGTGAGAGTGCCGTTGTGCCCGAAGCGGTCACGTGGGAACGGGTCGGTGACATCCATAGCAATGGAGAGGTCGGGTTCCCGCGAAATAGGCAACGGACATAACTTGCCGTAGGGGTTGCGATTGCGGGGTTTGCTTCGTCGGCAAACTTCGCAAGAGTCGCAATACCGAGTGAGGTCGGCAATGAGGTCGGGCCACCGTAATCGTTGTCGAAGTCTTGCGATCATACGGTTGACTCCGAAGTGGCCGGCCCGAAATGTGTTTTGGTGTGAAGTCGAAATCATCGATGAAGTACATCCATCGAGCGATCCTGCTGCTCACCGTGTTGCGTCTTGTAATAGGCCAATGGGTTATTGTCTGTAGCCCAAGTGAACCTACGACGCCCGAGGAGGAAGTGTCGCCAACGCTTGAGTACCGTGACGAAAGCAAGCAACTCCTTCCGCGCATCATCAACCGAGTTGATGGGAGGCACCTTTTGGCTGAAGTACTCAACCGGATGCCAATCTACTCCGTCGTGCTGTTCCAAAACTGCACCCATGCCGTAGCCGGAATCGTCCGTAGTCACTCTCGTAGGCAAGCTGGGATCGTAGATATTGAAGATGGAAGCGATGAGCTTCAATTTGTGGAACGTTCGAACTGCAGACTTCGTCGGTGAACTGGAAGGGCACCTTTGGAGACAGCAATCTTGACAAGGGCGCGCCGATCCGTGCATATCCTCCGATGAAGCGTTGGTAGTACCCGGCCAATCCCATAAAAGAGCGGACTTTCGTGGTGTTGGTCGGTTCCGGCCAGTCATGGACGGCCTTGATCTTGTCCGCGAGCGGACGGATGCCTTGCGGCGTCACAAAGTGGCCCAAGTACTCGAGCTCTTGCTGCGCGAATTCACACTTGGCTCAGTTGGCCTCGTACTTGACTGTATGTAGCCTGTCCAAAACAGCGTGTAGATGCACGATGTGCTCGTCCAAAGTCCGACTATACACCAAGATGTCATCGAGGTAGATGAGCACGAACCAGTCCAACATGTCTCGAAACTCCGTTGTCATTGCCGCTTGGAAGGTGGCCGGGGCCGAATGGCATTACGACTCACTCGAAGTGTCCGTACCGTGTCTTGAACACGGTTTTGTATCGATCTCTTGGATGGATCTTGAGCTGGTGGTAACCGACCTTGAGGTCCAACTTGGAGAAGTACTTGGCGCCGCCCAAGTGTTCGAGAAGATCGTCGATCCGTGGAAGCGGGCCGACATTCTTAATTGTTTGAGAATTAAGCTTACGATAGTCAAGTCATAAGCGCAACTCCTTGTTCTTTTTCCGAACGAAGAGAACGGGTGCACCGTAAGGCAAGTCCAGCCCTTGTCAATGAGGTCATCGAGTTGCGTTCGAAGCACTTCGAGTTCCTCCTCGTTCATGCGGTAAATACATCCGTGCGGAGGTATGGCCCCGACTTCGAGGATGATCTCGTCATGAATTAGCCGATTTCATACGATTCTGACGGGGGCTTCAAAGACGTCACCATAGGAGTCAAGAAGTTGTAGAATGCGTGGATCCGGTGGTTGTTCCGCTGCTGGCTCGTCGGGAGGAGGGAGGGCGTGCAAGAAGCAAATGCCCATTTCCTCCACGTCGTTCCATGCGATGGAGTTGCGAATGCTTGCCGCGGAGACCACGTGACAACCAATCGAAGGGTGAGGTGGGGGGACCGTACATGGTACAAGTACCCCGTTCCGATCACGAATGTGAACGGTGCTGCGGTAGAAGTTCACCGGGTGGTCCTCGCTGTGCAGCCACAACATGCCCAAAATCATGTTGAACTGTGTGTCCAATATGTCAAAGGACACGACCTCGCGTGCATGCGGGGCGAAGTACACGGGGACGGAGTCAACGCACCGGTCAATGGACTTGTGCGTACGACCGTCGGCCAATGTGACTTGCATGGGCTGCAATTTCCTTCGAAAGTGCAGCCCAAGGTCGACGCGCGTTATGAAGTCTTGGTTGATGTAGTTGCAAGTAGCTCCACAATCGATCAAGGCATTGCAGGTCGCCTTCCCGATTTGAATGCGGACGTAGAGTAACGGTGCGTCGATGTTGTCGTACTGTTGCATGGCGTACTCAAGGTCAATCTTCGCAATGCACTCGCGAAGGTCAACAACCGCTACTCTGTCTTCCATCACCGGAGTTGGTACTCCAACGTGCAAGCAGTTGTGCAGTTCTGCCATTAAGGCGTTGCAATTTGGCTTCGGCAAGGAACCAGATGGGGGAAGAGGCATCCATTGGAAATCCTCCGGCATCAATGGGCCGAGGTCCTCAAGTCTAGACCATATCAACGAGTCCCCAAATAGTGTCGGCAAGGGTGCTGGTTCGCTTGGCGATGGTGATGAAGTCGCGCACACATATCCCTCTTGCACATGGAGAGGTTGGTCCAACAGAGGGACCAGCTGGACAGCATAGTCTTCGTAGCTTTCTTTGAGACTTGCGACATACGCATGTTCCCCGGACGTGGAGGAGGTTGCTAGCAAAGCAACAGTGTCCGACGGAGTAGGAAGTGGAGTCGCCTCACTTCCTGCAGAGCTCAGTTTCCCGAGCGTTGCGTGGACGGACGTCTTCTTTGCCTTTGTCGGGGCATTGCGACGTCATGTGCTTAGTGCTATTGCACCAATAGCAACAGTTTCACTTCTAGCAGAGCTTGTATTGCTCCTCCGTGAGACGAAACTTCTTCCACGGTTCGTTCGGCTAATGCTATTGCACCAATAGCAGCAGTTTCACTTCTGGCAGAGCTTGTATTGCTCCTCCGTGAGACGAAACTTCTTCCACGGTTTGTTCGGCTGTCCGACTTCCGTTGTTGACGCAGACTTCGCCTTTTTCTTCTTGTTGTTGCGTCGTGGTGGAAGGGTGTTGACTTCGTCTCCTTCACTAGACTCGTGAGTCAATGCCTGGTTGTCCTCGTGTCTATCTGACAAGTCCGCCTGTACCATGAGTCTGGGGTAGATAATCCCCTCGCCCATTGCTGCCTCAGCGCTCCTGCATTCGCCAGACTCGTGCAAAAGGAGCAGCTCAAGGAGCAGGTATTCGTAACCTATGTTGGGCCGATTTCTGACAAGCCAAAGGAAGAAGAGAAGATCCATCCTACTATCGCCAGTTTGTTGGAAGAGTACAAGCACTTATCTGAAGCACCTTCCAGAGTAGTACCCAGACCAATCCAACATTGTATAGAGACAGAACCTGACAGTAGAACGCCTAAGAGGGAAGTCTACAGGATCTCTCCCAAGGAGCTAGAGGAGCTCCGCAGGCAGTTAGACGAGCTCCTAGAGAAAGGATGGATAAGACCTAGTTCGTCACCCTTTGGCGCACCTATTCTGTTTGTCCCAAAGAAGGAGGGAGAGCTACGCATGTGTATAGACTATAGGGGACTGAACACCATTACGATCAAGAATGCAGAACCGCTGCCTCATATAGATGACTTGTTAGATCGAGTGCAGGGATGCAAGTACTTCTCAAAGATAGATCTGAAGTCAGGTTACCATTTGATAAAGGTCCACCCTGACGATCAATATAAGACGGCATTCAGGAAAGGTATGGGCATTACGAGTTCATAGTGATGTCGTTTGGACTAACTAATGCACCGGCTACATTTCAGCGCTGCATGAACGACTTATTTAGACCGTGGTTAGATAGGTTCGTCGTAGTTTACTTAGACGACATCCTAGAGTTCAGCAAGACCCAGAGCATGAGGGCCATCTGCGACAGATTTTAGGCAAGCTAAGAGAATCTAACTTCAAGATTAACCCGAAGAATTGTGAGTGGGCCAAGACAGAGGTCCTTTACCTAGGCCATGTACTAGACGGAGACGACATTTGGCCTGAGGACAGTAAGATAGCATCGATTAGAGATTGGTCGACCCCTTAGACATTGATAGAGTTACGCTTGTTCCTTGGGTTGGCTAACTACTACAGGAAGTTCGTAAGGAACTTCTCCACGATCGCTGCTCCCCTTCGTAGGTTACTGAAGAAAGAGACAATTTGGAAGTGGGACCAGGATTGCACGTCAGCCTTCAAGAAATTGAAGGCAGTCTTGATAGAGTACCCTCTCCTTAAAGTTGCTGACCCGTCACTGCCATTTGTTGTCACTACAGACGCTAGTCAGTATGGCATAGGTGTCGTTTTGCAGCAAGATGACCGCAACGGTTATGGACCCGTAGAGTTCATGTTAGCCAGGCTGCCCTTAGAAAGGGTAGCAACATCGACATACGAGAGGGAACTCTACGCTCTCAGGCAGGCTTTGGACCACTAGAAACACTACCTGCTTGGGAGGCACTTCAATGTATATTCCGATCATCAAACTCTTAGATGGCTGAAGACACGGGCCAAGATGACGCCCAAGTTGACTAGATGGGCTGCTGAGATAGACCAATTCGACTTCGAGTTAAAGCCCGTAAAAGGAATGTATAATGTGGTCGCTGATGCTCTGAGTAGGAGAGTTGATTACTTCGGCGTGATACTGCACTACCTAGGGGCCGATCTGCAGCAGAAAGTACGAGATGCCTATGCACAGGACCCGATCTACAGCGAGCTGCTCAAAAGAGTGAAGGAAGCCCCAGATAGTGAACCGCACTACCGAACCACAAACGGGTTACTGTTTGAGAAGACCAATGTCGCTGACAGACTATGCGTCCCCAATAGTGAAGAAATTTGAAGCCTGATTTTAGGGGAATGCCATGATATAGAAGGGCATTTTGGATGGCAAAAGACTTTAGCTAACCTGATGATGTCATACACGTGGCCAGGTATGAAAGCAGACTGAATAAAGTATGTGCGCAGTTGCAAGGTGTGTCAACGCAACAAGACTACAACGAGAGCCCCACCAGGTCTTCTTAGACCCCTGCCTATTCCATCAAGACCCGGAGAGTCATTTTTCATTGATTTCATGGATGTTGGGTTCAAAAGTAGGCACGACAAGACTCAAGTCATGGTCACAGTAGATCGATTTAGTAAGTATGCAACTGTTGTTCCGCTACCGGCAGAAGCGCGAACAGACTTAGCATTAGGAAAGTTCTTTGATTTCTGGGTAAGTTAGTATTAGGAAAGTTCTTTGATTTCTGGGTAAGTGAGCATGGTATGCCGCTGTCCATAGTAAGTGATAGGGATACGCAGTTTACTAGCAAGAATTGGCAGGATTTTATGAAAGTCCATGGGTCTAAGTTGCTGATGTCATCAGGACGTCACCCAGAGACTAACGGACAAACAAAGTAGATGAATAAGATCTTGCAGCAGCTACTCAAAATGTACATTAGACCACATCAGTTAAACTGGAGTGAGATGCTTCCCAAAGTAGCAAGCGCCTATAATAACAGTGTTCATCTAGCTACCTGCAAAACTCCTAATGAGCTACATAAGTCCTTCTGAACAAGGCGGTCGTCTGAAGGACTAAACCGGGACCAGATACAGAGACTACCACCCAGCACCCGAGAGTTTGCGTTACACCACGAGCAAGAAGTCGCTAAGGTCATTGGCAATCTTAGGAAAGCCCAACACCGGATGATAGAGCAAGCTAACAAGCACCACCGACCTTCACAATTTCAGGTAGGCGATCTAGTCTGGGTCAAGTCAAAGGAGTTCGCACCAGACGAAAACATCTCACAAAAGCTCTGCGTATAGAGGACCCTGGCCTGCCCTAGAAGTGAAAGGAGGAGAGGACGGCCCATCATATACGATAGAGATTCCACCACACCTCCACACGTACCCAATCTTCCATGCATCCAAGTTGTTACCTTGCACCACATCCGATAGATTCCCTTCCAGGAGGTCGATGATTCCGACATGGATGGTGCATACGATATAGATCGCATAGTGGAAGAGGACGTGTTCCGGACAGGAGGTCGAGGTAGTCCCCAAAAACAGTATAAGGTTAGGTTTGCATACCAGGAACCCGAAGACGACCGTTGGTTTACCAGAACAGAGCTCTTAGAAACCGCTCCCGACATAGTACACGCTTATGAGAGAGAAAGAAAGGGTAAAGGTCCTATTTTGCGTTAGAATGTTCTCGGAGGACCCCAAATTTAGGACGGCGGGAGTGAAACGGTTTCACCCAGTTAACCCGACATTTGCAGACACAGAGATTCGATCCCTAGACCTACCCTGTACCTTGTACATTGACCCTGTGTGCTGAGTGAGATTCGATTCCTAGACCTACCCTGCACCTTGTACATGGGCCCAGTGATATGTGTGAGAGTCGATCCCTAGGTCTGTAGGTTAGGAGTTGAGTCTGTTACCAATAGGCCTAGAAGAGTCTGTTCTAGAAGTTTCTACCTAAGGCTACTGTGGGCCTAAAGTCTGTCTGTCGGTCTGTAGGATCTAGAAGTCAGTAGGTCCGCGTAGGCAAGTCCAGTCAACAGCTACCAGGGGTAGGGGCTGCACGTGGGGAAAAGGGAAGGCTCACGCATTCTGGAGAAGTCTCCAGAAACACGCATTTTGGGGCCCAGCAGCCCATGTGTTTTGGCCCAGAAGGCCTACACATTGGGACTGTCAGGCTTCCGTGGCCTGGAAGCTTCCAGGCCCGGGCCCTGAGCGGTTTGGGCATGTGGCCCACGCGGTTTGGGAAGTTTCTGGACCCAGGGCTCACGCATTTTGGCCCAGGCCCACGCGTTTTGAGACAGGGCCCAGCCACCTCCGGTGAAGTAGAAATAAAGAGGCAGCATCCAGTCATTCATTCATTCGCCTGTGAGCCATGCGGAAGAGCTGCCTTGGTATCTTTTGTGCGTGGAGGTCTGCAGGCGCCCGGAGAGGAAGTGGGCTGTGAGGAAGACAGCGGCCATAGATGGCCAGTGAGGAAAACACCGGCGGCCATAGTCGCCCAGCTGTTGGTGCAGACAGAGTGTACAGAGTGTGTGTGTCTGTGTAGTGTGGACATTCAGGGTGATCCTCGTACATGCGTGCATGAGGGAGAGTGAGGCTGGTGGTGAAGACTGTGATCGGTGGCCATAGCCGCAAGTTGTACAGTTGTTTTGAACAGAGTTTAAGTGCAAGTTCATTGTTGATTCTGAGTTGAAGAGTTTGGTTCTGCCATCAGTCCTAAGTATGCATGTTGTGAGCAAGTCTGAAGTCAAGTCTCATTGCAGTAGCTTCACTACCCCTCAATACTCGAGTGGCGGTAGAGGAGCTGTAGCGGAAAATGGGAGCCGTAAAGAGGATGATAGAGAAAGATAGAATCGTGGTCAACCAGAATTTTTATATCCTAGAAGCTGATCTGACAGCATAAAGTGTGAATAGCGATGCAAGAGTGAAAGATACCTTTCAACATTGGATTCAACGAGTTCAAGAATGAATTCAAAGAACTCAAGAAGCATCTATTCACCAAGTTGGGGGTGAAAATGCTGGAGGAGAAGAATGAAGGCAGTGAAGGTGAGACACAAGAAGGCAGTGAGGGTGAAAAATGAGTGCACGAGGATTACCTTTACGCAGCAAGCGAGGACTGATTCCGGTGCAAGATGAAGATCCCTGACCCGTATTATAGCCATAAGGACGAGAATATCGATATGTGTGTGGCTGTGATCGAGACTTTCATGTTCATTGAGAGGATCCCATGGGAGGGAAAAGTGGTATTTGTGTGTACCGTATTGAAGGGAGATACCAAAACATGGGCAATGCAGCAAGTGGTGGAATACGGATTTGGTTACCGACTTCACGATTTCCACAACGATATAAAGCTAAATTCAAGGACTGGAAAGAGGGAATCCAAACGATGTACCAACTTATGGAAATCCATAGCACTAAGTGGCACAGCGTAGAAGCTTTGATCCGACATACGGATAATTGGGTCAGGAAGCAGGTTCATGGGGTCACCGGAATGCAGTAGTTAAATCAGATTCACACTATGCCTGAATCCGTTAGTTCGGCACTATCTACAGACATAAAGCAAGAACGTCGTGAGAGGGGCAGAAATCATGTTTACATAGCCTTAGAGGGAGGAGATGTATCGTTAGTACCTGTAGTTGACATACACAAGACAGCGGGTTCAAGGAGGGGACTACACCACTGTTGCCGCCTGTATCGAGGGGCCTCCAGGAAGAGGTGTGAGAGGAAGATCCCAAGCCACCGCATGAGGTGGCGCTTGGCAACAATTGCCTCAACAAGGAAGAGGAGATGGCAGGTTTGGGCCCCGTGGACAAAAGGGATTTCCACCTAATCCAGGGTGTGAGGAAGGTCAGCCCTGGAAGCAAATGAACATGTCAAAGTCCCACTAGTGCCACTGCAGAGACAACAATTTATCTTCTAAGTGTGGTCAGCCAGTCGACATCATTCCCTTCTGCCCGAGTTGAACCAGTCGGCACAATTGCAACAACATCAAGGGCAGTCCTAATCACAAGGGAATGGCTAGTACGGGTTACAGTCACTTCTGCTGGGCTGCAAGTGTTAGGACAAAGAATGTGCGCAAAAAAGACAACCCTTCCCACTCGCAGGCCAGGGCAAAGGTTGAGGTAGCCAGCCGTTCGAAGAGTCTAGAGGTCACTTGTGTAGGTTCTCTTTGGGTGGTCCCCTAACAAACGTACGCAACGAACTGATCATTCTTTGTGAAGTGTGAGCTACCAAAAAGAAGACACCAGGGCACCTAGTGATTGCAAATGTAGAAAGTAGTAAAGGCCCTCATAGGTGTCCTGATGGCTAGTGTGGTCAGCAGAAGTATCCCGTAAAAGAATGAAGAAGTTGCGCTTGGGAATGAAAATGCAAGATTTGGACAAGCCAGCAGTCTTGAGAATGGCTAACAATAGTCTGATGAGCATGGGATAGTACCTTGAGGGCATTAATGCATACTTCCAGTTGGAAGGTTGCGAGAAAGTTGAGAGAGTGTTACACTCTTTGACCCCTAGTGAAGGAGGACCTACCCTTTGATATGGTTCCAGGTATGGATTGGGGAACGACAATGAAGGTAGATGTGAAGATGGGCAGAGTCCAGTGCTGGCTGCCCAGACAAGAAAAGCAAACTGAAAAGGTGGTCAGCCAGTATCACCATTCCAGGTTAAAATTTCCCCTGTTCATGTGTCGCATGAGTGCCCCTGCGTTCACTCGGTACACAGGTTGGTAGACCAAGTCTATGTAGCATCTGTGACGCCTTCCAAAAGAGAGAATGCAGAGGAGGGTGAGTCTAAGGAAGAGGTAAATAGTACCAACCCAAGTTCATAAGCTTTTAATAGAATTTGCAGATGTGCAGAAGGAGCCCAAGGGAATAGTAGAGCCCAAGGGAATAGTAGAACGGCCAATAAAAAACCATCACATTAAGATATAGCCAGACAGCAAGATTCCCAAGGGTCCCATTCATAAGATGTCATAACATGAGCTCGAGAAGTTCAGGAAGGGGATCCAAGACTTCGTAGACAACGGGCAGCAGAGGCAGACAGCAAGCACTGCCTGAACGAGGAGCACAAAGACAAAATCAGCACAAAGTCCAGTGGTAGCGAGCAAGTCAAGAAGAGGAACGAGATGCCATGCACATAAACACAACCTCTCGTGGACCGTACACTCAGAAAGTCAAGAAGAAGATTAAAGTTCCATGTCTCAGTCCCTCGCTCAACTTCTTCCTTCTCCTGCTACCATCATCGTAACTCTCCTCATCTACAGCCACGTAGTATCCCTCTATGTGTTTCATCCGCCCAAGCAGCGGAATCCTCAGGAGGGTGAACTCACCTGAGTTCTTCAGCCGATCAAAAAGACCAGTCTCTTTTCTCCCCCGATAGATATAGGTTCCTACCTCTGCACACACACCGAGTAGGAACAAGTACTATCCCTGCAGCTCAACATCGGTTGACCGCGGCCGTACCTCCCGATGTCACCTCGGTATACCTGCTCGACACTCACGCTGCAGTAACCCTGTTCAGCAGCAGACCAGGGCTCAGAACATTGCCCCCGGTAAGACACAGACTCAGTTGTCTGTGCTGGGCTATGTGACCGAGACATGCCCAGCCTGAGTCTGTCGAGGAGGCTGTGTGACCGAACGCAGCACAAAGGAAATTCAACAGTCAAAGTCAACTGTAGAGTCAAAGGTACCACACCCAGGCCTATGGTCGGATACATTCACTTGTTGTGTGCAGGTACCCAGACAGCATTCAGGGCGGGTGGAATACAGTTTCTGGCCAATCTGGGCCCTCACTCGTATCGAGATCTGGACGGTGCAGGACTTCAGCACCCGGGGTCCAGACCCCGCATCCACGCTATTTAAGAGTTGACTTCCTGGCTGGAGGGCATTCGGTCTTGCGTGAATGCTGACTTCACGCGTGGACTTTGGACGCTGTTGCTATGCTGCGACATTGCGACATTATCTTGACGCCGGCTCTATGCTGGCAGA
>BFEA01000769.1:318313-339438 GCA_003427395.1 Chara braunii
CCATTGTGCTATCTGCTCTTGCTTTGACTACTTGGACTTCAGTGTGATTTTGCAATCTGGATTTCTGTGCTTCGTCCACATTCATGTTCCTTGCACTTTCCAGATCAAGATCCAGACTCCCAGGGCAGATAACCAGCTGGACAACCTGTGTGCTGGAATCTGGAAGATTATAGTTTTTGAAAATTTTCAAGAACATCCGAAAACAAAATGAGAAAAGAGACTATAGCTCTGGAATACCAAGTGTAATGCTGCTTGCGTGACTGACTTGCTGAGATTTCCGTGTTCTGCTGAGGTTTCTGAGTATGTATGAGTGCATGCTGGCTGAGATCTCAAGTACTTGCCGCCTGAATGGTTGCCTATGTGTGTGTGATGCACACCCGGAATAATCTGAGTGATGCAATGGAGCCAAAGGACCAGCAAAGTGATGATAAGGAATCAAATGGACAATGCAGCATCGGCGAAGCATCAACAAGCAATGTATATCCATATACAAACAAAAATGGCACAATGTAGCGCAGTGGAAGACTCAGAGATATGACCCGACTTGTCAGGCACCGACTCGACCCAGCCCATCACACACCACACATGTGAGGGAGAAGGGAGGGACCACATACATGGAAGGAAGGTCGCTCCTTGATCAAGCACATGGGGAGAAACCACGGATGAAGGGATGGAGGAAGAGCAAGACGAAGATGGAGATGAGGTAGAAGACCAAAGTTGCGATAGCGCAGTCCAAAAATAGTCCCCCCTATCGAATGTCCTACATCAGCAGGAGAGCCTGGACGTCCGGCAGGGACCCAGGCAGGCTGTTTTCAGGGCTAGGACCAGGAGCAGGACTTGGGCCTGCAATCTGGGCCACCGATCGGGTTCAGATCCAACGGCCCAGATAGCAGACCGCGGGGATTGCAGCCAGGCCCAGCGCTATATCTAGCTGGGGCAGTCCAGTTCCTGGACAGAGAGGAGTTCCCACTCCTTTGGGCGTTATGCTGCTGGAGGAGCGTGGGATTCTCAGCATTGTGCTATAGCTAGAGGTAGAGGTGTAGGAGCTAGGAGAGGTGAGGGGAGAGGCATTGGGCATACCTGTGAGGTGTGGACGGCTTACCTGGGTGCCATAGCTGGTTCCTTCGCCAGCGACCTGCAGCACAGAGAGGCACGCCAGCTCGTTAGTACGTGGCAGCAGTTACTTGCAAGTGAGGCAGTGGAGAGGTCTACATTTTCTCCTTCTTCCTGCATCTGCCTTCCATGTCCTCCTTCCTTCTTTTCCTTCTTCCTCTTCTTCTTTCTCCTTCAGAGAGAGAGAGAGAGAGAGAGGTCACAGACAGAGGTTATGTCGGGGTATGGGGCCCAGGTTCTGATTCGACATCACAGGGGCAGGAGAAGTCCTCTACTGGATGACTCTGAACCTGGCCTAAAACGGCTCAGTGAAGAACCTGGCCTCTCAGAGGCCCCAAATGTGGTCCTGGTCCAAACATACACTAGTCTGCTCGGACAAACTGCAAAGTCAGAAACAACGCCCTGGAACAGACAAAATAGAACAGACACAAGGTTCATGCAATCAGACTCGTCTTCTTTCTCACTTAGCATGCATGAAACAGATGGCAATCACACTGGCGACAAGCGCCCACACCAAGCTCAGAGAAATCGTGGCCAAGAACACAGTTCAGATTCAACTTGCTTCAAACTGGCTATGGCGCCTGTGCCCTCACAACATCCTTCCACGTTGTATCCTCAGCAACAGTTCACACGCACGCTACTCTGGATCTCCCTGGATGTCCCACACACGCTCACAACTCACTGCACACTCATACACAAACACGCTGTAGACTATCTCTAACCTAGCGCAGCTATGGCTGCTTGCTACCTCTACCACTACTAGCGGCTATGGCCGCTTCGTCTCCCTCGCAGCCCTCTTCTCCCTCGGGCACCTGCAGACCTCCTTGCACAAGTCGCTCTGGCAGCACTTCTGTACGGCTCGCAGTCTGAATGAATGAATAACTGGACGCTGCCTCTGGATTTATACTTCGGTTGGTCGCTGGTCTGCTCCTTTCCACCAGGCCTAGGGCGCACACAGTCCCGCATGGTACTTGCTGACTGGACAAAGTGCGACTGGGACTGGGTACCGCTGACTGGACGAGGTTGGACTTCCCACTTGCCCACTTGCCTCTGGCCTGACTCTGGCGACTCTCGAAAGGCCACTTCCGGACCTTCCGGAACTCTGTAGATTTGCCCTTTCGGGACTGTAGCAGTTACGACCTTGACCTTTCAGGACTGTAGCAGCTACGACTTCTACACAACTATGACCCCTACTTGACAGACCTATGGTTCAAAACCCGACAACTACACAGACCTACGACAGACAACAGCCAACTACCAAGACACAGGTCACGGGTTCAAACACACAGGGGTCGACTTGGTACTGTACACAGGTGAGGACAAGGTCTAGGGATCGAGCCCTGGGATCTGCATCTGCTACTGCAAAGGCGAAAACCGTTTCACTCCCGCCGACCTAAAATCGAGGTCCTCCAAGAATATTCTAGTTCAAGACAGGGTCTTTACCTTTCCTCTCTCTTTCATAGGCGCAGACTATGTCAGGGGCGGTTTCTAGCAGTTCTGTTCATGTAAACCAGCGGTCATCCTCTGGCTGTTGATAAGCAAGTCTGACTTTGTACTGTTTCTAGGGACGACCTCTACCTCCGGTTCTAAATACATCCTCTTCGATAATGCGGTCAATGTCGTACCTTCCGTCCATATCTGGGGGGATCATTGATCTCCTTGATGGAAATCGCTCACTCGCCGTGCAAGGCAACAACTTTGACGCATGAAACACGGGGTACGTGTGGAGGTGCGCTGGAATCTCTATGGTGTAGGATGGTCCATCCTCTCCGCCCTTAACGTCTAGAACTGGCCATGGTCCTCTATATGCGGGTAACAGTTTTTGCGAGATGTTCTCCTTAGGAGCAAATTCTTTGGACTTGACCCAGACTAGGTCGCCTACCCAGAACTGCAACAGGCGACGGTGTATGTGCCTTGCTCTATCATCTTATGCTGGGCCTTCCTGAGGTTCTCTATCACGGTAGCAATCTCTTTCTCGTGCTGTAGTGCAAACTCCCTAGTTCCGGGCCGTAGCCTCTGGATCTGAACCCGGTTCAGTCCCTCAAACGGTCTACGCGGTCTAAAGGACTTATGCAGTTCGTTGGGAGTGCGACAGGTTGCTAAATGCACGCTGTTGTTATATGCACTGGCTACCTTTGGGAGCATCCCTCCCAGTTGAGTTGATCAGGTCTAATTTACATTCTAAGAACTTGTTGCAGGATCTTGCTCATCTGTTAGGTCTAACCGTTAGTCTTTGGATGGCGGCCAGTCAACATCAACAACCTAGAGCCGTAGACTCTCATCAATTCCTGCCAGTTCTGACTAGTGAACCTGGTATCTTTGTCACTCACTATGGACAGTGGTGGACCATGTTCACTGAACTCAATGATCATAAAACTTCTCTATTACTAAATTTGTGCGTGCCTCTGAAGGCAAAGGAACGAAAACTGCATACTTACTAAACCTATCAACTATAACCATGACTTGGCTCCTACCATGCCTACTCTTAACCCCAGCGTCCATGAAATCAATCGACACAAAATCTCCGGGTCCTGCGGGAATAGGCAAGGGTCTCAGAAGACCAAGAGAGGCTCGCGTAGCGGTCTTATTCCTCTGGAATACTTTACAACTGTGTACTCAATGCAGTCAGCCTTCATGTCAAGCCATGTATACGCGCAAACGAGGTTGGCTAATGTCTTTGCCAACCGAATTGTCCCTCTGTGTCGTGTCATTCCCCTAGGATCAGACTACTGATCTCCTCACAAACGGTCAGCTACATTAGTCTTCTCAAATAACAACCCATTTGTAGTGCGGTAATCTGGTTCAGTCTCAGGGGACTCCTTAACTCTCTTTAGGAGATCGCTATAGATAGGGTCCTGCTCATACGCCTCTTTGACTCTTTGTTGCAGGTCTCTCCCTATGTCCAGATAGTGTACTATCGCTCCAAAGTAATCGGCTCTCCTACTTAGAGCGTCCGCAACTACATTGTATTTTCCTTTGACATGCTTGAGCTCAAAGTCAAACTGATCTATCTCTGCGGCCCACCTATTCTTCAGCCACCTCAATGTCTCATGGTCCGAGTAGACTTTGAAGTGCCTCCCAAGCAAGTAATGCTTTCAATGGTCTCGCACTTGTCTGAGAGCGTAAAGTTCCCTCTCGTAGGTAGATGTCGCTACCTTCTCTGAGGGCATCCCAGCAGATATGAACTCTACGGGTCTATACTCATTGACATCATCTTGCTGTAGAACAACACCTATACCATATTGACTGACATCAGTGGTGACAACAAAGGGCAAGGATGGATCGGCTACTTTGAGGACTGGGTACTCTATCAAGGCCCGGTTCAATTTCATTAGGGCCGATGTACAATCTTGATCCCACTTCCAGATCGCTTCTTTCTTTGGCAATCCGCGAAGGCTGCAGCGATGGCAGAGAAGTTCCTCACGAACTTCCTGTAGTAATTTGCCAACCCTAAGAACGACCGGACCTCTGTCAATGTGCAGGGAGTTGGCCAGTCTCTAATCGCTCTTATTTTACTATCCTCAGGTTTGATGCCATCTCCATCTAGGACGTGGCCCAAGTACAATACCTGCGTCTTGGCCCACTCACAGTTTTTTGTTGTTGATCTTGAAGTTAGCTTCTCTCAGCTTCTCCAAGACCTGCCTGCCTCAGATGAGCCTCGTGGTCCTCGAGGGTCTTACTAAACACTAGAATATCATCTAAGTATACAATCACAAATCTATCTAGCCACGACCTAAACAAATCGTTCATATAACGCTGTAACGTGGCTGGCGCGTTGGTTAGTCCAAAGGGCATTACACTAAACTCATAGTGCCCATATCTAGTCTGGAACGCCGTCTTGTACTGATCATCAGGATGGACTTCTATTTGATGATAGTCTGACTTTAAATATATCTTGGAAAAATACTTGCAGCCCTGCACCCGATCCAACAGATCATCTATCCGGGGCAGTGGTTCTGCGTTCTTCACTGTGACGGCGGTAAGACCCCTATAGTCAATGCACATTCTCAACTCTCCCTCCTTCTTGGGGACGAACAAGACAAATGCTCCAAATGGAGACGAACTAGGCCTGATCCAACCCTTTTCAAGGAGCTCGTCTAACTGCTTGTGCAACTCCTCTTCCCTTGGGGACATTCTGTACACAACTCCCTTTGGAGTTCTACTGCCAAGCTCTATCTCAATGCGATGCTGGATTGGTCGTTGCACTACTCTGGTAGGCGGCTCGGACAAATCTACATACTCTTCCAGCAGCTTGGCAATTTGAGGATCAGTCGGCTCTTCCTTTCTAGGCTCGGTAACTGGCCTAACATAAGCTACGAAGACCTGCTCTTCTAGTTGCTCCTTCTTTACTAATCTTGCAAATGCAGGAGCGTTGAGGCAGCAATGTGCTAAGGAGTTGTATATTCTTGACACATGAAACAGGCGAGCAGTCTTACCTTCACCTGAGGGACTAGGGAGCTCACTCGTGCTCTCTCAAATGGAGTGTGGCCCCTGTTGCCTCTCCCCAGTCCATTCCTATGACCATATCAAATGGGAGGTTATCCTCTACGAGGAGAGTCAGAGAATGGAGAACTCTCTCTTCCTTCCCATCTTTCTCTAGGCGGAAATATGCCTGGACTCCCTCGACGTAATCCTGGATTCGCATTGTGCGATTGTCTGCGAGGATACATACTATGGGCTCTTCTAACTTTTGGACTTGTAAATTCAGCTTTGACTTTTGCAGCCTTTTACGACTAATATAGCTTTGGGTGGCCCCACTGTCTATAAGGGCCCCTACTCTGCCCCTAAAGACCTCTATGTCTAGTAATACTAGTTGCTCCTTTCCATCTTTTCTCATCTTGGCCTAGATTGACATCCTCTCCTTCAACTCTTCTGCCAGACATGTGAGAGAAGTGCCTAGAGAGACTCTAACACAAGCAGTCTCCAGATAACTACCTAGGCACAATCCAGCAACCTTTGCCATAGACACGTGGTTTGGGAGTTTCTCTGTGGTGCACACACTCTTCTCCACATGGTCTAGGGGTAAGGGCAGTTGCGACCCCTACCGCCGGTTGCCTTTTGATGTCTCTGCAGCAACTCGACGAGCATCTCTATACTTGGGGTAGTACTTAATGATGTGTCCCGGATCACCGCAGTATATGTACTGATTCGCGTCTATTCTCCTCTGCCACACGGTCTGTTTTAAACCTAACGCTTCCCAAGGTCTGCCTTCCGGCAGGCCAAGGTGCCATTCACCCCTCCGGGAAGGTAATCGGTTAAAACGAGGGCGGTTTTGCGGGGGACGTTGACCCCTACGTCCCTCTTGGCGATTTCCTCTACCGCCAAACCCCTGATCGTCGTGTCCCGGACCACTAGAGGCCCGACCCGCTTGGCCCCGACCCGCTTGGCCCCGACCCGCTTGGCCCCGACCCGCTTGGCCCCGACCCGCTTGGCCCCGACCTCTCCCTCTTCATTGCGGCCTCCCTCCAGCCGCAACAACAACATTAGTCCTCCCCTGACTACTGCCACTGTCCTCCTCTTCTAGGCCCACTCTATCTGACTGTAGGGGACCTCTTTCATGCCACTTTCATCTAGCGTGAGGAAAAGGTGATCCTTGACCCTGACTTGGCCAGAGATGGTACGGCCTTTCCACTTTTGCCCCTTGTCCATGTCTTTGTGCCAAAAAGTAGATGCTGGCATGGACTAGGCTTCAAAAGTCACCACCTCCCTACTCAACGTATCGAAGGTCGTGGTGGGTTGTTTTCGAAATGTGTTCATGTAAGGCATCAGGCATGGCACGATAGAACAGTTGAACTAACAGGTTCTCTGTGACCCCATGTCCAAGGACGGCGACCAACTCGTCCATGACTCCCTCGAGTGCCCTGGCACTCTTCCACTGACGAGAGTGGATGGTTTGCAACTTGTCAGAGGCTCTAAGCTCCTGAGTGGCGTCTACAAAGCGCTCGTGAAGCAACTTTAAAAATTCGTTGAGGGGGGTGCGTGTAAGGCATCAGGCATGGCACGACAAAACAATTGAACTAACAGGTTCTCTGTGACCCCATGTCCAGGGACGGCGACCAACTCGTCCATAACTCCCTCGAGTGCCCTGGCACTCTTCCACTGACGAGAGTGGATGGTTTGCAGCTTGTCAGAGGCTCTAAGCCCCCGAGTGGCATCTACAAAGCGCTCGCGAAGCAACTTTAAAAATTTGTTGAGGGGGGTGATGATGGAATAGGCTACCATGTCATTCCCGGACTTAGTGGCGCGAGCGAGTGATCTGGCGAAGCTTGCTGGTTCATCCTTGAGGGCATGGAAGGCGATAAGAACTTGCTCCTCAGGCAAGATCTTATGGAGGTGAATATATGAGTTAATCTTCACCTCCCAGTTGTCAAAGTTTTCTCCTTTCGTCCCGCTATAGGAGTCAGGGAACTTCACTTTGACTGCATTTCTGCACGGACGCGCTTCTTCTCCCTTTGGGGCAGACAATTTGGCGCCCTCTATGGTGCCTGTGCAGAAGCGCTCCGTATTCTCTAACCTTGCCTTCATCTCTGTGCCCACATGCATCATCATTTCACGCGCAAACTCCCTAAAGCCCAGGCGTATGGACTGTACGGCTATATCCTGGCCGCTCACGAACTGAAATTGTTCCTGCTGGGCCTTCGCCAAGAGTTCTATATTTCTAGCCATGACCTCCATTTTTCCCTGCAAATCTGCCCAGCCTTCCATCGCCCTTCTCTGCTCATTTACCACCCTCAGCTCCGTCTCCATCTTATTTGTTGCCTCCATTCGTTGTCTCTTCTCTCTGGTGAGGCACAATTTCCACTCTAACTTTCTCTTTCTTCTTCAATTGTCTGGCAGCGTAGGGGATTTTCTTCTATCTCCAGCTCCCTTATTTCAGTTTTGGACCTGTCAGTCAAGAGCTGAAACTCGGGGTCCCCGTTAACCACGTGCGTCCTGTTCTCCCGTGGGGACATACAACATCGCTTTTTCTTCTTCTCCCAGGGACAATTGGCGACCCATTCGAAAACCTTTTTCTCCATCTATTGGTCCTCCTTCTTCGTGCCGCTAAACTCCCCTCTTTCCCTTCTGCCTTTTCTCTCTAAGGGGACATCTTCTTATACTTCTTCTTCCTCTTCTTCCGCTGCCTTTAACTTCTCTTCTTCTTTCTTCAGCCTCTCCATCTCCGCCTCCAACTTCTTCTTCTTCGCCGCCTGCTCCTCCTGTAATGCCAACTTTTTGGCCTGCTTCACTAACTCCTTCTCCTTCTTGGCCTTCTGTTCGGCCAATATCTTTGCAGCCTCCTGCTCCTGCTCCTTGGTGTAAGGAGTGGTCCCAGTACCACCCCTCATCTCAACTCTGCACGTAAACGTGTGCCTGAAGCCTAATGGGAGCAGGAAACGCCAGAAGGTCCCCCATAGGGAGAACCCCACGAGCAGGCCGTACATAGGGCAGTCATCCATGGTGTGTGGTGCACAACTGGAGACTGTTCCACTCCTCACAACTTAGACCTACCCACTGACTGACAAACTGACTCTTTAAGGACTACAAAATCCCTGTAGGATCCTGTCAACTATGGTCCTTAGCCTAGACTTGCTACTAAGGCTGTCACTACAGGACTTCACTGCTGATCAGAAGGCATTTAAGGAGATCCCTCATAACTCCTCAGGAATTCTTTAACGTCACAAACAGGACGACGCGATCAGCAAGTCCTCTCAAGACTTAGACGGCCGGTTGTGCAGCCCACAACTCGGATTTTGGGCCAACCATGTAAAACTGAGCAGCCCGCCGGCCAGTACCGTTCCTTGGGAGGGCTAGTCCTCCAGGACGTGTCAGTCGTCACACATGGACAGCAGCCCTGCTCAGCCCGTGTGGGTTTGGTCAACACAACTCTACGCCTCATACACACAGATCCTATCACCTGAACAGAAAAGACTCAATGCAGAAAGAAGAGACAAACAGACAGACTCGACAAGTACCATGGGGTGAGTGCACATCCATAGGGCGAGGGGATAGGCTGAAGGCTTGGCGAGATTATACCAACTCCAACTTGGTCATATTCGTGGTCAACAGCTCCGGTCAACACTCGTAAAATCACCAACCTTCACCTTCCTCCTCTCTCCTTTTTTTCTTCTTTTCACCCCGGCTATGGCTTCTCTCCTTCCTCGTCTCTCCTTCATGGTCTCTCCTTTCCCTCCCTCTCCCTCTCTCTCTCTCTCTCTCTCTCTCTCTCTCTCTCTCTCTCTCTCTCTCTCTCTCTCTTCGTCGTCATTATCTGGTGCAGGTGCGTGGCGGTTTCCTGCTATGGTGCAACTGCTGACGTGGCGCTTAGCTGGCGCCCTTCCTCCTCTTGTTCACGGCGATGATGGCGATGTGGAACAGCGGGAACCTTGCTCCGATACCAATGCAATCAGACTCATCTTCTTTCTCACTTAGCATGCATGAAACAGATGGCAATCACACTGGCGACAAGCGCCCACACCAAGCTCAGAGAAATCGTGGCCAAGAACACAGTTCAGGTTCAACTTGCTTCGAAATGGTTGTGGCGTCCGTGCGCCCTCACAACATCCTTCCACGTTGTATCCTCAGCAACAGTTCACATGCACACTACTCTGGATCTCCCTGGATGTCCCACACACGCTCACAACTTACTGCACACTCATACACAAACACGTTGTAAACTATCTCTAACCTAGTGCAGCTATGGTTGCTTGCTACCTCTACCACTACTAGTGGCTATGGCCGCTTCGTCTCCCTCGCAGCCCTCTTCTCCCTCGGGCACCTGCAAACCTCCTTGCACAAGTCGCTCTGGCAACGCTTCCGCACGGCTCGCAGTCTGAATGAATGAATAAATGGACGCTGCTTCTGGATTTATACTTCGGTTGGTCGCCGGTCTGCTCCTTTCCACCGGGCCTAGGGTGCACACAGTCCCACATGATACTTGCTGACTGGACAAAGTGCGACTAGGACTGCGTACCGCTGACTGGACGAGGTTGGACTGCCCACTTGCCCACTTGCCCACTTGCCTCTGGCCTGACTCTGGCGACTCTCGAAAGACAACTTCCGGACCTTCCCAAAGTTTGTAGACTTGCCCTTTCGGGACTGTAGCAGCTACGACCTTGACCTTTCAGGATTGTAGCAGCTACGACTTCTACACAACTGTGACCCCTACTTGACAGACCTATGGTTCAAAACCCGACAACTACACAGACCTACGACAGACAACAGCCAACTACCAAGACACAGGTCACAGGTTCAAACACACAGGGGTCGACTTGGTACTGTACACATGTGAGGACAAGGTCTAGGGATCGAGCCCTGGGATCTGCATCTGCTACTGCAAAGGTGAAAACCGTTTCAGTTCAGCAAAAATAAAATGCTACCTCAAAGAAAAGGGACATGCCTGACCTACCAGGATGGACGCCTGGGGGCCCCCAACAACCATTGGGCCCCCGAAGCGGGGACCGTGTGGCGGGCTCAGCATGCAACAACGTGTGTGACCAACTGGGGATAACCTGTGTGCTGGAATGGCCCGCGGGCCTGGTACTTACCTGTGGCTCTGTGTGTGCAGGGTTGCAGCAGGGAAGTGGCATAGAGTAGGCCCGCAGGGCCAAAAATACTCAAGTAGCGGTTAGGTAGGCATAAAAGGCAAACAGACATACCCTCGGGAGGCCGAGTTAGCTTTCATGAGTCTGGTAGGCTTACGGGGAGGTATCGGTCCAGTAGGTCTGAGTCTAGAGCCTGCGGGAGGGGAATATCAGACTGCAATGATGTTCCCTCGAAAAGTTGAAGGCACCAGTAGACTTGGAGGCTGCGCGGCCTAGAAGTAACCGCGCGAAGAGGCACTACTTCAATATATCAAGAAAGGAGGTGAAGAGCTCAGCCTCATTTGTTGGCGCTCACTTGCGGCCATGCTGCTGGAGCGCTGACCAAGAAAGTGTGTCGCTGGGTGTAGGAACAAGGCGGAGCTTGGTCCCCACCTTGGCAATGGTGGAGGTGACCAAGGCGGAGCTTGGCCCCCACCTTGGCAATGTGGCGGAGGCCTACGAGTGAGGAAGGAGGAAGAAAATGGAGGAGTGTGGCATACTGAGCACCACACAGGCCCCCACAGCGCCCATCCAGGCAGGACAGAGGTTAGGTAGAGGCCCATCAGGCATGTGTCGTTTCAGCCTAGGTAGGCCCCATAGGTCGGTAGGCCGTAGGTAGGCCCTGGCGCCCGTTTGGCGCCAGACCCGGTATAGGCCCAGTAGGCGCCAGGCCGTTTCAGGCCCTGTTTCAAATTCGAAGATTCGAATTTCAGCACCAACTTAGGCGCCAGACTTTTGGGCGCCAGGGACTGGCGCCGTTCGACATTGGCAAGAGCAGCCTCCCAGCCGGACCAGTGCTATATATAGCTGGTCCGCCTAGGAGGCTTCATTCAGTCTTGAGGCATTCAGCTTCATTCAGTCTTGAGGCATTCAGCAGTGACACTCTCCGAAGATGCTGCAGTGGTAGTAGGTGACGGTAGGAGTAGCCTTCCAGCCTGGGCGCTGCTAGGGTTGTAGGATAGCGCTAAGAGGGAGGTAAGTGGCGGAGGCCAAGGGACTTACCTGGGAGGTTACCTGTGATGCCATCGCTCTAGCTTCGTCTCCAGGGTACCTGCAGCAAGGCGCCACCTTTCACGAGTTAGTACCTGGCACAGAGAGAAAGAGAAAGAGAGAGAGAGCTCCTCTTCTTCTTCTTCTTCCTCCAGTCCACCATCTCTCCCTCACCCTCTAGCTACCTGATTGCTCAGTATTGCCAAACTACGAGAGAGAGAAAGAGAGAGATTTGTGACTTCGGGATTTGATGACATTTGGATTCAGGCTCGACATTGGGACAGAGACATTGGATGGGGGTCTATTTGGGATCTATATCGAAGACATGGTGTTGACGACATCCTCATCCTCCCCCTCCTCTTCGTTTGATCCCCCTCCTCATCCATGTATGATATGAGCCTGGCACATTCTTCCTGTGTGTAGCGCCAGGCCCCTTCACACCTTGCAATGATCATGATGTATGTTTGGTCTGCACTGCGACATTGATTGGTCTGATAATTGGTATTTCAGTTTTCCACTGTGCTATCTTGTACTATGTGAGAGAGGTTGGTTCTTGTTTCTGGTCTGCACCATAGCAGGTACGACTCCTGCTACTACTAAGACTTCTAACCTACAGACCTACAGTTCGAGACCCAACAACCAGACTACCTTCAACAAGCAAACGGGCAACTTCAAGACACCGATCGCGGGTTCAAACACACACATGGCGACTAATATTGTACACATGTAAGGGCGAGGTCTAGGGATCGAGCCCTGGGAACGAGATCTGCTACCATAAAGGCGAAAAAACCGTTTCACTCCCACCGGCCTAAATTCGAGGTCTTCCGAGAATATTTCAGTCTAAAGCAGAACCTTTACCTTTCTTATCTGTCGGGAACAGTCTCTAGAAGTTATCTTCGGGTAAACCAACGGTCGTCCTCCGGTTCTTGATACGCAAATCTGACTTTATACTGCTTCTGCGTACGACCTCTACCTCCTGTTCTAAATACATCTTCGTCTAGAATGCGGTCAATGTCGTACCTACCGTCCATGTCTAGAGGAATCATCGATCTCCTTGACGAAAATTGATGGCTTGTTGTGCAAGGTAACAACTTTGATACGTGGAAAACTGGATAGGTATGGAGGTGTGCTGGAATCTCCACCGTATAGGACGACCCATCCTCTTCGCCCTTGACCTCTAAGACAAGCCACGGTCTTCTATACGTAGGCAACAATTTCAGTGAGATGTTTTCCTCAGGAGCAAACTCTTTGGACTTGACCCAGATTGAGTCGGCTACTTGAAACTTAGATGGACGACGATGCTCATTAGCTTGCTCTATCATCTTATGTTGGGCCTTCCTGAGGTTCTCTATCACTGTAGCTATCTCTTTCCCATGTTGTAACGCAAACTCCCTAGTACTGGGTGGTAGCCTCTGAGTGTGATCCAGGTTGAGTCCCTCAAAGGGTCCACGCGGTCTAAAGGACTTATGCAGTTCATTGGGAGTGCGACAAGTTGGTAGGTGAACATTGTTGTTCTACGTGCTAGCTACCTTTGGGAGCATCTCGTCCTCGTTGACTTCTAAGAACTTGTTGCAGGATCTTGTTCATTTGTTCAGTCTGACCGTTTGTCTCTGGATGACGGCCAAATGACATGAGTAACTTAGAGCCATATACCTTCATAAGTTCCTGCCAATTCAGTCTGATCGTTTGTCTCTGGATGACGACCAAATGAAATGAGTAACTTAGAGCCATATACCTTCATAAGTTCCTACCAGTTCTGACTAGTGAACCTGGTATCTCTGTCGCTAACTATAGACAATGGTAGACCATGTTCACTGACCCAATGATAAAAAAAACTTTGCTATTACTAAGTGAATTCGTGCCTCAAAAGGCAAAGGAACAAAAACTGCATATTTGCTAAATCTATCAACTATGACCATGACTTGGCTCTTGACATGCCTACTCTTGACCCCAGCGTCCAGGAAGTCTATGGACACAGACTGTCCGGGCCCTGATGGAATAGGTAAGGGTCTGAGAAGACCCAACGGGGCTCGCGTCGTAGTTTTGTTGCGTTGGCATACTTCGCAACTACGCACGTACTCTATACAGTGAGCTTTCATGCCGAGCTAAGTATAGGCACAAATCAGGTTGGTTAACGTTTTCTGCCAACCGAAGTGCCCCTCAGTGTCATGACATTCCCCTAAAATCAGACTACGGATTTCCTTGCTATTGGGGACGCACATCTAATGCTTGCCTAAGAGCGCATAGTTCCCTCTCATAGGTAGATGTCGCTACCTTCTTTGAAGACAATCTAGCGGGGATGAACTCTACGGGTCTATATCCATTGCCATCGTCTTGTCGTAAAATAGCACCAATACCATATTGACTTGCATCAGTTGTGACGATGAAGGGTAAAGATGGGTCGGCTACCTTGAGGACTGGGTACTCGATCAAGGCCCGCTTCAACTTTTTCAGGGCCGATGTACAGTCCTGGTCCCACTTCCATATTGCTTCTTTCTTTAACAATCTGCAAAGGGGAGCAACGATTGCGGAGAAGTTCCTCATGAACTTCCTATAATAATTTGCCAATCCTAGGAACGACCTCATTTCTGTGAGGGTACGCGCGGTTGGCCAATCTCTAATAGCTGCATCCTGTTGTCCTCAGGCTTTATGCCATCATCGTCTAACACGTGGCCCAGGTACAAAATCTTTGTCTTGACCCACTCGCACTTCTTCACATTGATATTGAAATTTGCTTCGTGCAACTTTTCCAAGATCAGCCTCAGATGAGCCTCATGCTCCCGAAGGGTCTTGCTAAAACTCAAAATATCATCCAAGTATACAACTACAAATCGATCCAACCACGACCTAAATAAATCGTTCATACAGCGTTGGAACATAACCGGTGCGTTGGTTAGTCCAAAGGGCATCACTATGAACTCACAATTCCCATATCTAGTCCTAAATGTCGTTTTGTATTGATCATCAGGGTGAACCTCTATCTGATAGTACCCTGACTTCAAGTCTATCTTGGGGAAGTACTTGCAACCCTGCACCCGATCTAACAGATCATCTATACCGGGCAGTGGCTCTGCATTCTTCACAGTAACGGCGTTGAGACCCCTATAGTCAATGCACATTCTAAGTTCTCCCTCTTTCTTGGGGACGAAGAGAACAGGTGCTCCAAATGGAGACGAACTGGGCCTAATCCACCCCTTTTCGAGGAGCTCGTCTAACTGTCTGCGCAACTCCTCCAACTCCTTAGGAGACATCTTATACACTGCTCCTTTGGGAGTCTTACTGCCACACCCTATCTCAATACGGTGTTGGATAGGACGTGGAACTACTCCTGAAGGAGACTCTGACAAAACTGCGTACTCCTCCAACAACTTGGCAAGAAGTGGGTTGGTGAGTTCCTCCTTCTTAGGCTCAGTAACTGGCCTAACATAGGCCACAAAGACCTGCTCTTCTAACTGCTCCACCAATCATGCGAAAGCACGAGCACTGAGACAACAATGTGCTAGAGGATTATCTACTCATGACACATGAAACAGGCAAGCCGTCTTGACGTCGCCTGCATGACTAGGAAGCCTACACTCATGCTCTCTTAAGTGCAGTGCGACTCCTGCTGCCTCTCCCCAGTCCATACCTAGGACCACATCGAATGGGAGATTGTCCTCTACGAGGAGAGTCAAGGAATGGAGAACTCTCTCTACCTTCCCATCTTTCTCTAGGCGGAAGTATGCGTGGACTCCCTCGACGTAATCCTCGATTTGCATAATGCGATTATCCGTGAGGATGCTGACTATAGGATCTTCTAACTTCTCGACTTTCAGATTTAACTAATCTTCTGCAACGCTTTTCTGCTAATATAGCTACGGGTGGCCCCACTATCTATTAGGGCCTCTACTCTGCCTCTAAAGACTTAAACATCAACTAACAATAGTTGCCCTTTTCCATCCTTCTTCATTTTGGCCCACGCTGGCATCCTCTCTTTTAGATCTTTTGCCAGTCCTGTGAGGGAAGCGCCTAGAGAGACTCTAACACAAGCAGTCTCTGAACAGCTAACTAGGCATTGGCCAGCAAACTCTGCCATAGGCACATGTGGTTCGGGAGTTTCTTTGTGGTGTGCGCACTCTTCTTCACATGGCCTAGGGTTAAGGGCAGCTGTAACCCCTACCAGCGGTTGCCTTTTGCTGCTTGTGCAGCCGATTGTCGAGCATCCCTATACTTGGGGCAATATTTGATGATATGCCCCAGGTCACCACAGTAGATGCATTGATCCTCATATATCCTCCTCTGCCAAAAAGTATGTTTCAAACCCAGCAATTCCTAGGGTCTGCCTTGAGGCAGACCAGGGTGTCATTCATAGGGCTGGCCAGCAGCATCCCCACTCAGTTGAGGTGCTGCCCACATTCTGATTGGATGTGGAGTGGAGAGCAACATTATGCTGCTAGAGTGCTGAGGGTCAGCGAGTAAGGGGAAGGGTGGAGTGGAGGTCTGCAGTGAGAGAGGAAAGGAGAGGCTGTCATAGCCATCGAGCTGCGTGGTGCCAGCGGGAGGTGCTGCTGTTCGCAGCAGGTCCTCGACAAGTGGTGCAGGGGAGACTCTGCCCATTTTGCACGGCGGCGGCAGGTCCTCGGCAAGCGGTGCAGGGGAGACTCTGCCCGTTTTGCACGGCGGCGGTAGTCATCAGCAAGTGGTGCAGAGGAGACTCTGCCCTTTTTGCGCAGCGTCGGCAACCATTTTTAGAGTGACTTTGGGGTGATGCTGTCCGCTCGGCACGGCAACGGCGGCGCTTTTTTGCGGTGACGCGGAAGCACTGCCAAGTTTTTGCGGCGGCGCCACAAAGATTTTGGCGGTAACGCGGAAGCGCTGCCGATTTTTTTTGCGGCGGCGGCACTGAGATTTTGACAGTGGTGCGGAAGTGCTGCCGAATTTCTGCGGCAGCAGCCCTGCTTTTGACGGCAGTGGCGCGGAAGTGCTGCCGGTTTTTCACGGCGGTGGCAGCAGTAGTTTTGCACTGACTACATAAAATGGTTGGGCACTGGCGCAGGGAAGGTGCTGCTAAAATGGTAGTGCGTTTCGAAGTGGTTTAAATGTGGCGCCGCAGTGACGCGGTGACATTGAAGGCGTGTAACGGCGACATTAAGACGTCGTCAGATTGTTGAGGTGATTGTGTGTTGAGGTGTTGTGGCAGACGGTCGTCGCAAGAGAGTGGTGTGAATCACTTTGCTGACGGCTCGTTGTGATCGTTTTCTCATCTAAAGACGAGTTTATACGACTTCACTCAAGGTCAGTCAGTTGATTGACTCAGATTTCCTTTCACACCTGTGTGAGCCCACACTTTGCTTGACTTTGTTCATTGAATGTTCAAATGAAATGGTAGAGGAAAGTTGTGCGAGTCATGCACGTGAATGAAAAAGTCTGACTTGTGTATGGGTTGCATTGGTTTCCTTTGAACTTGCTTGTTTTGCTTTGCGATCTATGCAGGTAGGTAAAAGGATGCTAGAAAAGGAGATTGATTTTGCCAATTGGAGAGAAGGAAAAATATTGTTATGTTCCTACCCTTCGCTTGCTTGCATGTTAAGTGTACTTATATTTTGAAATGGATGGTGTCAACACGTAGTATGATAGAAAATTTGTTTGAATTTTCCTTGGGGGTTGGCACTTTCTATCTTGACTGCCCACTCCTTTTTCTAAGCCCCGCCAAGCCCCGCCATACTCTGTTGTCCTTTGTTTAAACTTTCAAGTCGTACGGGGGAACGAGATGGACAGTCCGCGTTGGGTATGACCGCCCTTTCTCTCTGGGAAGCATCCAAGGCGGGGGTTCGTATGCTTTTGGAGTCAGCCCTGTTATCGACTTGGAGTGGACTCGATTCGTTGGGGGTGGTACTTTGCCGACTCGGTGGTGACGGCCCAACCTCTGAGATCCGGGTCTTTGGGCTCGGACGAGGGGAAGGAGTATCCACAAACCACTTCCTAGAGGGATAGGTGCATGACGGCGCAATGTGGGCCAATCCTCGTCGAACCAGGGCGACGTGGGGGTTAATTATGTCCTTGCAGATGGTTACCTTATGTGCCACCATTAAAATAAAAAGTCGGAGACATAAGAAGCTCCAACCCGCAAGAAGGAGTAGATAATGGAGGTAATGGGTTTCTTTACGCAGTGATAACGACTGCGGTTTTGTTATAAGTAACTTGACGATGAAGAATGGATACTCCATCATCCGTGGAACAGAAAGAGTAATTATTGTCCAGGAGGACAAAGCGACCCACAATTTTTTTGTTCGCTACGCAATACTTTCCTCCAAGCAAGTTGGATATGGTACAGAGGCGTGGTCGAACCAAGAGTTCAAACTTCGGCCAGGAACCAGATCACTTGTTGATCGGCATGGTAGCAGTGAAATTGACTTGCAGAAGTCATTCCTGGCAGGGTTTAATGGGCGTCGACAAACCCAGCCGTAAGTTAAAGGTTAGGATGTCCTTCCTAATCTCTCGTCAATATTGAGTCTCCGCCTTGGAAGCGGCGGAGTAATAACCTCTTCATTCATATAGGCCGGGAAAAATAACTTTGGCAGATCATCTTATCAAGTCAAAATTTAATCTTGTGTGATTGGATATAAAGTGTATTGATTTTATTAATTTATCTTGTGGACAGAGAATTATAAAGGGACTAGGATTATATTGTGGGTTTCATGTTTGGTTGAGACCGTCCTAGTCGACCGACGTTCGTTTGTACCTATGAGATCAGCGCCCTAGGGGACGGACAACGTTCGGGTCCACTTAGCATTAACCAAGCGTACCTATACTCCTGCGAGCGAGCACACGCCCTCGACTGACCTACCTCTGCAATTGCATGTAAAAGCTTTCGGACGTGGGTCAGTAGCTCGGTAGGGATACGTCCCTGAGGGTGGTGACAGCCCCTTAGGGAAGGTAAGATGTGCCCCGCGAGAACCTATCCTGTCGTAGGGGACCGCGGGATGTACAGTTGGCGCACCCGGCTAGAGCGGCGAAGGGGAAATCCAACCTCGTCCGTCTCGGCGGTTCGCGAGACTATTTATGCATTGTCCTAAGTTGTCACAGGTTTTATTTTGTTTTTACTCCTGCGTGACATGGTCGGGAGGGGTCCCGCGCTTTGCAAAAAAGGCGGGAGTCGATGCGCTCGACAGCGTCTTCCATCCTATTCCTGGGTAGTTTGGGTCGCTCCCTATCGCTACGCGAAGATTAGCAAGAAAGGAATACTGGCTGGAACTGAGCCTATGTGTAGCCTGTGAGAGGAGAAGAAGTATACTCGCGAGTAGACACACAGTAATTTGTACAAGAAGAGTCAGGTGACATCGCTCACCTATGTGCACTTCATCTAACTTTCACGGACTGGTCTTAGGACGACTGGAGTGCTTTGTCGCTTGACTCCAGCTGCCATGCGTGAGGCACGCATTACGACCCGAGGGCGGGACATTGGCAGGGATTGAACCCCGCGCGTGATTCTGTCAAGAAGGTCGTGACCTCGTGAAAGCGTGTGTGGACCAAACATGTGAGACTGCCTTGTTGATGTCACCTGTAATGTTCTGCCGGGACGAATGCCTTGGAGGACCTCAGGCAGTCGGAAACGCGCGGTTATGGAGCTACCAATTTAAGAGAGGATGGAGGAAAGAAGCACACGATATACGAGGCTATTTTGAGGTCGTGTGACTGCGGTTGACATTAAAGCCCTCCTATGAGAAGTAACAACAATGTCGTGCGGTTATCAATAGCTTTCATATTATAGTCCTGCCTTGTTGGCTGGCCTTCAGTCGAGCACGTAGCCGCGAGCATTCCCATCACAACGGTTCTGTTCCGCCTGAAGTCCTCACAACAGGCCTAGGTCGTGTCTGAGCAGAGCCCAAGTGAACTTGCGGTCGTCTTTCGGTTTGGTAATGTTCTCACTTTGTGCAGATCTTATTAATTACCAGGGGAATTTCCCTGCCTCTTTTCAAAATTGTCACCGGAGTGGTCTCGTCTTGCCGTAAGGAGGATCCAAGATCGGCATGATCACCTGCGAGTATTGTGTCAGAGTAGACTGCGATCAGAACGGAGGCGTGGGCATACAAAGTGAGTGAATTGCTAACGGATAGGTAAGGGCAGTAGTTCTTGGGTCCGAAGACAGTTTTCTTAGGTCCGTTCTGGTGGTTTTAATCAAAAGAAAGGGAATTACGAACATTATTGAGCACGATCTGATGGCTTCTAAGCCAGACCATTATGAGAGGAGACTCGGCTTCTCTATTGTGTGGGTTTTACACATGTGAGCAGACTCTTCTGTAAGTAGTTCCAAGCCCTTTTGTGAGAATGAAAGAAAGTCGATTGTTGCAGACTTCAGAAAACTTGAGGTTGTATAAAGATAAGAGCCTAATCCAAGCCATGTTTGTTTGCTTTACGATAGTTTTGTGCGTGTTTGAGTTAATGAAGGGATTCCCGGGCTCTTGGTAGTTCACCAGAAAATGAACTGATGAGCCTGTGTGCCTCGACGACGGCATAACTTGTGTGGCCCAGGCGGTGAAAGGCCAAGTACCGAGCTGCCTGAACTCGCTGGAGCAGAACTCAGAGTAGCACTTGAGGCCTTGCGACCTATCTGATTAAGAGCAGACCGCTAACTAGGGGCTGGTGAGCATTAGAGGAAGGAAGAAAAAACTGAGAACGATAGTATATCTGATCTTGAAGTTTTTACTTGATGGGGATTAACGAATTAATGATGTCCTTGCTAGGGAAATATATTTCTACTAGATGACCCGTTGCGGCTTCGCCCGCAAAAACAGAAAAGGAAAAAAAGCACAAAAGAAAGAAAAAGCATAAGGAACTCCCCTATCATATGCCGCCGAGCCTYTTTTTCCCTTYATCTTTGAGTGTTTTGTTTGGGGAGCCATTACCTTCGCAGCATCGTTTTTGTTTTGTGATGTGCAAGAACTCTGCACTTTTCTGAGAAAATCCTGTCCATTGTCCCGTTGATGTTTTTGCAGCTAAAGATTCAGATTCAGACTTGACTTGGTTTGCTGTGTTCTCTGGATATGTTTGTGATCAACCCATCTTGCATGTATGCATGCCCCGTGCTTACTTGTTGAGTTTTTACGCTATGTGCGCAAGTGCATGCGTGTGTGGGCGCGTCTCACTTTGGTGGGCTCGGATGATGTCATTGACGATTGGCCCGGGGAAGTTGAAGGAAGTCGGCTCCAACTATAGGAGTGACACTGATGTTACGCAGATTTTGCATTGTATGAATGAAACAATCACCATTCAATCTGCTCTTCGGCAGTTGCTCTTCGGGTGGGGGGGGCTTGTCGGGAGTAGCATTGACATGAGAGCATATTGGAGCATTTCCGGGAAGGCAAAACGCAAAGAAGAAACGAAGTAGCACGTGTCAGAGTCACATAACGAACAGCTTGGCACAGTCCCCCCCCCATATCTCTCTCTCTCTCTCTCTCTCTCTCTCTCTCTCTCTCTCTC
>BFEA01000769.1:376845-401199 GCA_003427395.1 Chara braunii
CTCTCTCTCTCTCTCTCTCTCTCTCTCTCTCTCTCTCTCTCACACACACACACACACACACACACACACACACACACACACACACACACATAGAAATAAACACAGATCCATGAAATTTTCGATGTACCAAGAGGCATACAAGAGGTGCATGGGCATGAGTCGACATACTGGCCACAGGGGAGTCGCCAGCAGTGTGCAACATGTCGAGTGCATCGACTTCAGTGATTTTTTGGCCTCAGAATGTTTGATGGATATATATATATATATATATATATATATATATATCGTCACAAACAGAACTGCCCGGTAAACCGTAGGCAGAGAGAGAGAAGAGGACAACAAACGAGGGGCTGTGACAAACTGTTTCGTTGGAGTTTATATTTTTTGGACCATTTCTCGATTTATGCATGTCATCCTTGCACAGGGGCCATGCTAATCGTCTCTGCATCGTTCCAATTAAAACAGATGTCGGGAAGGACATTTGATGGAAAATTCTAAACAAAATCAGGGACATAGCTTCAGTGGTGATCTTTCTGAGAAAAATAAAAGAAAATCAAAAGATTCTGGATGGCAAAACAAAACCGCATGCCAAAGGTCCACATTTATGCTTTCTGGTGGCCCAAAACGTTTTGGGCTGGTTTTCCAGACTCCCAAAAATGCAGCGGTTTGCTTCGGGAGCAGTGGTTGTTTGCAGTGTTGGGGAGATAAGATGAGAAATAAAAAGGACACCCCTATCCCTTTTAGCCCCCATTTTACCCCCCTGTTTCGTCCTTCATATCTCCCTAAAGCTCAAGCACATCTCTTTGCGATGAGGTTCAGACTTGCGC
This sequence comes from Chara braunii, assembly GCA_003427395.1. Lineage (NCBI taxonomy): Eukaryota > Viridiplantae > Streptophyta > Charophyceae > Charales > Characeae > Chara > Chara braunii. Next base: position 377,673 of record BFEA01000769.1, read on the forward strand.
CCCATTCCACAAGTGCAGATAAAACATACTGGTCCTAAGGCCTCTACATGGGCCATTGCTGACTTGTCCAGAATTCTGGACAAGCAGTCCTGTACCTGGCCAGCCAAGAAAGCTACTAGGTCAGATGGTCTCATAACATAAAACTAGGCTTTGAAACAGCTTTTCGAAAATCCAGAAAATGGGCTCCTGGCCGAAAACAATCTTCAGAGTGGACACCACGATCCAGGACCTGGAATTCTACCCAGCGGAGTGGGCCTGGACATCAGGTAGAAACAAGAATATGAATACAGACATCCAGGGCTACTCAGTGAAAATGGGCTACAGATTATTCCTCAAGACAAAAGATCCGGAACCCAAAATCAGAAGCCGACGGTCAAAATTAATCGGACAAGAAGCAGACCAGATCTCACAGATCCCATGGAAAATTTTCAAAACGATTAGGCCAGTCAAAATTAGGAGCCTGCAATGGCTGCTGGTCAACCAATGGCTCCACATTCGAAGATGGAGGAATGACCCGAACAGTTCTGAACATACATGTGGCGCATCACATGCATGCAAGTTGCGCACGTGGGTTGCACAGCGCATGCGCACACATGCGCATGCACGTGATGCGGCGCATTTAGAAAATAATATTTTTTTTTTAAAATCAGAAAGGGTAGGTCATGGTACCCATAAGTGTCCCTCCCTTTTAAAAAGGGTAAGTGCACAGAAAGATAATATTTTGGGGCCTCTTCGTACTACTCGTTGGTTATATTCTCCTTTTCAAAAAGTACCTTGCAAGTAATTAGCAGGGTTTCCGTGCTTTTGGAAGGATGTCCATTGGACTGCTGGAAGACCTTGAGTAGGCCAGCAACATATCCCGGATTCGGATTCAGGTCTGTGTTCCAACAGTTATGGGTTACAAACTTGCTACAAACACTCCAGTAGTTGTCTCGTTTCCCCCCACCCCCCATTTTCTTACGTGCAGTGGCCTAAGCCAATCTTTCTCAATTAGCTTTCATTCGTTTACACCTTTTTTTACGACAAAGAGAATCTCAAGATATTCAAGGCCTCACTCCACTCATCAGCACTTGCAGAAAAGAAAAACGGATGGCGTGTATGGTTCCAGTTTCTAGGAGAAAATTCATTCTAGTTTTGCACATACAGTAGCTGTCTCGTTTTTCTGTTTTTCCTTTTCTTACGTGCGTGCAGTGGCCCTAAGGGCCTCGCTCCACTCATCAGCACTTGCAGAAAAGAAAAATGTAGGGTTTGTATGGATCCAGTTCCTAGGAGAAGATTCATTCTAGTTTTGCACATTTGGTGAGTAGTGGAGTGAAGCCCTGAAAATCACATGCCAAGTTAGTAAGTCAGTAACCCATAACTGCTGAAACACGGACCTGAATTTGAAACTACACCATATATAGCTGGCCTGCTCCCTCCTTACTACAAGTCCAGTGACGACCCGTCCAATGACCACCCCGCTCCTGCCAACGGGACCCTTGCCAATTTTGGAAGGGACCACCGGCAGGGGTTGTCTGAATAATGTGAAAGGGCTCTGCTCTCTCTCTCTCTCTCTCTCTCTCTCTCTCTCTCTCTCTCTCTCTCTCTCTCTCTCTCTCTCTNCTCTCTCTCTCTCTCTCTCTCTCTCTCTCTCTCTCTCTCTCTCTCTCTCTCTCTCTCTCTCTCTCTCTCTCTCTCTCTAACGAGCTGGAGAAGTTCAAGACTGCACCCCTCGGACGGTCGGCAGGGTCAACAGACCACATAAGGATGATAAAAATCCTCAAAGCTACCCAAGAGCAACCTTTTTGTCGTTTCTCGGTTTTCCTTGTTTTTTCAAAGCTTTAGCTGACAGATTTTCAGAAAGGAAATCTGAGAGGGAATTCAGGGAATGGCGAGCTTACAGTCAATCCTCCTATCAGGAGTAATCAATGCTGGTCAGGGTTCCTTCGGCCATACGGAAGGAAGCGTGAGAAAGTTCCATGTTGTATTCAATTTTGACTTGCCGGGGAATAGGAACCAGACTGACGCTCCCCAGAATGGATATGGAGCCAGGACCATAAGGACCTGTTTATTTAAAAAGAAAAGAAAAAAAAGGGTGACGAGCAGCCAGCAGCCAGGATCGTAATGAACATAAAATTTCCCTTGCTTTGGATCAAATGCAAACATCCACATGCTGGCCATTCAGATGTACAAGCCATACACGTGTTCACAAACCAACTCATGTCTGAACCTCACATGCAGAAACTGTGTACAAAACCCTAAATGAAGACCAGGGCCCTCATCACACAAGGACTTGTTCAGCATGCTTTGCATCAAATGCAAACATCCACATGCTGGCCATTCAGATGTAGAAGCCCGCCATACACACGTTCAGAAACCAACTCAAGTCCAAACGTCACGTGCAGAAACCGTGTACAAAACCCTAAATGGAGAGCAGGGGCCTCATCACACGAGGACTTGTTCAGCTTAATCTGGCAGTAATTCCAGTGCGTTGCATCTAAGAAAGTCCTGGTATGAGTGTGCCCCAAACACTTCCCCAACACAATGGTAGGCAGCAAAGATGAAACATACACATCAAGCCAACAAATGACAGAAAGCCTTGCATGCAGAAACTGAGCAAACAAAATCCTAAATAGTAAAGAATAGAACTTACAGAAGACTAGGCGCATACTCACAATAGGACTTTTTCAGTCGAATCTGGCTGCGAGTACTGCGATTTCTGTCCATCGTGTCTAAGGAAGGGTTTTTTTCAGCTGAATCTGGCTGCAATTGCTGTCCATTCAACTCCACTGTGTCTAACGAAGTCTTAGTGTCAGTGTGCCCTAAGCACATCAAAAACACAGAATGCTAGGCAGCAAAGATTGAGTGGACACACCAAACAAACACATGATAGAAACATTGACGGCATTCAATACCTTCATAACCTCCTCTTTCATCTCTGTCCATTGTGTCTAAGGAAGACCTAGTGTCAGTGTGCCCTAAACACCTAGGCTGGTCCCCGGGCCGCCCGGCGGCCTGGTCGTCGCCCGAGGGGGAGGGGCGGGCTGCCTGCCCGGTTGTCCCGCCCGGTTGGCCACCGGGCAACCCCAGCGCATCACAGAAGGGGGGGGCAGTTCGGCCGATTTCGACGTGGAGGGGGGGGGTTGCCCACACAGGAGGCCGTCCAGGCAAATGAAAAAAAAAAAAAAAAAAGGGCCCGTAGGCCCGGTTTCAGCATTTCGAAATCGGTCTGCGCCGTCGATCTCCAAGATCGACAGCCCAGTCGGGCCGTGATTTGGAAGCCGTGAGGGCGTGAACTACCGGCCCTGGTTCCCTTCCCCCACCCCGTTACCCTGCCCGGCGCCTCCCTTCGCGAACGTCGACGGCAGCTCCAATGACCGCGCCAACGCCCGCCAACGTCCGCTGACGCCCGCCATCGCCCGCCGACGCCCGCCATCGCCCACCGACACCTGCCATCGCGCGTCACCCCCCAGCGCCAAGGTAAATGGGTTAGTTCCAGACACAGAGAGAGAGAGAGAGAGAGAGATCTTCTTCTTCTTCTTCTTCTTCTTCGTCGTCGCTTCTTCTTCGTCGTCGTCGTCGTCGCTTCTTCTTCTTCTTCTTCGCTTCTTCTTCTTCTTCTTCTTCTTCTTCTTCTTCTTCTTCTTCTTCTTCGTCGTCGTCGTCGTCGTCGCTGTCGTCGTCGCTTCTTCTTCTTCTTCTTTTTCTTCTTCTTCTTTTTCTTCTTCTTCTTCTTCTTCTTCTTCTTCTTCTTCTTCTTCGCTTCTTCTTCTTCTTCTTCTTCTTCTTCTTCTTCTTCTTCTTCTTCGCTGCTTCTTTTTCTTCTTCGCCCCTGTTTCGAGCCCCCCTTCCTGCCATCCTCCACCAGCCGTCTTCTTCTTCTTCTTCTTTTTCTTCTTCTTCTTCTTCTTCGCTGCTTCTTCTTCTTCTTCTACTTCGCTTCTTCTTCTTTTTCTTCTTCGCCCCCGTTTCGAGCCCCCCTTCCCACCATCCTCCACCAGCCCTCTTGTTCTTCTTCTTCTTCTTCTTCTTCTTCTTCTTCTTCCTCTTCTTCTTCTTCTCGTCTTCTTATTCCCTCACATCGTTTCTCAGCCCTTGCCCACCATCCTCCACCAACCGTCTACTTCTGCTTCTCGCCCGCCGTTTCATACCCCCCTGCTGCCCATCTTCCACCACCCTTCGTCTTCATCTTGTCCTCTTCTTCCTCTTCTCCTTCTCGCCCGCCGTTTCATACCCTCTGTAAAACCCCAAGCCCTCCCACAACTGTGCTCCCCCCCCATAAAAAAAGAATATGCTGGGTTTTTGCGTCGCCTGGTTTCACCAGACAGACTCCCCCGGGGCTGACCGGCCAGGCATCGGCCCAGCCTAGCTAAACACTTCAAAAACACAGAATGCTAGGCAGCAAAGATTGAATGGACACACCAAATAAACGTGTGATAGAAACATGAGGGCATTCAATACCTTCATGACCTCTCCTCTCATCTCTGTTGTATTCTCGCTTGCTCCAAAAGCATTCACAACATGGCCGAAGAAGAAAAAGAAAAGTGGCAAGGATGCACCAAACAGCATTGCGCCGATTGTTCCGACACCCATAAAAGCCACATCCAACCCATCTGCATGCTGATCAAAGGGCAGCAAACACATCATGGCCACACGAAGACCACAAGTTATGCAAATTAGCAGATCTGCCACAAGATCCAATCGATAGGCCTCTGGAAAAAAGGGCTAAACCACATGTACATGCCAGTTCGGATAGTTTATCATGTTGTACGCAATGTACTGATATACAATTGTGCAACGCACCCGTTCCGTGGGGTGTGGGCACGTACAACGGTCATACAACCCTTTTCCCAACGCAAAAAAAGAAATCTATTGAACATGCCAGGCGGGTCTCTATTAAGGTCTGCAGTCACAGTGCAATGCTATGCACATGTGAAATTTCAAGTGTGAAGTTCATTGCGCATAACTCTTCAAAAATTACTCAATATCTATGAATGGTCCTTTCTTCCTTTCTTTTCTTAAATCGTTTGCTCTTCCAACATGTAATATAAATCTCTTTAAGACCTCTTTCATTAGCCTATTACGCCTTGAACATCCCCTTCCATAGAGCCCTCACAGCATACAAGGTAATGAGACAGATCTTGAAGCTTTTACCCTGTCACCAATGACGTCTTACATTAATTTTCAACGGTGAAATTTTTAAACAGTCAAGATCTGAACCGTGAATAGAATCATCTTTGTACCCCCTACCACCTCATGAAGTCCAATTGACAAGAGTCAAGATCTTGAAGCTGGACAGACCTTGAAGCTTTCTCCTTGTCGCCAATGACATTTGCAATCAGACTCGCTTTCTTCTTCACTTCACATGCATGCAAACAGATGGTGAATCAAACTGGCGCACAGCGCCCACTCAAAACTCAGAGATGTGGAAATCGAGAACTCAGTTCAGATGCAAACTTGCTTCTACAGGCTATGGCGCATAAGCGCCCGCGCATCCAACCCTCGATACTGTTCCCAACGCCACTGTTCACACTCACTCAACCTCAACTCTGGATCACCCTGAATACCCCACACACGTACACACTCTTGCGTCTCTCTCTCCTATCTACAGCGGCTATGGCTGCTCACCCACTAGCTACAGCTACGCTAACTTCTTCCAGACCACTTCGACTTCGGGCCCTCTGCAGACCACCTCGCACAAGACACTGTAGCAGCGCTTCCGCACGGCTTATGCAGAGAATGAATGAATTGCTGGACGCTGCCTCTTGATTTATACTTCTGTTGGTCACTGGTCTGCCCCTTTCCTCCAGGCCTTCGGTGCACACAGTCCCACACGGTACTTGCTTGACTGGACTGCGACTGACTGGACTGGTACCGCTGACTGCACGGGGTTCCACTGCTGACTCAATGCAGTCGCACTGTCTACTCGACGCAGCTGGACCTACGACTTACCTACAGACCTCTAGCCTAGCAGTTTCGACCTCTACACAGCTGTAACCCCTACTTGACAGGGCTACAGATCGAATCCCTACAGCTACAGGGACCTACGACAAAGCCCGGTTACTACTAAAACACAGGTCGCGGGTTCAAACCACACAGGGGTCTCCTCGATACAGTACACGGGTTCAAAACACACAGGGGTCTCCTCGATACTGAGCATGGGTGCAGGTAAGGTCTAGGGATCGAACCCTGGGATCTGCATCTGCTTCTGCAGAGGTGAAAAACCGTTTCACTCCTGCCGGCCTAAATTCGAGGTCCTCCGAGAATACTTCAGTCCAAGGCCGGACCTTTACCCTTCTTATCTCTCTCATAGGCTCGGACTATATTGGGAGCTGTCTCTAGAAGTTCTSCTCTGGTGAACCARCGGTCGTMKTCAGGTTCTTGATAAGAGAATYTGACYTTGTACTGTTTCTGTGGACGACCTCTACCTCCTGTTCTGAAGACATCCTCACCTACTATGCCATCAATGCCGTACCTCCCATCCATATCCGGAGGAATCATAGACCTTCGTGATGGGAACTGTTGGCTCGTTGTACAAGGTAACAACTTTGATGCGTGCAAAACTGGGGAGGTGTGGAGGTGTGTTGGGATCTCTATCATGTAGGATGGTCCATCCTCTCCACCCTTGACTTCTAGGACTGGCCACGGTCCTCTATAAGCAAGCAGCAGCTTTTGTGAGATGTTCTCCTCAGGAGCAAATTCTTTTGACTTGACCCAAACTAGGTCGCCGACTTGGAACTGTGGAGGGCTGCGGTGTTTGTTGGCTTGTTCTATGATTATCTGCTGGGCTTTCCTGAGGTTCTCAACTACTGTAGCTATCTCTTTCTCGTGCTGTATTGCTAATTCTCTGGTACCGGGCGGTAACCTCTGAATCTGATCCCGGTTAAGTCCTTCAAACGGTCTGCGTGGTTTAAAAGACTTATGAAGCTCATTGGGAGTGCGACAAGTGGCTAAGTGCACACTATTATCGTAGGCACTGGCTACTTTTGGGAGCATCTCATCCCAGTCCAGTTGATCGGGCCTAATGTACATCCTTAAAACTTGCTGAAGGACTTTATTCATTTGTTCGGTCTGTCCGTTTGTCTCTGGATGACGGCCAGACAACATTAACAACTTTGACCCGTAGACTTTCATTAACTCTTGCCAATTCTGACTAGTGAACCGCATGTCCCTGTCACTAACTATAGACACCGACAGCCCACGTTCACTGACCCAATGGTCAAAAAAAAATTGTATCACTAACTCTACGCGTGCCTCAGCGGGCAAAGGAACGAAAATGGCATACTTCTAAACCTATCTACTACGACCATGACTTGACTCTTGCCATGTCTGCTTTTAATGTCAGCGTCCATGAAATCTATAGACACTGAATCTCCGGGTCCTAGGCAATGGTTTGAAAAAACCTAGAGGGGCTCGCGTAGTAGTCTTGTTCCTTTGACATACTTTGCAACTGCGTACGTATTCTATGCAGTCGGCCTTCATACCAGGCCAGGTGTACGCACGCATGAGGTTGGATAATGTCTTCTGCCAACCGAAATGTCCCTTTGTATAATGGCATTCCCGTAAGATCAAACGTCAGATCTCTTCGCTGTTGGGAACGCATAAACGGTCTACAACATTAGTCTTCACAAATAACAAGTCGTTTGTAGTGCGATAATCTGGTTCTGATTCTGGTGCCTCCTTAACTCTCTTGAGGAGGTCGCTATAGATAGGGTCCTGCGCATACGCTTCTTTGATTCTCTATTGCAAGTCTCTCCCTATATCCAGATAGTGCACTATCGCTCCGAAGTAGTCTGATCTCCTACTCAGAGCGTCCGCAACTAAATTGTATTTGCCTTTGACTGGCTTGAGCTCAAAGTCATACAGATCTATCTCTGCGGCCCACCTAGTTAGCTTTGGTGTCATCTTGGCCTGCGTTTTCAGCCACCTTAGTGTCTCGTGGTCTGAATATACTTTGAAGTGCCTCCCAAGCAAGTAGTGCTTCCAGTGTTCTAACGCTTGCTTGAGAGCGTAGAGTTCCCTCTCGTAGGTTGATGTCGCTACCTTTTATGAAGGCATTCTAGCAAACATGAACTCTACGGGTCCGTATCCATTACCATCGTCTTGCTGCAGAACAACACCTATGCCATACTGACTTGCATGGTGACGACGAATGGCAAGTACCGTGTGGGAGTACACACCCCATGGTACTTGCTAAGTACCGTGTGGGAGTACACACCCCATGGTACTCACCAGAGGTATCTCTTCTCCTTCTTCTTCTTCTTCATCTACTTCTTTGAGCTTCTCCTCCTCTTCTCTCTTCACCTTCTCCATCTCTTCCTCAAGCTTCTTCTTCTTCGCCGCCTGTGCTTCCAACAAGACCTTCTTCTTGGCCTCCTCTTTTCTTTCTTTCAGTATAGCAGCGGCTCTCTCTTCCTGCTCTTTTGTATATGGGGTGGTGCTCGTTGCACTACACGTGTCAACCATGGTGACAGGCGTACAATCGGATAACAGTTCCACTCCTCACCACTTAGACTCTCACCCCCTGACTGACTTAACTTAATACTGACTCACTAAGGACCACAAAATCCTTGAAGGACCCTGTCAACTATGGTCTCTAGCCTGACTCTACTTCTAGGCTGTCACTACAGGACTTACTGCTGATCAGGAGGCATTTAAGGAGATCCCCCGTAACTCCTCAGGAATTATTTAATGTCGCAAACATGACGACGCGATCAGCAAGTCCTCTCAAGACTTACACAGCTTGTTGTGCAGCCCAAAACTCGGATTTTGGGCCTACTGTGCCACACCAAGCAGCCCGATGGTCTGTACCGGTCCTTGGGAAGGTTCGTGTCCTCCGGGTCTGTCGAGTTGTCAGACACAGCCTTTACCCCTACTGAGCTCGTGTGCGTTTGATCAACAAAGCTCTACGACCACATACACAGAGTTCCTATCACCTGTACAGAAGAGACTCAATGCAGAGAGAAGAGACAGACAAACTTAGCAAGTACCATGGGGTGTGTACTCCCACACGGTACTTGCTTGACTGGACTGCGACTGACTGGACCGGTACCACTGACTGCATGGGGTTGCACTGCCAACTCAATGCAGTCGCGCTGTCTACTCGACACAGTTGGACCTACGACTTACCTACAGACCTCTAGCCTAGCAGTTTCGACCTCTACACAGTTGTAACCCCTACTTGACACGTCTACAGATCGAATCCCTACATCTACAGGGACCTACGACAAAGCACGGTTACTACTAAAACACAGGTCGCGGGTTCAAAACACACAGGGGTCTCCTCAATACTATACACGGGTGCAGGTAAGGTCTAGGGATTGAACCCTGGGATTTGCATTTGCTTCTGCAAAGGTGAAAAACCGTTTCACATTGCACATTAATTTCAACACTGAATCCTTTAACAGTTAAGATCTGAACGATGAATGGAATCATCTTTATATCCCCTACCACCTCATAAAGTCTGATTGACAAGAGTCATCCCCTGTCTGAAGCTACTCTGCTCGCATAAGATACAACATATTGCGCGGGATTTCTTTTTTTTTCAATTTTCAACGGTGAAATCTTCAGAGGATCCAAATCTAAACAATGAATAGACTCGCCTTTGTACCTCCTACCACATCATCTAGCCCCATTGGCGACAGAGATCTCTGAAGCCACTCTCCTTCATAACCTTTTAATTTAAGAGTACATGAGATACCGCACGGGATTGCTGTTTAATATTCAAAGGTGAAACCACCAGAGAATCAAGATTTATCTTGTGCATAGGGTTTGCCTTTTTGGCCCTACCACCTCATGTGTGATCAGATTTGATGTGGGCAAATGATCAGAACACTAGATCAGGTCAAGATCTAACATTGGCCTTCAGGCGTTAGACGACAAAGTAAAGAAACGAGGGATTCAAATACTACGCCGACATGGCTTTTGCCCTGCGGGTTTCGTTTTTTGAAAGGGACCCTTCCCGCAGCCCGTAAAGGACATCCGCAGGTAGCGTACATTCCCCTTTTATGTCAGGCTCAACCTTCGTTAAACGTGCTCCTTTTCTTTTTTGCACGGGCCAGATGCACTACCTCTGAAACTTCCGGCTGCATACAGGCAGGCTGCGAACAACCTACACTCGTGGCCTACAACACATTGGCACAGCAGGTACGTGAGGCTGAGCATAAAATGTATGTCTGTACAGGCGAAAATAGGGGTCTGAAAAAACAACGGACCACACACACACCTGCTACACGCACCACAATATCCCCACAAAAAAAATAGAGCAGTCATTTGAAAAAAAAACTATTGACAAAGCATCAATGTCGAGGGTGGGGGGAAATGAAAAGGGAGCCGCAACTACTGACAAAATGCTTGGTCTTTACGTTAGCCAGACCCCTACTGTTGGCCCCAACCCTGTACCCTAAACCACTAGGGCGAAGGGAAACATGCAATATCCCCTTCACCATAAGAAATAACTATGCTTGCAGGGGTCCCCTCTTACAGCCTTAGGGTAGTGGAAGGTAGGCAGTGAAAGTCGAAAAACGAATTTGAGAGAAAGAAAAGGAAAACAGTGAGCGGACCCTTAGGATTGTGTCAATTAGAAGACGCCACGTACATGTGCAAAAAATATTTTACGGTCATATCAATGCAATGATTTGTCCATTACAGAGAATGTGAGTGAGCAGAAGTGCAATAACCCATGCCATATGTCTCGTGGAAACTGAGGGTCGTCTGAGGGCCTACTTGGCTGCCCTCAGCCCAAGCCGAAACAGGGGAAAAAAAAAACACACGAATTCAAGGCATGGGCATAAGACAATTGACTTTAGTCAACTGTCGATCCACTCGACAATCAAAGTCTTTGCCATGTCGTCAGGCAGACATCCTGAAACGAATGGCCAAACTGAACAAATGAATCGTCTTTGCCACCAACTTTTGCGAATGTATGTCCGTCCTGACCAAATTGATTGGGATGAGAGCTTGCTTAAAATTGCTAGTGCATATAATAACAATATACATACTGTCACAGGTAGAACACCTAACGCACTGCATAAAGGATGGAAGCCTAGGCGTCCCATTGATGCATTAATAAGGGACCAGATTCACAGGCTACCCCCAGGTACGCGTGAATACACAGTTTTGTACGAAGAAGTCATTAAGAAGGTAAAGGAAAGCATACAGAAATCCTAATTGCAAATGATTGAACCAGCTAATAAACATCGTCGTCCTTCACAGTTCCAAGAAGGGGACTTTGTATGGGTTACGTCTAAAGAGTTTTCCTTAGAAGAAAATGTGTCTTAGAAACTGCTACCTGTCTACTATGGACCTTGGGAAGTTCTTGACGTAATTGGAGGTGAAGATGGACCTCCCTATCGTATAGATGTACCTTCACATCTAAGGACATACCCTGTCTTTCATGCGTCTAAACTGCTACCCTGCGTAGAAAGTGATAACTTTCCGCATAGACCATCTCCATTGCCACCCTCTATGAATGGAGGCTATGAATTGAAAGAAAACTGGACACGGCTATTCCTCTACAGGTGGCAGGGGACGACCTCAGAAGCAGTACAAGGTAAAGTTCAAGACCCAACCTCCATATGAGGCCAGATGGTTTAGTAGGAAAGAACTCCTATCCACTGCTCCTGATATTGTTGCTGCATCTGAACGTGGGTTAACTGAGAATTGATGTAATTTTTGCGATAGAACTCAAAAATTGGGCTGGCAGGAATGCAATAACCCATGCCATATGTCTCGTGGAAGCTGAGGGTCGTCTAAGGGCCTACTTGGCTGCCGTCAACCCACGCCGAAACAAGGGAAAAAGACCCCACACGAATTCAGGGCCTGGGCGTGTGACAGTTGACTTTAGTCAACTATCGGTCCACGCAACAGTCAAGTCCAAAGGTACCTAGCCCAGGCCGCTGGTCAAGCACACACACTTGTTTGTATGCAGGTACCCAGACAGCATCAGGTCCAAGGGAGTAGTCTATAACTGTACAAATTCGGGCCTTCAGATGTGAGCTAAACTGGACGACTGTGGGAAAAAGCATCGAGGCTAGATAGCCTCGACAACTGCTACTTAAGGCTGGCCTCGAGTTAGTCAAGCATTCAGTCTTGCTATGCTTGACGCTGGCTCGACTTTGCCTAGACGCTGGCTTCATGCAGGCGCAACGCTGGCTATACGTTGGATGTGCACAGGCGTTGCGGACGACACCGCAAGGTGGAGGCAGCATGCTGGCACTTCTTCTGTGCACCAGGCAATGATGATGTGGCACTGCCTCTGTCTTCATGGCATGCTGATGTGGTGCTACCTCTGGTCTACACTGCATGCTGATGTGGCGCTACCTCTTCTCTACATTGCATGCTGATATCGCGCTACCTCTGGTCTACATTGCATGCTGATGTGGCGCTACCTCTGGTCTACATTGCATGTTGATGTGGCGCTACCTCTGGTTTACATTACATGCTGATGTGGTGCTGCAACTGGTCTTCATTGATGATGAGCCATATGCCACCTATCTCGACTGCTGACGTGGCACTGTCCACGCTGTCTACATGAGGTGACTGGTTGCGTGAAGGAGGAAGATCAGGATTTGTGGATGAAGGAGAACGGGTACTCACCTAAGGTTGACGTCGACATTGGAATCTGCTATGTCTTCATGGTCTTCACGAGATAAAGTGTCACGTGGCACTATTGTGCGTGATCAGGAATATAATTATTATCATTATTGATGCGGAGAGGAAAGAAGCCCGGAGAAGGAGAGGGGTCTGCTGTGTGATCTTTCATCTTCTCCTTTGTCTGTTCCCCCTCCACTTTCTTCCTTTTGATGGTAATAAGCTACTGTTTGAGTTATCACTTCATGATTTGGAGACTTTGATGCAGATCACGAGACTACTGATGTTTGACGACTTATGAGTAAGGGCCATGCGGACTTGACGTCATCCCCACCTTCCTCCAGTATATCACTGGCAGTTTTTTGTGAGTGCAACACATCGTTGCGATTCTTCGTGCCTTACTGAGGCCGAAGGCACGTTAGGGATCGCCTGTATCGCTCCGATGTTATATGCACCACCAGAACCATTCCTAAGAGTCCAAGCCATTACTCGCTGACTTAGAGAATCATGTTGTTCAGCCACTACATAATCGAGTCAGTTTTATCTCCCAGACTGGGTTCATTACACAAGTGAGGGAAAGAAGAGGGGGGTGGCCCGGGGACAGGTGGGAAGGGGCGGGGGGGGGGGGGGGGGGGGGGGGGGGGGGGGGGGGGAGGTTCAAAGAGTGAGAGAGGCAAGGTGTAAGAGAGAGAACAATTATCAACAAAGTGCCTCTCAAAAACAACACTCCATTGCAACTTTTCTTCCCATGGATTATTGGAAAAAAAGGGGGGGGAAAAAAAAGTCCGACCCATTCGGGCCTACCTCCTTATCTGGGGAGCATCAGTCCAGTTCACTTTCCATTGGCAAGTCAAAATTACGTATGTACTCCACTTGTTGCTTTCCCGTGCTGCAGCCCAGGTCTGATTGATCACCTTGAAGTGCCCGCGAAAGAGATTATGTCCTGTGAGTGGATTCTATTAGGGAGAAAGGCTCCCGTGCCAGTACATAATGCTCCTTGCTTACATGATTTCAGTTTCGTTTCAGGTATGTTCCCATTAATTTTGAATACATACTCTCAAGTGGACTCAATTCAACTAATCATTTTTGGTTACCAATGAATGCTGCATTGAACTATTCACCAGCACATTGAAACATTTTTCCATTATTTTTCCCAGTCAGATTCATGCCTGCAGTCCAGTAAGGCATTAAATTCGCGCAGCCAAATGTGTCCACAACGACTCCGCGTTCCTTCAAGCATGCTCAGTGCAGTTGCCTCCAGAAACAACTGTCGCTAGTGTTTCACCCACTGGAACTGAGAGGGATGTTACCTAACCTATAGGTGGTAAGTCACTTTCCTTACCTTTGTCAAAGCTGCTCACGGGACCCGGCTGTTGAGTCCAGACTTACCACCATGGTTTCCGGCGTTGACTGTCCAATAGCACTCACACACAAGGGAATGTTTGCTCGTCTAGGAGGCATGCAGCATGATGGTGCAATGACTTGCTGATTTGGCTACTGCGTTTGTGTGCAAGGCTGTACAGTCCAGTTTAGGGACCGATTCGTAATTTTGTTTTCACTAAGGGCTAACCGTGACATCCACCAGGGGAGGAAATTCGTGAGGGACATAATTGCAAATTTGCATAATTTCAGGCCCGCACTAATCCAGATTTCCTATAGTCACCCTAACTGCAAATAGCAGACCCGGGCTACCACCAGAACAGACAGGCCTACGAGCCTACGCTGATAGACGTGGTCCTATAGCCTATAGTCGTATAGGGAGAGACACTAGAGGCCGAAACTGCAACTGTACCGGTTGGTACAGTCTGAGTCTACGTCTAGGCTAGAACTATTAATAGGACGGAGTCAGTCTGGTGGAGGCTTTTCCATTTTGACATTTGGGTTTTGTTTTGCCCGGAGGCGTGAGCAGAGCCGATGAAGGAAGGAAGGTGAAGATTGACTGCAAGCGGCATCCTGAGTCCCTCGTCAAACTCTGTGACGTTCTGTTGTGATCCTCATGGTGTCTTCTTATGATCGGTCGTTGGGAGCATCGTCAAAGAGAGAAACATTGTGCGTTGTCTCCACACTCTGTACATATTTGCTTTCCGCGGCATACTCTGTCTGTGTGCAGTGTGTGACTATGTCTCCTCTCCCCTTCTTCTTATGCATGTATGGGCATGTATGAGATCGCCTATGAGTGCGACAAACAACCAAATTCATAACAGTTGGTATCGGAGCTTGGATCATAACGGACTAATTGGGTGTTGAGTGCAATCGGGGCATCTTCTTCTTCTTCTGAAGAGATTCTGGAGAAAAGTTTCATGGGGATTCATCTTCTTCAATGTTGAATCGGGTGAGAAGAAGATTGCCAAGCGGCTATTACAGTGGCTCAGTATCGGATTGATCTGACGTTACTATTTCCGGAGAGCGCCTGATTCAGGAAAGGCAAGTGGAGTGGATTTCGCGAGACCCTGAAGGGGTTGCATAATCGCAATTTGGCTCTGAGTGGTGAAATTTGTCAGAGGGTGGTGAAGCACTGAGTGGCGGGAGCATCAGTGGATTGCGCCGGAATTGATTGGCCTACAGTGCGAATCAAGGTGTCAGTGGCGCTCTACCTTTGTCTTACTGACAGAGTGCCGCCTGGTGAGATTCACGGAATCTGACACCCTGTGGTGAAGCGCCTCAGTCTCCTCTTCGGGATCAACAGGTTTCAGGAGATTCTGCACGTGGAGTTCAAATGAACAATTTCTGAAAGAAAGTGGCAAGAAGTGGTGCAGACAGTCTGCCATAGCCCTATTTACACCACCTTCTACAACATTCCTTTGAAGTGAGTATGTTCTGTGCAGACCTCTGTGTGGCGAATTAGTACGGATTGTCAGAGTTGGAATTGATGGACTATCTATTAATGTAGGTCTAAAAATAGATTGTCAGACTTCATGACAGCCATAGCCATCTTCTTCTCAGTTTCTCATAACTTAATGTATGTTGACTCTTTTCTCCTCAAATTTTGCCTGGGACTGCCTGACAGCATTGCACTTGACACTCTATTCAACTTGTGAATTTTGTACTAGAAAAGTAGTGATACTGTAGATTATAATTTTGTGTTGAGCTTCCAGTCTATACTAGCTAGGGTCAGTCATAATTATAATTTTGTTCGTTAGAATTTCCCTTTGTCATTTATTTGTGAAGCGCAATCCTGTTATTCACCTCTGAGTGAAAATCGCCAGTCTCGAATTCAAGTATTTGAGTCCTTACAGTGAAAATTGTAAATCGCCAAACCCCAAGGTATAGCCGAGCGAGTCATCAGTGTCAGAAATTGAGTCCGAGTCACAAAGTGAGCAAATTTAGTAATCCGCTAAATCTTATTGGTCGGTGATAATCTGCATTCTGCTATCCTATCTCTCTTACTGACTGACGTTGTACTACTGTGGGCACTGAAATTCTAGTGATCTTTCTGGGACACCTGAAATTGATTGTACTAACTCTAGAATGGTCCAGGGTTAGTGAAAAGGAAATCGAGTGATTGATTTTGTTGGATGGGGTCTAACTGACGCCTGGCCTCCAGAGAAGGCTTCTAACCCCTACCGCTTGTTGCCCATTCACCTACACTAACACTGTGACGGAGGTGGTAGCAATTTTTGTAGTACGGCAGGGAAACAGATAATCGCTACTGACTCCTTTGGTATTGCCTCTCTTATTGTCGAACTGACTAGAGAAATGGTTGACAAGGTTGCTCAACCTCAGCCCAAGGTTGCAAAACCAAAGAAGGAAGAGGGTGACTCTTCTCAGCCCTCTGGCCCTTCTGCAACCTTGGCTGAGATTCAGCAGAGAATGACGGAGGAGAAAGAAGAATTGTGTCAGTAGCAAGAGCTGATTGCAGCCTTGGAAAAACAGGAACAGGAAGAATAGAAAGTTGCAGTGGATGTGTTCAGGAGAACGTATATGTTGGAGCAGATGGTCGGGCATGAGGTTGATGGACGTACCTCATAAATGAATAAGTGCATTGTTGAGTGGATCCATTTGGACCACAAAGCAACCACCACTAATTTCACTAACCGGGATGAAAATATGGGGCGAATGGAAGATCGCCTCAAGAGAAAGGAAGCTCAGCAAGCTCAGATCCTCTCTAAGATGGATCAGATTTTTGCTCAGCTTCCACGTGCTGGCCTGACTACTCCCCTTCCATCCAGACATGTTTCTCCTCATAACTCCCCTTCTCGATCTACCTATTCTCCATCACCACATCCATCACCACATCCATCTCCCAAGCCCACAGTCTCCAAGACCCCGACTCAGCCGGTGACCAGCGGATCTTTCCTAAGATCCCAGCCCCCAACAAGTTCATAGGAGATAATCCCAAAGTGGATGTTGGGGACTGGGTCGTTGACGCAAGAGCCTACCTGAGAGGCTTCACCTGTGCTGAGGAGACAAAGGTCTCTACTATTCTGGGATCGTTGGATGGGCCGACTCTGAAATGGGCCACGTCCTCCTCCAACAGCCAGAACAGGTTGTTGGAAGGTTGAGCTTTCGAGCTGGGTGTGGCCGAACTTCTGCAGGCCATGGAGGAAAGATTTGCAGACAAGGAGCCGGCTCGCAAGGCCGCTGACCGGATTGCTCGCCTAGGTCAGCAGCGCTATTTAAGGTCACTCCAGAGTTTGTTTGCTGAGTTTGAGCAGCTCACCTCCACCCCAGGACTGGGCATGGCTGATGATGATCTGCTGACAAATTTTTGTAGGGCAGCGCCTGAGAAGTTCGCTGCGGCGCTTTATAGCTTTGGGTTTAAGGATTGAAGGTCCTTTGGCCGAGCAGCCTTGGATATGCTCCATGTCCAAGCCCCTTCTTTAGATAGAAGGAGGGTCTTTCCCAAGGGCAGTAAAAAGGGAAAGGTTGCTTTTGTTCATGTGGGATCTGGATCAAAAAGTGATGCAGATTCCCAACAATCTAGCCCACGTGCTAGGACTACCTCACCTCCTGCTGCAGACACTGCTACGGCCCTGGCTGATGCACTGTTGGGTGTGCTTAAGGGTAAGTTCCCTGCCACCAATACATCAACCAGTAGCAAGAAGGGGAAGGATAAGGGGCGCCCTCCTTCTACACCTTCCCAGAGACCTAACCTGCCACGAGACATCCAAATGCCACCTGACCCACTTAATCCTTCCACCCTGCGCTGGCAAGACCTCAGGATCCAGGAAGGGGTTTGGAGGAGGAGGAAGGATAAGAGGGTCTGCCTGAGATGTGAGGGCGACCATTTTATGAAAAATTGCCCTTACATGCCAGGCCCTGGTTCACAGCGACCAAAAAACTAAAGCAGTCTCTAGAGGCAGCAACTCCCCCCAGTTCTGCAATTTCATCTTCAGACAAAGGTGAACTTGTAGTTGCTTTAGTAGATAGGTCACCGGAATTAGGAGTTGTAGGGATAGCATCCTTTGTATATGAGGATGGTGACCCCAATCAGGAATTGGAGGAGCATGAGACTCAAATGTTTGCTTCCCTCTTCCTTTAGCTGAAGGAGAAGAGGAAAACCAAATCTGAACTCATCCTGCTTCAGCCCCTGATCAACCAGACCAGGATCAAGGGTCTATTCGACTGTGGGGCTACTCGGAACTTCATGACTCCCAGGGCAGTGCAAAAATTTAATCTGAACTTAAAGATAGTGAAGTTGGAGAAACCTTTAAAGGTCCATACTGGAGATTCCTCCACGGTCACAATCAGGGAAAGGTCAGTGGAATTCCTGTGACCTTCGACACTCGTGGAGAAGTTAGACAGTCTGAAATTCTACATATTCCCTGATCTACACTTTGATCTCGTCTTTTCCATACAGTGGCTGCAGGCAACCAACCCTAGGATTGACTGGAAGATCCCTAAGGTTGAGCTGCCCAATCAGCAGGGGGTGTATCAGCAATGCATGTTGGCTGTTCAACACCATCCCAAAACTAGTTGCTACTGTCTAAAAGCAACAAACTTTCATCCTCCCTCACGCAAGTACACCATGAGCACCTGTTTTGCCCTTGGTCAAACAAACAAATGCAGTTTCTGCTTCCTGTCCCTCAGAGGTTCGGCAGGTTGTGAACAACTATGCAGATTTGTCGCAGGAACCTTTGGGTTTACCCCATATGCCTACCAAGCATCACATCGAGCTATTGCCTGGATCGACCCCTCCAAACGACCGGATCTCCAGGATGTCCCCTGCTGAGCTTGATGAGCTCAGAAAGCAGCTTGAGACCCTGACCAGCAAGGGTTGAATCCGACGCAACACTTCTGAATTCGGTGCACGTGTTCTCTTTGTTCCCCAAGGGAATGGCGAATTCAAAATGTGTGTGGATTACAAAGGTCTCAACAAGATCACGAAAAAGAGTACAAAGCCTCTCCCTCGTATTGATGATTTGTTGGATATGGTGCAGGGTTGTACCCTATTCAGCAAAGTCGATCTCAAATCTGGGTATCACCAGATTGAGATGGCAGAGGAGCATGTCCATAACACAGCCTTCAAAACCAGGTATGTACTTATTGAGTACCTGGTGATGCCATTTGGACCTTGCAACACACCTGACACCTTCCAGACAGAGATGCACCGCATCTTCAGGCCTTACCTGGACAAGTTTATGGTTGTCTACCTGGATGATACCCTGGTGTTCAGCAAAACAATCATCCTTTGGAGTTCCCTCTGTCATCTATCTGGGTCATGTAATTTATGGAGATGGTTTGGCCCTTGAAGCAGCAAAGATTGTTGCTATTCACTTGACCTCAAACAGTTAGGGATGTACGGTCCTTCATGGGCTTAGCATCCTACTAAAGAAAGTTCGTCATAAACTTTTTTGCAATAGCTGCACCCTTGACTAACCTGACAAAGAAAGACACTCCTTTCCTTTGGTCCAATCACTATCAATTGGCATTTACACGAATCAAAAAGGCCTTGACTCGTGCTCCTGTATTGAATCTTTTTTACCCCACTCTATCGTTCCTTTTGACTATTGATGCTAGTCAATATGGCATTGGGGTCGTACTTCAGCAAGATGATGGGACTGGTCTAGGCCTACAGAGTATATGAGCAAGAAGATCAAGACCCAAAAGTTGCAGGATTCCACCTACGAGAAATAGCTATACGCTCTTGTGTGCTCGCTCAAGAATTAGAAACATTTCCTCCTGGGTTGATACTTCAGGATCTTTTCAGATCACTCCACCCTGTGGTGAATGAATACCAGGGAGAACTGAATGACAAGCTGGCACGCTATATTCAGTTCATCGATCTCTTCAACTTTGAACTAAAACACAAGAAGGGTTGCTACAACAAAGTAGCAGATGCCCTCTCTCGTAGGTCTGACACTTTTGCAACTATCTCTTCTACTCACTCCTTTGGAGAGGAAACCCGCCAGACCATTGCCCAACTTTTGCCTCAGGACCCGACTTATGGGCCCATTGTGGGAATCCGCAAGCAGATCCAAATTTTGAACCACGTTATGCCCTAAGTTCAGGCTTGTTGTACACCTACACCAATGGGAGGAACGCTTGTGCATCCCTCAGGACCAGCCGCTCAGAACACTGCTAATGTCAAAGTGTCAGGATGCACATGGTCACTTTGGGTTCCTAAAGTCCTATGCAGCCGTGTCGCAACGCTTTTTCGGGAAGGAGATGTGGAATGATCTGCTGCGCTATATCAAAACCTGCGAACTATGTTAGAGGAACAAGGTTCAACAACGACCTCCTCTTAGCTTGCTCACACCCCTACCCATACCTGGGGGTCCTGCTGAATTTGTGTCTATTGACTTCACAGACTTGGGCAGAACCACCCCCCGTGGCATGTGTCAGGTAATGGTATGTGTTGACAGGTTTTTCAAGTACGCAGAGTTCATCCCATTGCCAAAAGAGGCTAGGGTTCCCACCGTGAGGGCAGCATTTGCTGAGAGGTGGGTAACTCACCATGGACCGCCCACTTCCATAGTCAACGATAGAGATCCTCGAATTTGTAGCAGTGAGTGGCAATCCCACTGCAAAGATTATTTGCATTCACGTCTGGACATGACTTTTGGTCGTCATCCTGAAGCTAATGGACAGGCTGAAGTGATGAACCAGATTCTATTCCAACTATTGCGTCATGTCATCTCACCAGATCAACACCACTGGGATCTCCACTTGTCTCGTGCACAGCTTGTGTATAACACCTCGGTCTACTCGTCAACTGGGTTCACCCCTTACCGGCTGCATTGGGGCCGTGAACCATGACAACCTCTTGACGATCTCATCAACAAGGCTTGGTCTGACCCGACTCCTGGGACTGCCGAGTTCGCCCGACAAAACATTGTAGACGTGGAAAGGACACGTGCCTCCTGGGACTGCTGAGTTTGCCCGGCAGTACAGAGTAGAAGTGGAAAGGGCACGTGCCAACTTGTTCAAAGCCCAAAAGGCAATGATTGAACAAGCTAATCGGCACCGGCGTCCTTCCCCCATCTGTATCGGCGAGCATGTCTAGGTTGCCAGTTCAATATCCCTCCAAAGTTTTTGCCAAGTTACTTGGGTCGGTGGCAGGTGCTAGATACAGTAGGCTTTGATCCTTTTGGCCCGTTGTATGTCATTGATGTCCCGCTGCATCTGCAGACCTATCCGAGCTTTCATACATCCAAGTTGTTACCTTTCACACCACCTGATGCATACCCTGACCGGCCCCCTCAATTTGGACCACCTATACCTGGTCGCGGGTATGAGGTAGAGTCAATTGAAGATGAGTGGGGCACAGACCTCGATCCTTTCAGCCTCATTCTAAGGACCGCTGGTTTCCGCGGAAGGAACTTCTCAAGACAGCAAAGTCGGTAATTTTAAAGTATGCGGCGGCTCAAAAGGGATCACTTCCTCGGCGACCTCCTCGATTACACCCTTAGCTCGGAGGTCCTTGCTCCCCGGGGGGGTAAGTCTGTAATGACTTGCTGATTTGGCTGCTGCGTTTGTCTGCGACGTTGTACAATACAATTTAAGAACCGATTTGTAATTTTGTTTTCACTAAGGGTTAACAGTGACATCCGCCAGGGAAGGAAACTCGTGAGGGACATAATTGCAAATTTGCAGAATTTCAGGCCCGCACTAATCCAAATTTCCTCCAGTCACCCTAACTGCAAATAGCAGACCCAGGCTACCACTAGAACAGACAGGCCTACGGGCCTACGCTGATAGACGGGTCCTATAGCCTATAGCCGGGTAGGGAGAGACCCTAGAGGCCGAAACTGAAACGGTACCAGTTGGTCCAGTCCGAGTCTAGGTCTAGGCTGAACTATTAATAGGATGGAGTCAGTCTGCTGAAGGTTTTTCCATTTTGACTTTCGGGTTTTGTTTTGCCAGGAGGCGTGAGCTAAGCCGACGAAGGAAGGAAGGTGACGATTGACTGCAGTCGGCATCCTGAATCCCTCGTCAGAGGACAACCATAGCCAGACATCTGGGGCCGGTGTAGGGGCCTTACCCTGATGGACTTTTCGAGCCTCAGTCGACCCCACTGCGGGTCCCATTTGGCTCGACCCACCCACGCTCACGCTCAGGGTGCGGGTCGTTCGTCCCAGGGGCAACCCCACCTAGTGCTATGAGATGGATGGGGATGGGCCTTGTGCGAGAGGGCTTTACATTGTGGGATGTAGCTTTGCTCTAGCGTCAAGATGGTAGCTCTTTGGTCACTCGCGGCGTCTTCTTGATTCATTTAAGTCTGACCAGGCAATTGCTCTTTCCAATACTCAGGCAGTCCAGGGAGTTCGTTGAGAGTTTGTCTTCTTACCGTGCGCAGGCCAAGTGTCATCCATTGGGCCACACACCTTTTCACTAGGTCTAGTGGCTCGGGACAGCCCCGGCAGCATCCTTGGGGTAGGGCGGCCTCGCCCGGACCCCTAACCGCTATAGTTTTTTTGCGATAGCCACTAGCATCGCATCGGCTATCCAAGACCGCCCTTAGTCTTTTCAGGGGTCGCATTACACATGAGAGAGACATTTCATGCAACCTCCACACAAACCAAGTCCATGCATCATCCATCCACCCAAGCGCCCGGTCTCAACTCATCCCGTGTCCATGGCTTAAGCCGGATCCAAGTCCTTTCCTTAGCCAATCTCCCACCCTAGTCCTCATCCACGGGTCCAGCCCCGTCCAAACCGTCCCTAGCTACTCACCTGCGCAAGACCACACAAGACAAATGACCAAGTACAATCCCCATTGGGGTCAACACATCGTCCCCTTCCCGCACTCCTAAGTTGTCTTTGCCTTCCATTTCCCCTTATGAGTTCCCTCCCCTTTCACACAGGCAAGCATGCGATCGCCTCAGTCATGCATTCCGGGAGGATGGTTGATTCAAACTGACCTCTTTCAAAAACAACACTCCTTTTTCTTTCACAAATGGTCTCAATAGCCTCGTATCCTTTCCTTCTTGGTGGCACAAGGGACCGGCAACCCTTCCCTTGCCCTCGCTTTCCACCAAGTGAGGACCAAGTTCCTTTCCGTTCGTTCCCTGACAATGTAACAGGTGAGGGTAGAGGTTAGTCACATGCCATGGAGTTGGAAGGGGTGACGGAACGGTCAAGGGTTAATAGTTTTTGGAGGAATGGAGGAAGACGGAGGGAGAGGGAGAGGAGAAAGAGAGAGAGAGAGAGAGAGAGAGAGAGAGAGAGAGAGAGAGAGAGCGAGAGAGAGAGAGAGAGCGAGAGAGCGAGAGAGAGAGAGAGAGAGAGAGAACAAGAAGCTTCACATCCTAATCGACTTTGCTCATTGACTTACCCTATCCGATCCTACCCGAGGTCCCGTGCGTCCCCCTTGCGACTCTCTCCCCCTAAGACTTTCGGGTGGACGGGCGTAGGTGATGAAGGAGGAAGGAGGGTTGAGGGCGGTCGGCTATGGTGGACGGGTGTGGGTCATGAAGGAGGAAGAGGGTTTGGAGGTGGTCGGCTATGGTGGACGGGTGTGGGTGATGGAGGAAGAAGAAGGGTTGGAGGTGGTCGGCTATGGTGGACGGGTGTG
>BFEA01000769.1:418365-430096 GCA_003427395.1 Chara braunii
CAAATGCTGGCATGAGATCAGATGGCTTGATGGCAACAATGCCATAGAGTCGTACATCACGGCATTCCACCGTGTTCGCGGCCATATTCCCCCCTCCGTCATAGCCGACGATGCTATGGTCCAACGTTTCCATGTCGGGGGACTATTTTGAAGATAAAGCGGCCTCTTACAATGTCGGTCGTTACCCCAACCCTTCCAACTTCAAATGCTGGCATACACAGTACACACCCTCCCTAAGGCCTTCAACATTGCTAGGGCCATCCAGCTCACCTATGCACCTCTTGTGGGCTCCACATCTCAGCCTGGCGCTGCACCTCCTGCTGCCACGTCTGCCCCCGACACATCCCGCCCCCGACAGTTCTCCACATCTCGCCGTGGCCCCCGTCGAGTTCCTGGACGCACCTTCTTCCGCCGTGTCCAGACTATGCTCCGCGAGTCGTCGAGCTTTGAGGAGGGTACTGGCTCGGATGGATCCCATAGTGATCCGGACCAGAGACATGAGCCCCAGTCTTTTGTGGATGGTGACGATCCCGGCCAGGACAAGCACCTCACCCGCGCCTTCTTTGCTTTCCTAAGGCAGCACCACTCCTCATCGAGGAACTGCTCATCGGCCCCACAACATCCCCTCCCTTCGGGCTACGTCTTCCCCTGGGCCCGATTGACTATCACGGAGACTGAGGATTTTTGTACACGAGGTATATGTACCTGTTGTTGCCTATCTAGTCACACCCCATCCACCTGCCCCTACTCCGACGCCCTCCAGCGTCACTTTGCTCAGCAGTCCCACCCTCAGCCTGACCCCCCCGCTTCGACCTCCAGCGCCGCAGCCACCTAGCAGCGATCTCCCGTCCCGCTGATCCTCCTACAGTAGCAGGCATACCTGCTTGCGATTCTACCTTCACAATGTTTGCTACTCTTTGTGAGGACTCGGGTCAGACCTCACCGTTGGTTGATCCTAGCGACACTGGTGCATCCTTCCCTTCTCTGCCTAGTGTCTCTCGTGACCCTCCTCCTCGTCCTGCTACTAGCTGTGCTCTACGCACGACCCGCTGCAGTGCTTCCCTTGTTGCAGCCGAGGATATAATCGACTTCCTGGACCTCGAGTGCGTTAAGGTCCACCAGGAATGTCTCCGCCTCAGAGAGCATACCCTATCTGCGATGTCTCAACGCCTACATAATCCCGATCGCACCTTACTAATTATTCCAGTGTGCCTCGAGACCTCTACTAGAGTGTATCGCACACTATAGGACTCTTGCAATACTGGCGACTTCATTCATCCTCGCGTAGTTAAGGAGGCATCTCTGTATACATCCCCCTACCCTTCCACCGTCACTGTCACGCCTGGCGACAATCAAGCCAAATCCTTCGTCGATTGTGTGGTGCCTGATCTTCCATTCTCCTTCCCCCTTGCAGATGCCCCACAGCCTTCCCAAGGCCCCTCGGTTTCATGACCAGTGGACCTTCGACGGCATGGAAACCCTATCCGACCTTGTTCTCGGCACCGCCTACTCCAATCAGTTCGCTCATTCAGGTCCCGATTGGATCCACAACGACCTCGTCCTCGACGCCAAGGATGGGAAGCAATATTGTATTYCGTTGTTGGGCAAATCGGACTCTACATCCCCCTCTCCTGTCAATGTCGCCATCTTGACACCTACTCAGTTCCACCACATCCTTCGTCAGCCTGATGTCGAACTCTACATTGTCAATATCAATGATCTCCTTGTTTGTAACTCCATGCATCAGGACGCTGAGTTCGTCGAGCTCGACCCACAACTCCCCGAGCCCCCGACCCTCCTGATCCTTCAACCTCCTCATCCTCCTTCACCCCTGCTAGCTCATCTCACTTTGTTGCAACTCTAACCAGTGAGACTCCCTCTGTACCTATTCCCACATAGACTCCTTCCACCCCTCCGTCAGACGTCGCGGTTGCCAAGGGATTTGACAACCTGCTTTCTTCCCTACGGCCTAGCGTTGTTGCCCTCCTTCGCGAGTATCGCAATGTTTCCCTCCATTTGTCTCTTAAAGCAACATCCCTCCTATGCGCGATATCGAGCACCACATCCTGCTCGAACCTAACTACCATATTCAACATCGCGCCCCATATCGCCTCTCGGTACCCGAAGCCCGGGAACTTAAACGCCAAATTGATGAGTTGCTTCGTGAGGGCTTCATTAAATCGAGTACGTCCTCATGGAGTCCACCTGTTCTCTTCGATCGCAAGAAGGACAACACCCTCCGCCTCTGCCTCGACTACCGCAGTCTCAACGACTATACGGTCAGAAACAATTATCCTATGCCCCGTGCGGATGATCTGTTCGACTACCTCTATGGCCACCACTTTTTTACGAAGATCGATCTTCGTAGCGAATATCACCAGATCTGTGTAGTCGAGGAGGACCAGCCTAAGACCGCTTTCCGTTCTCGTTTTGGGCACTACGAGTTTACCGTCATGCGTTATATGATCTCCGTAATGCCCCTACCACCTTCCAAACGACTATGAACTTGAGGACTTGGTTCTAGTCTACATTGATTATATCCTGGTCTACAGTCGTACCTTAGAGGAGCATCTGATCCACCTTCGCACTGTCCTTCAACGACTAATCGACCATGGGTTCTATGCGAAGCTCTCCAAATGCCGCTTCGCTCAACCCAAAGTAGACTTCCTTGGGCATCAGGTATCTGAGCATGGACTCCACATGGACGACTCAAAGATTCAGGTCATTGTTGACTGGCCCACTCCTAGCTCGCTTCCTGCACTACGTAGTTTCCTTGGGTTAACCAACTACTATGGTCATTTTCTTAAAAACTACGCGCATTATACTGCCTAGCTTACCCCTCTGACCCGCAAACGTCTACCCTTTCATTGGACCCCGGCTCATGAGGATTTACTAATTTTTTTTTAAATATGGGGCTGTATTGCGGTCGCTGAGTACAGCCCAAATCCAATGAGAAACATTTTGCAATAACTCGGCTCAAATCTGTAGAAGCTGTCAACTCTAGGTCGTCACTTTTGGTCAAAGGCTCGAAACAGAGGTCAAAAGTCACGCCCTAAGTCTACGAAAAGCCTGGGCAAAGGCCCAAAGCCAAAGGGTACCCAGGGGAGGGCCAAAATCAACATTCAGAGGCCCTACAAGGAAAGTTGACTTTGATGAAGTCAACAGTCAACCCCAGCAGGGAATCCAAGCGCAGAGGTCAAAGTCAACCCGCTGGTCAGCCACGGTCGTCGATCAGATGCATATCTTTGGTTGTCTACAGGTATGCAGAAGAATCCGGTCCAAGCGGGAAATGTGGGAAATCTGTAGCTGTGCAGCATCCAGGCCATCGACTTCCGATTGATCTAGGCCATCAACCCAGGAGACCAGAGGTTGGTCAACGTGAGTCAACACTACAAGTTGACCCAGCCAATGCTAGGAGATTCATTCAGCCTTCCGCTGGCTTGTTGCTGGTGTGACAACGCAAGGTTGTTGGAGCTTTACGTTGGCGTCAGTGTGGGCCCCAGCCACGAGAGAGATTATGCTGTCGTGGCCATAGCCACATTGATTTCGACATTGATAGGAGTGTGGGCGAGGAGGATGAGGATCAGGACTGTGAGATTAGTGTGTGGGGAGGAGGAGAATCAGGACTGTGAGATTGGTGTGCGAGGAGGGGAAGCTTACCTAGACTTACAGTGTGGAGCAATATCTTTCTTCCTCGCCACCTGCTGGTTGAGACATTGTGCACGACTATGGTGATGATGATGATGATGATGATGATGATAATAATGATGACGAGAGAGCGACATTCCCATCGTTGCTTGATAACTCACCGGATGGTTGGTGTATCCAGTGCCTGTTGGCGAGAGAATTGTTGACGTGGCACCAAGAAAGAGTCTGGCAAGAGTGTGTTGACGTGGAACGTGGAGGAGAAAAGGCACTTACCGACACTTACCGAACGACGAGGTGTGCGGCAGCACTGACGTGGAGATAGACAACTGCTGACGTGGACATCCCTTCTATGCTTACACTGGTAGCGGCGTGCTGACGTGGCACGCTTGATAGCCCTATTGTACTTCCCTCCTCCAGAGGTGTTCCTTGCTGACATGGCATGCTATCTATTCAGTGCACATAGGTGTTGATGTGGCACCTTCCTGTAGAAGCAGCGAGAAGCAGTGAGGTACACAGGATGACGTGGCATTTTCCAAGCGGCATTCCAATGAGCAGATACGGTTCTGCGCGGTATTCCACTGCAGACGTGCTCCAAGTAGCACTCCATCACTGACGTGGCCTTAGTTGGCCCAACGACTCTATGGCAAATGTCTTGCTAAGTGTCACAAAGGCTTCACTGATGTCGAGCATGTGGTGTGATTGACATGGCAAACTGCAAAGAGAAAAAAAAGACTGATGTGGATAATACCTTGCACGTGTGTGACTTGGCAGGCGGTACTGCACTATCCTACGATGTAGTGCCACGCGCCAGGGCATGTCTGGTCACACAGCTCTCTGCAAGAAGACAGCAAAGGAGAGCAGCTAACACTTGTTTGTTTGGCGTGTGTTGGTTGACTTTGTGCACTTACCTGTCGTGGGCTGTCTTGTGGATGATTGCAGACTCACCATTGTATGTGTTATCTTGATATCACTGGCGGTGGCTGCGAACCCTGCACACTCTCTCAGAGCAAAACATCATCAGTCAAAACTAGAAGATAAGAATTACTATAGCTACGTAGCACCGTGCTCTCGTTCGGAGGCGAACACGAACATGTTCGCCCGAACGCGAACAAGCACCCAAAACCCTCCGAACGCGATATTAAAAAAAAAAAAATCTCAAAAAAATCTGAAAAAAAAATATATATGTCATGTAAAATAACAATACAAGCAACTTTTGCCTCGAAATCATGCTCAAATTCATAGCCAATCATTAGTTAAAAATCAAAAACCGAAAATATATATATATATATATTTTTACGAAAAAAAATTATGTTCGGCCGAAGATGTTCGCGCGAACGTGAAAGGGCTCCAACGCGTTCGCTGTGCTACGCAGTACTAAAGAAATTTTGAGAAATTATGATCGTGTATTTAATTTTTATTTCTTGATTTCTTGATGTATTATTGGAAATTCGTTTGTAATGAGGCCATGAAATTTACACCTGTCTTTTGCAAACATGCCTTACAATTGGACTTGGTGGCGGGCATCCATCCTGTCTAGGTTCATCCCTCTCTTCTTCTTCCCCATCTCTTTCACTTTCTTCGCTGATCAAGAATAAGTGTCGAGAACCAGAGGACAAATTGAGGACAAACGACAGCGAATGATGGACCGTCTTCGCCAACTAATCACAGAGTTGCACGACAATGGTTCATACGTTGAACAGCATGTACGCAGCCTGTTCGATCAGCGTGCCGTAGAGGACGAACTATCGAAGGCTGAAATTTATGTTGAGATGTTGGAAACCAGTAGAACCGTGCAACAGATCATCAATCGAGCTCGTATGGGCCTCAATCATTTTGTTTTCGAACAATTTGCAAAGATAGCACGACAAGAAATCGGGAAGGAAGAACCAGAATTGAGTGAAGAGATTATGGATGTCACCATAAAGCAACTACAAGATGCGTTGGAGGCAAAGATAAAGAAGAAGGAAGTCTATCAGAGACAAAGGAAAGAGAGAGAACGACAGGAAAGAAAGTTCAAAAAATAAAACAGGAAACTAATATTGGTTTGGAAACTGATTTGGTGTCTGTAATGCAGAACATGATGGCCTTTGCACAGCTAGAGACCAAAATCGATCACGTTGCTGTCGAACTCCACATGGTGACCAGACTTGTCAAAGGAAACAACGAGGTGGTGCCAAAAGAGGTAGAGAAGAAAAAGAAAGAACAACAGGAGAAATTATTGAAGGACACCATGAAATCATGTGGACCCAAAAAACCTGAATCTCCCAAGAATGGAACAACAAAGAAAGAAGATGAAGGGGAGAAGCCGAAGAGAAAGGAAAAGGTGAAAATGAAATTGCCCTTCACATATAATGGGAAGAAAGGAGAGCATCTCCTATTGTTGATTGCTGAAATCCAAACATACTACCCAACCTTACCTGTCGCCGAAGACAGCCAGGTGGCCTTCTCCACGTCTTGCCTTAGGGAGGTCGCCAAGGAGTGGGTATTGTGGAGGCCAATGTTGCGCTTTGAGGAGATCGATGAGTAGGCTAAGACCATTTGCGGGAATTTTATTGAAAACTAAGGAGAGGTTCTTGGATAAAACGACTGCCGACAAAGCCTTTGATGAACTAACCACAATCGGGCAAAAGTGTTGGACTAGTGTACATGCCTTATCCCAAAAAGTTGATTGTCTCTTGCAGATACCCGGATTGAACCTCCAAGATAACTAGGTATTGTACATCCTCTTGCGCGCTTTGCCTTAACCGATACGTGGACAACTTATGGCCGAGGCCAAGTTGGGTAAGTACAAGCACCGAAAGTTCAAGGATCTTGCTCTTCGGCAAAAGCAAATGACCGCAAAGGTCAAAGGAGCGTGTGTTAATGTTGTAAGCGGGGGGGCAATCAAGTGGGAATGAGAAAATATTTATGTAGAGACAGAAACGATAGGACTATTTCCTTGTCATTTTAAAGTTGAGAACATGGAGAGGTGGCCCCTCAAGGAAACTGGGGGTGGGACTAACAATGGCGGTGAGTCGAGAAAGGGTGACGTCACCGCCATGGTGGCCAACATGGGAGGCATCAACCATGGAGGACTTAAGAAGAATAGGCCTTGTTCCTTCCAGACACATCCTGGCATTGCTTCTGGACGGCCCTGGGAGAAAATGGGCCTAAACTAGAAACAATGGCAGGAGCGGATGGACAATCGCCAATGCCTCAAGTGTGACACTGAGGAACATATCATCGCACGGTGCCCCTTTATTTGAAACCTAAAAGGGAACAACCAGTATGGGTAGCATCTGCTCCTACTGAGCCCGAGGGTTTGGTTGAGACAGTGCCACAAACCCTTTTCAACCCTCCAGCTCGCGTGGCAGAGGATGGCTTTCTTCAACCCTTCACCCAGTCCACCCTGAGGAAGTCTTGTGTCTGTTATACTAGGTGATTCCGTTGATGAACTTGGTTATGAGTTGCTTACTTTGCAAAGTTCATGGGCTAAGAAATCGAAGACTAAAGGCGAATTAATGATTGATGATGTAGAGATTACACGGACTCGAGTTGGTGCGTTGTTAGACCCTGGGTCTACAAGGTCCTACATTTCTAAGAAGGCAATTCGGAAGTTGTACTTGAGGGTGCAAGACTTACCTAGACCCATGTTGGTCAACCAAAGCACCATTATTGACTCACAGTATGTTGACCGGGTGAAATGTTATTTTCGTACGAGGGAAGGTAAGCGGATCTTCCATGAGGTAACCTTCCTAATCGAGAAGAACATACCTTTTGACTTGATTCTGGGCATGGATTAGCACGAGGAAGCCGACTTTGAAGTCAAGTACAAAGCTAAATTTGTTAATTTACGAAATAAAAAATCAGAAATGAAATCAATTAAATTGTTTCACAAGTCTGGTTTTGACTCATCATTGTCGTTTTGTTGTACGAGTCTCCCTACTTTCTGAAGCATGGTCACGAAGAAGAAGTTGGTACAGGATGTAATAATGGTGGTCGTCAAGAATGTGGGTGAGTGCTTTGCGTCCTATCCTCCTACTGAAAAACTTCTCAAGGTATACGAAAACCTCCAAATTGAGTCAACGGGAGTAACTGAAATTGCTATAAAGCACACTATTCAAATCATTCTTAGAAGTAAGATTACCAAAGTATTGATCTACTGAATATCCCCACGAGGATTAAAGTAGTTAAACCACTACTACCTCCAAGTTTATTTTTGCCGACCCTGAATTTCATTGCGCTCCGAGTTTTGTCGAGTCCGGGTCCCACTCCATTTTCTTTATGGTACTATCACAGGAAGAACAAAAAAAAAAAAAAAAAAAAAAAAGGTTGCGCCCGTGAAACTCACAAAACAAGAAAACAAGAAAAAGGAAATAAAGCTCTGGCCTTGATTGCAGTTGTATATGTTTTTGGAAGTGGTAGTGTGAGTGTGCCCTCAGCAAGTCATCTCAGCCCCGTGGCTAGGTTGTCAGATTCCAAAAACACAAAACAAGAATAAAAAAACAGAAACACGGATTCGGCCGTGAAAATGGTTGCATACATTCCTCTAAGTGTCAATGTGATCAGGGTTACAATCCTCTAAGGAAACACAAGTCAAGCAGGTCCCGAATTCAGATTGTCAGATCAGTTACAGAAAACAAAAAACAAGAAAACGAAAACACAAATACAGTCGTGAAAATGGTTTAATACATTCCTCTAAGTGCAAGTGTGATCAGGGTTACAATCCTCGGAGGAAACACAGCTAGAGCAGATCACGGATTGCGCCCTTCCACGTTAGCAGGACTCGTAACAAACAAACGAGAAAGAAAAAAAGAAAACAACAAGTTTCAGAATGTGACCGTCTTTGCTGTAAGATGCATTTTGTAGAGGAAGATTGTGAGCACCGCCTCCTAGACTACCCTACCCGACATCATTGCAGTATAAAAAACTTTTTTTTTGTCTTTTCCTTTCAGGCGCGGGCAAAAAAAAACTAAGGTTTATGGGACTTGCGGACCCTACGTCTCACCCCCGAATTCTTCGGGTACTAAGGTTTATGGGACTTGCGGACCCTACGTCTCACCCCCGAATTATTCGGGTACAAGCTGAAAATTGTAATTTCCCAACACTGGCACAAGTACTAGCGGTTTGAAAAAACAATTGCAGAAATTACTCAAAAGGATGGATAAGGCCAAATTCCTCTCCCTACGGCGCGGTTGTACTATTCGTGCCCAAAAAGGAAGGTTAAACTGTGTATCGACTATCAAGGATTAAACTCCGTCATTATAAAGAATGTGGAACCCCTTCCCCGAATTGATGACCTCCTTGATCAGTTGCAAGGTTGCAGGTACTTCAGCAAGATTGATCCGAAGTTCCGCTACCACCAGATTGAGGTGGCCTTGTTTAGGCAGTGGTTAGACCAATTTGTG
Organism: Chara braunii; assembly: GCA_003427395.1. NCBI lineage: Eukaryota > Viridiplantae > Streptophyta > Charophyceae > Charales > Characeae > Chara > Chara braunii. Next base: position 427,401 of record BFEA01000769.1, read on the forward strand.
GTAGTGTATCGCGATGACATCCTCATCTACAATAAGGCATTGGGGGATCATAAGAAACACTTACAAATGGTTCTACAAAAATTAAGAGAAGATAACTACAAACTGAATCCTAAGAAGTCAGAATTTGCCAAATTTGAAGTGTTATATCTTGGACATATAGTACATGTGGAAGGACTAAGGCCTGGAGAAAAGAAAATAACAACAATAAGAGATTGGCCCAGACCCAGGACTGTCACCGAACTGCGATCCTTCCTAAGACGCGCAATCTACCATAGGAAGTTCGTCAGGAACTTCTCTATCATAGTTGCGCCTATGAGGACATTGCTAAAGAAAGAAAAACCTTGGTTGTGGAACAAAGATTGTAAGATTGCGTTAAAGAAACTTAAGTACGTGCTAACTCACTACCCTGTCTTGAAAATCGTTAGGCCTATTAGGTTATTTCCCTGTTCGACCTGTGGGACCAAGTCGTGGCCTGGCCCCACAGGCCGTGTGCTGTTTCAGTCAGTCTAGTCCGGTACCGCCGTCGGTACCAGTGCAATCCAGTCCAATCCAGTCCAATCAGTCCGTTGGGGTTATACCCCAGCTACAGTCTGTTTGTGCTCATTCTTCATTCTGCGCACTTTGGAGTACGTGTGTGTTGAATCTACGTTAGAGTTGCATTGTCCCTTCCGGCTAAATCTCCATCTCCTCCATCCTCACCCCTTCATCTTCATCCTGACGGGCTGCCATCCCGACGGGTCCGTCACACTGGTATCTGAGCGGGAACTGTCCCACGCCCACACCCCCCCCCGGCTGACGGGCGGCTGTTTGGCCCCCCCCCCTGCTCCCGGGCTGACGAGCGCCGACGTGCCAAAACCCAACAGCGGGTTTTCGGGGTGCTTTGCAGCGTACGGAGGCAAAAAAAAAGGTGCAGCGTCGACACAGTGGACACATGGCGAAAAAGCAGAGCGCCATCACGACGCGTGCACGCAAGTGCCAAGGCCAAGGTCGCCGCGCTTGCGCGCGCCACGCGCCCACACTGCCCCGCTGCCCCGCCCCGCCCCCCGATTTTACATATCAAGATCAAGGATGCATGCTGCCACCAGGGTTTGAACCTTGGCACCTGCTGGCCATGCGCGTGCGTAGCGAGTGCTATAACACACTGGCCAAACTGTGTTCATATCTTAGTATTGTTGGGCGTTGGTGTTGAAGAGTTCCACACCAGCTATTTACCCCCCGTTGACCAGCGGCGAGCAGTGGCCGACAAGGCAGCACCAGGTGGGCTGCTATTGCCGCCCCTCCCCCCCCCTCCCCCCCCCTCCCCCCCCGGGGCTGCAGCTACATGCGCACGTGGCCATCTGCAATGTCACGTGGCCATCTGCAGTGTCATGTGGCAGCTTGCTGAAGACCTTGAACCCCCCCTTGGATAGGAGGCTGCACTACAGTGAGATTTGGGTGGCTGATCAAGATCTCAGCACACCCAGATGATGATTATTTCTCCTACTGCTGCAGCAGCACTTTGGCAGCAGTGAAGACCCCCCTGGCTAAGGGGCTGCGCGTTAGTGCAATCAGGGTGGCTGATCAAGATCTCAACCAACCCTTGATTATTTCATTAGGCTGCTAGCATATTGAAGGCCAAGATCCAGTGGATCTTGGCGACCTTGTTGCTCTTGGCCACCCAAGAGCCTGGTATCACCACTTTTCCCTAACCTACTCTCCTACCCCACCCTCTCACCATCTCATCATCCTTTCTAACTTTACTACTACTCCCCTCCACCTGACTTCCTCTTCACTCATCTTCCACCATCTTTTCTCTCCTTCCCACCCCCCACCTCACCATCTTCTACTAGTCTCTTTTACTCCTATCCACTTTTCCCATCCCTTTCTCTCTCATTCTCTCACCCTCCTCTTCCCCTTCCCTCCCCCAACTACAACCCCATCATCCCCCCAATCTCCCACTTCATTCTTTTTCTCTTTCTCACCTATTTCTCTCTTTCTTCACCACTTTTTCATCCCCCCCCCGCCAACTTCGAATTTTTTTGTTTCTTCTTCTTCCATCTTTCTCTTTGATTTAATTTTTTTCTTTTTCTCCAAAAGGTTGAATTATCTTATCCCCTAGTTTTTTTTCATTTTTCTGATTTATTTTATTTTTGTTTTTATTTATTCTAAAAATTCACATTTTTTTCTTCGTATAACCTTTACTTAAGGGAAAGAGTTTCAGGAAGACATAGTTGTTGGCATTTATGACAAACATGAATCGTCATTCCTTGACACGCATTGTGCTGGCACAGTCTCTGCAAAGCACAAACTGCTTCAAGGGAAGAAAAAGTGAAGAAACAAAAAAAAGCATTCCGCAGCAAACTTGAGGTCTTGGGTTCAATCCCCATTGGCCTCATGTACCTTCCTGGGCATGCTTGGCGCCCGCCACCTAGAGATAGCCCGTTGGTCCCCCCAATTGGCATTAAAAAGCAGGCTCTGCTGATGTTCATAGGGGGAGGGGTAATCGGGGAGGCACAGCGACTGGCCACTCAGATGATGCTCGGTCCCTCTGCCACCGGCTGTCCCCTGGCCGGTGCCCCCCGTTGGGGGTTCCCTGAAGGCTATTAGGCCACCCTGGGCTGAAAAGGCCACCGTTGTCAGATTAGACACAAGATTGAATTTACCTGGGCTGGTTAGTCCGATGATAATACCTCAAGGCCATCGCCCTTTTAAAAAAA
>BFEA01000769.1:462459-477642 GCA_003427395.1 Chara braunii
TCACAATCAATCAATCAATCAATCAAACTTTTTTTTTTTCAAGTTTTTTGTTTATTTATTTTTAAATTTTGTATCTTTTTTTTTCTAAAACACCTCCAACCCCTGCAAAAAACAGAAATTCATTTCCAAAAAATACAGGTGACCTCAGGGACCATATATCTGATGATAAAAAATGACAAAAAAAAAATCCAACTTTTCTTTATATTTTGTTTTTTATTTTTTTTTAAATCGAATTTAGTTTTTGATTTTTTTTTAAATCCGAAACAAAGTCGGATTCCAAAAAAAACAAATATGGGGTTGTAGGGCTTAAAATTCCCTACAACCCAATTTTTGTTTTTGTTTTTTAGCCTATTATTTAATTCAGGAAAATTCTGGTAAAATCAGGTCCGCGACGTGAACCAGGTAGGCCACAGATGCGGACACGTATGCGTCCGCCATCCGAGATTGGACCCGCGGACGCGTCCGCGGGTGTTACATAGGCTGAAAGACGTTGTCGGAGGTTTGGCGAGTTGATAGTCAAAGGACTAAGCGGAAGAAATCGTTGATTAATTATATCAAAAAATTCTTTTGTCCCAAAGGCCTTTTCATGCGGCAAAGCAGCCAAAAGCCCATTCAGGATCCGAAGCAAATCAGACAGATTCGTCCAAAACAACAACAGTAGAAAATAAACGCCATAATCGAAAACCTTCAGCGTCCCATGAAGTGTTGTCGAGTTTCGAAACGGGGGGAAGGTAAACAGGCACACTAGACACAGGAGGCATCTGGAAAAAAATTTCCGTCAACATGACATGGATTCCGCCAAATGGAAGGTTTACTTTTCGTGCAGCACGAAGTGCAATGTCCAACCGGATGAGCTGAAGTTTACTCATCATGCTCACTTCATCTATAATCAGCAAATCGAGTTCTGTATGAAAACATGGAATGCCTTTCAAAGCAGCCACACGTTCATCAAACGAATCCGGGTTTTGGAGGTAGTGCATTCCAATCCATCTGTGGAACATCATTCTTGCAATGCCCACGGCGGCTTTGCCTGTCATTGTGGTTTTTGCGAGCGCACTTGGATGCCGCCATGCAACACAGAATGCCTGAATTGCATCAATAACGTGTGATTTCCCTGTCCCTCCTTCACCAGTCAAAAAAATGAGCAATTGTCCAGTTACGAGTTCATTTTCAATTGTTTCAAACGAAGGCGGACGAATAGATAGACCGTTTGTTGAGCGTTTTGCCCAACTTTGCAGAAGAGCGTCAGCAACAAAGGCGAAAGCAATATGTTGTTTTCGTTTAAGATTGAACAATTTTGACATCGCCGAAACACTAGGGCAATCTTTGTTAGGCGATGGAGAGCGTGGCGTACGAGGCGGGAATGTCATGTTCTGAGGGCGGGATGCATCGGAGAGCAAATAAACAATAGTCAGACGGATATTAGCATCGTAAATGCGATCATGGTTGCTTTGCATAGGCGCATCAATCTCCTCGGGGAACGTGGCTTTCAACCAGGTTTGTATACGGCGAACATCATGAACGGTCTGTCGTTTAACGATATTTTGAAGCGGTGTATCGGTATCGATGGTCCGATAATACATGTTTGTTGTTCGGCGTGTGAACGAAGTCATAAATTCATTTCTAAAAGCAGGGTTGTAAACGATTTTTAGCGGTGGAGGCGGAATGAAAGGGAAGAGGCTTGGATCATTTATGCATATTGGATGTAAAGTTTCCTAACAACATCTCATCATTATCATCTGAAGTATTGTCATTTTGTGTGGGAATAACGCCTTCAGCTACAACGTACGCTGAATGTTGGGTTTGCGCCTCATGTGTACGTTTTCGAGTAACATAAAAATCTTGCATTTGTAAATAAATATTACATGTAAAAGAAGGCATTCCATCATAGAAGCGAAGAAATGCTGAATGCCAATTTTCAGTACCAGAAAGTAAATCTGCCAACGTTCAAAAGGGCTTAAAAAGTAGCAACGTTAGCTGAGCATGATGCTCTTTAGCTTCGGAAGTATGACATTCAGTGGAATCAGGAATACGTGTCGAGGGCGGAATATTAGGAATAAATGGCATGCGATGTCTACGTAAGCATTTCAGCTTTGCAAGGGGGTGTTTCGCAAGGAAGACGAAGTCTTTAACACCGATGTCATCTTTGTTCGCTGTGGAGTATAACATAGTAAATTCGTAAACAGGTAAGGAAAACAATTCATGCGGGCGATGTATGTAGTCGTCCAAAGGATGAACTATAGTGTAAGAACGTTCAACCTTTTCAACAGTGCATAAACTATCAGGGTCACTGAGAATTTGTTTAAATATTTGTTTAAGCGGAACGAGTTTGTACAAGTGGCTTGCATACGCACAAAAATGTCGAAGAATGTATAAAGCACATAGCGGACCAGCAGTTTCTTGTTTGTTGGTTAATGTAAATAATTGCGATGTTATTCGTCGACGTGCTTTAGCGTCGACAGGAAGAGGAACAGTCTCCTCTGCAAGTCGTTCACGAGTTTGCCGCAAATCAAAAGCAGCAATTTGCAGTGCTATATCACAATCAACTTTGTGTTTATCTTTTGTCGTATAGCGACATGAGTAATATATACAGTCAGTGGCATTCGCGCCGCCAAAAAGAGGTTGGATATCATGATTACATTTGAAGGTTGACAGAATGACATCATTGTAATTATTAATATATTCATGCCCAAAACCCCGACGGAAATTAATGCCTGTTGGCAGAAGTTCTGTAGCATCGCAACGTGCGCGTGGAAAACGATATCGACAATCTTTGTCGGTATTTGTAGTTCGACATCGCTTGAAACAAGAGTTTGTATTTGGCCAATGATGAGTTTGGACAAGATAAAGAATGAAACATATTATAAAATGAAAAAATTGTGTCGTCATATCAGAAGCATGCGGATCAGGAGGACTGTTGAGAAGACATTGAGCCAAAGGATGAAGAAGAACATGATCATCTTGAAGACGCGAATAAGAGTTCTGCATGAGGTCGTGTAAGCGAAGATCATGAAAGGGAAATAGAGCTGCCGAAGTCAAAATAGCCTGACACATAAGATGTTGAGTACTGAAAAAAAATCCACAATGTCGACATTGTCCCGAAGACGGTTCTTACAGTTTGGATGAATCATGATGCTTAAGAAATGGTGAAAGGCGTGTTGTAGTAGGCAACGCAAAAGGGTCATATGCAGGTGGTGGAGCTCGACATGTTAAGCAAGAAAAGGAGGCAATTTCGACAGGCAAAGATGCCGTAACAATGTTGTCTGCATAGGACGCCACAATGTCTGCAAAACCAGGTTTGAATTTTTGCAGACGATCAAAGTCATAAGTAGTCGGTGGCATATTCTAAAGCTAGATGAGACAATGAAGGTGTAAAGTTCCTTGGCCTTGAGTCTCAACCATGCCAAAATAAGCATTCACGTGGCCAAAAAGGCCACCTTGCGCTTTGGGTCGTCGGGTGTTGATATCAAAGCCAATAACATGTGTAATGAAGATAGTGATCAGCCGATCGAAAAATCGTGCAGCTGCGACATTGTCAGCCATAGACGATTGTTTCAAACGACCCAAATGAACATGCGAAACATGGTCAAAAACATCTGAACTCAGCAATAGATATCAGACCAGTGTATGATGCGAAAGTATATGATGTGTCCATATTATGAGTGATCGTTAGAAATAAGCTTGGTTGCCCGAACCGATCGCAAGTTGCAAATGCATCCTGTCGCGTTGCACGACGCTCACCGTTGTTGCCCCAAACATAAGCTGCACTACATTCAACCGTGCGTAATAGCTCATTAACTGCAGGTGGAACAACCAATGCAGGACGACCACATCGACGCCTGTGATCATTTTCGAGCCCTTGTTTTAGTTATTCTGTAGTAACCGTAAAAACAGCGGAATGAAAGCAAGGATGAGATTTGCATGTGATGCTTGCCATTGTGTAACCGCGGTCAAGAGACAAGCGATCAAATGATATCATGACATAATAAGGATCTTGTGAGAACCGACGATGGCTCAAGAGGCAATAGTGCTTGACACACAATTGTCTAGAAACGCGTATTCTACGTCTTGGTTCCCTTGGGTGACCTCTTCCATACGGAAAGAGATGAGGAAATATTTTTGCGTCGATGGTTATGTCGAAGACATTAGAGAACCTCGAAGATGACCGGATGGCAAAAAGTAGAGCGTTGTTTTGCGCATCGTTGCGGGCATGCAAGATATATTCCTCAATGGTGGCATCAACAACAACCGAAGTGTGACTGAAAATGACAGTTTTTTCAATGTAGGCCGTCTCATCGGAGCAGTCAGCAGGTGGATTGAGGCCTTCTTGTTCTCTGTCTAATGCGTTTGCAGTGCTAACGTCTTTCGGATGGTCAACGACAATTTGGGGTGTATATTGATTGACATTGTCTGCAAAATCTCTCATTGTAGCTTCGTTGATGTCCATGTCACTGTAGAAAGGATTATAAGACTTATAGAATGACAATAGGTCTAACATCACGCCATGGTGGACAACGTGCAACTTATGGATATGGTTCAATTGTGTGTCAGTAAATGAATCGGTCAGAATTATACGGTGGCATCAAAAAGTAGAAGGTGAGATCGAATTGCTCAGTGAAAACCTCCACGCATGATTCGTGTTTGAGCGATGATGGTTATAATGCTTGTCATGATAAGCTTTGGCTATGTCGGTGTAGGTAGCTAAGGCAGTAGTGAGCCGATGAAAAAGAGGTTCGCAATTGAAAACTTTGGCAGATGGGGGGGATGCCTCACATCAAAAAGCGGCTTTGCACAATCAATGCAAACATTGAATCGTATAGAGTTTGGGTCCGAAACATTAATCCCAACATGTGAAAGCATCAAGCCAGCAAAACAAGGATGGATATGGGAACAATCATAATAAGCGAGAAGAGGTTGGAGTACATCTTCATCAGGACATTTAAGACATTGATGCATACGCACTAAGGCATCAACATCGGAGACAAAATATGTAATAATATCACTACACATATGTAGTGTGTCACACACGCTGCAAACCGCCTCAGCAAGTTCATGTGGGCCAAGCGATGTTCCCAAACAATGTAGAATGGCTTGTTTAGCGTCAACGGAGATCGGCGAGAAGCCTGACAGCAATGAAGCGTCGGAATCCTTTCTTGCACGAGCTATATTCTTAAGGCGGATATGATGAATTGAGACAACATGTTTATGAAACTGTCATTTCATACGTGCACGCTGTTTTAGTCGACGGGGGCGTTTTTGAGAAGGCAAATCATCTTTCAGACTTTGCAGCTCGTTTGCCTTTTGCTTTTGTATTTCTCGTGCATGACGGTGCCACAACGCATCAACATCCAACCGTTTCTGGCGTTGAGTAGCCGTTTCTCTCAGACGACAGAGTTTGTAAGCGACGTGTTTTTTTTTCCGTTGTGCATCTCGATCATTTGGAGTCATGGATTGATCGGTGGAACATTGTTTTTTTGATAAGCGAGACATCTATGCGATCAGGATATACATGCATACGATGCATAACAAAGGGCATGAGACGAAGAAGAGGAAAGCAAACCAGAATGTGAATGCGGAACACGCTATAATTGAGGATCACAAAAAACAGACAAGAGACAGAAACAACATGTGTCAATATGCAGATAAAACGGTTCAACGATGCAGGACATGACATTCCAAAGGAGCCTGTGGTTGAAGCAAGGCAGTCGGAGAGACACCACATAGGAAGTCTTTTTCAAATGCTTATGAGATGAGACGCGACCATATAGCCGCCATATCATGGAAATAGTAACACGAGAAAAGCACGTGGACTGGAAAGGGAAAAGGGGTATATGTGTAGTTCATAAGACAACAGGGTGTACATAGCTTATTCCAAGGCAGAGTGCGAGCAATTCGCCGGTCAATGGAAAGGAGGAGCAGAAGGATGGAAAGGGAGAAACAGGTGACCATAATGAGAAGACGAGGAGAACAACGAGCACCATGTTTATTGAGAATCTATCATGCCCAGCCTCATCTTTCTCACCCTTTTTTTTTTCTTTTCTGCTCCTCCCATTGCCGACCTTTTCATATTGTGCTTTACTATGTCATACAATATCGTGGTGAAGGACTAAGCATAATGCACCGTATGAATATGATATTATTTTTTTGGCCACAAACATCAGGCCACAAATCGGGTCGCTCGGGTCAGTCTACCTTGCCAGTCGACTCGGCCGTAGAAGGGTCAGGGAAGGTCCCAGAAAAAGAAAAAAAAAACAAGAAAAGAATGTTCTGCAGAAAATAGAATGAACATCTTTTGCAGGCGGGCTACTTCAACATACGGTTCTCTAGCAGAAATCGCGAATGAAGGATACGCATTATATATTATACAATAGACAAATAAATGTTATTTGGACCGGCTTAGCAAACGACCCTGGCCCACCTTGGCAGCCTAGCTCAAACAGGAAGTATGCAATTTTTTTTTTTGGCCTCGGAGATGCTTGAGCAGGGCAATCTAAGCGAATCGGACAGAGTGAGTGAAAACAAAGTCAGGGTTACGATTCTCACGTAGCCAAGGTACAAAAAACAGTATCGAGATTGGACAACAGATGAAGACACGTCGGAGTAAAGCAAGCCAGAGCGAAACAGACGTACGTGCAACACAACACAAAAGAGAAGAGCATAAGAGAACAAGGGTTAACAGTGAAGAGCACAGTACTGCAGGACACAACAAAACATAATATAAGCCACAGCAACATAAGCAGATTGCAACAGCCTAGGTCAAACAGGAAGTATGCATTTTTGTTTTTTGACCCAGGAGATGCTTGAGCAGGGCAATCCAAGCGAATCGGACAGAGTGAGTGAAAACAAAGTCAGGGTTACGATTCTCGCGTAGCCAACGTACGAAAAACAGTATCGAGGTTCAATAGCCAAATTGGACAAAAGATGAAGACACGTCGGAGTAAAGCAAGCCAGAGCGAAGCAGACGTATGTGCAACACAACACAGAAGAGAAGAACATAAGAGAACACGGGTTAACAGTGAAGAGTACAGTATTGCAGGACATAACAAAACATAATATAAGCCACGACAACATAAGCAGATTGCGACAGAGCACGCTACGAACATCAAGATAGAAATGGCAGGCCGACATCATAAAAGATACGACGTCTTTGTTTTGTCGTAAAGTCAATCGTCATGGTCAAACTGGGCCGTATATCGTGCGAGGGAAAAAGTGGTCTCAAGGAAAGGCTGGGTCTACGAAGTGCATGTGGTGGATCGGAGGGAAGTGTGTGAGAACCGTCCAAAAGAAAAACAAGAATCCGTCGTTGCCGCTGTTGGCACAGCCTGAAGCGAGAAGCCTCCGACAACGTGTTTGTATACGGTATCTATCCATTGCTGGGGAGCGGCATTTGGTGGAAGCCAGGCCCAACGGCGAGTCGGTAAGTCAGTTTAAAGACAACGTCAGCTACTTGTCGGCCATCTAAAGAGCAGGCTGACGAAAGGTCATTTTCAGCGACGTTGGCCAGCATGAAATCGCACAACAGGAGGGGACCAAGTAAGGACAGCTGGCCGACGGTAGTCCGACGGAGGGCACACGAGTCTACCTTGCCCCTCAGCTCAAAGATCAAGCGACAGATTATGTACGACCATGTGCGCGTGTGTGTTTACGTGTGTATGCGCACGTGTGTGTGTGTGAGAGAGAGAGCCGACGTATATGCACGGCCCAAGGCGGACCACACACTGCGAGATGGAGGTCTGACACACCACGCCCCAGAACTACTATAATCAATAGCATTGTACAATCAGAGCCACCTTCCGTCAGAGCTTTTCATAACGGGATTATCGTGGACATCATTGTCAACATGTGTGCCGTTTTTGGCGCAAGTGCTTTGAAGGATGCAACACCACTCCTTGACAGCCAAGCGACAGGGGCGGGGCAGGCCACCGACCTCTTCACTTATCCCCGGTTCCATTAGCTCCACAATGACAATTTTTCCTTTCCAAGCTACTTCAGAGTAAAGCATAGGCAGAGTGCAATCAATGCCGGCCAGGAATCGTAAGAGAGGAAGCAAGGTTATGTGAGCGAGGGAGTCTATGTTGTATGAAGACATTATCGACTTGTCGGCGGAATGGAAACCAGACCAGTGTTTCACACAGTGGATAATGAGGCAGGAATGAAAGACCCTGTTTTCGGGGCGGGCAAACAGCGGGGAGGGGAGAGGAGGAGGCCGCAGTAGATGAGGAGAAGGAACAGTCGCTGGTCAGGCCGAAGCAGGACATGTTTTTCGGCAGCAGCGGGGAGGCTTCGGCGAATATCCATAGGAGGCACCTCAGCAACACGCCGGTGAAGGCCACCACCTCGTGAAGAACACCCAGTTATAGATAGTCTTCGGGATAGAAGTCAGACCGAAGCATACATTTTTAATCCTCTTGACCACTTACTTCTCAACAACGCATATAGCTTTCACCTCTGAGACCACGTATTTCCTCTTGTGAGACTTAGCATTCGGGAAGAACAGGAACAGGTAGTTCGAGGGACAGAACCAACCTGAGGCCTGCGGTGTTTGGTTACAAGACCCTCATTCCAGGGCGGTGGTCCTTGACAGGGTAGCAGGCTATTGCTGCATAGCGGTGGCATCTTAGGGAAACCCACGGGGAGTGAACCTCCGACCTGGTTTTAAACTGATAGCATATGACGTCAGGCCTGCACAAAATAGGCCGGAGCAAGACTTAAAGGATTTGGAAGTCGATCCAGCAGAATGGGGCTGGCTCATTCTCAGCAATGAGGGAGGCGCAAGAAAACTCACATCACTCTACAATTACGAGGTCAAGGCAGGTTATAGATTACGAAACCATATGAAAAGATCCCAAACCAATAATTTCAAAGAGATGGAAGAAGAATCTGGGCACGAGTGCAGAATGGCCAGGCAAAATTCAATGAAGCCAGTATGCTAACATAAGACCAACAAGGATCAGAACTCCACAATGGCTTATATTCTATCGGGCGATTCCTGTTAACAACTGGTTGAGCAAAAGAAGAAAACGAAGATCCCTAACAGCAAGCAGCTTGGTGCAAACTATGCAGCGAGAATACTAAATAATCACCAACGCACTACCTGATTGCTTGTCAGTGGGCAGAAGAACTTCGGGGCAGAATTAAATCCTGATGGTACAACCTAACAGGTCAAGCATACCCCTCAAATATGATTTATTTACTTTCAGGAAGGAAAGATGAAGGAATCCTTGAAGAAGGTGATTCCCTCTTGGCAGACCTACTGAGAACGTCAGCTCTGTGAGTAATCTGGAAAGCGAAGTGTAAGGGCACCTTGGCGGGGCAGAACACCAGCGTGAAAGAGAAGTGGGCCGAAACCAAAACCGTACTTCAAACGAAGATAAGAGCCCAATGGAACAGAGAACAAAAGGCCGAACAGAAAATGCGACAACCGAAGAAATGTGAATTGAGTGAGCGTAATTTGGAAAAAAACCGCCTCAGCAAAAACAAAATCGTGGAAATAAGGGAAGGCAAACCGCCATTCAAAAACTGGGATCACCAAAGCCTGGTTTGAGTAGAAGGGGCACAAGAAGCAGAGGTATACTGATCTAGTCTAAGTTGCGAGGCAACGACCTATTGGACATGGGACCCAGCCCCCCGTGATTCCGTTCTCCATACCCATCGCCCAGAACACCCTACCGAATTCCCTCTCTGGACTAACCCGCCTGATCAACCCAAGAAGACCCAAAAACGTTGGCACATGTAGACCAGGAATGCGACGGCAAGGACCTTAAGGAAAGAGAGATGCTATAGAACCTTTGAAGGATTGTCCAGCCCAAAAGAGAAGGTTTGGTTGGAGAGAAAAAACATGACATGTGCGGAAATCAGTTTCAGAATAGCAGAACTCAAAGCAAGGGGCGACTGAAGACGAGGAGCTACGAGAAAGGACGAGGAAAAACTTAACAGGGCAACGACTAGTGGCCGGTAAGGGGAGCGAGCTATGGAATGAGCAGATTAACTGAAAAGGCTGGCACAATCCAGGGATGGTCAGAAGAACCCAGCCTGGGCCCACAATAGACTAGAAGCTGAAGGGAAGGGAACAAGGGACACCAAGCAGCAAGAACAGAAGCCATAAGCATTGGAGAAAAATTATGAAAAATCAATACCGGAAGATGCACCCTACCGAATTCCCTCTCTGGACTAACCCGCCTGATCAACCCATGAAGACAAAAAAACGTTGGCACACGTAGACCAGGAAAGCGACGCCAAGGACCTTAAGGAAAGAGAGATGTTGTAGAACCTTTGAAGGATTGTCCAGCCCAAAAGAGAAGGTTTGGTTGGAGAGAAAAACCATGACATGTGCGAAAATCAGTTTCAGAACAGCAGAATTCAAAGCAGGGGGCGACTGAAGACGAGGAGCTGCGAGAAAGGACGAGGAAAGACTTAACAGGGCAATGACTAGTTGCCGGTAAGGGAAGCGAGCTATGGAATGAGCAGATTAACTGAAAAGGCTGGCACAATTGAGGGAAGGTCGGAAGAACCCAGCCTGGGTCCACAACAGACTAGAAGCTGAAGGGAAGAGAACAAGGGACACCAAGCAGCAAGAACAGGAGCCAGAAACATTGGAAAAAAATTATGAAAAATCAACACCGGAAGATGCACCTTACCGAATTCCCTCTCTGGACTAACCCGTCTGATCAACCCAAGAAGACCAAAAAACGTTGGCACACGTAGACCAGGAAAGCGACGCCAAGGACCTTAAGGAAAGAGAGATGCTATAGAACCTTTGAAGGATTGTCCAGCCCAAAAGAGAAGGTTTGGTTGGAGAGAAAAACCATGACACGTGCGGAAATCAGTTTCAGAACAGCAGAACTCGGAGCAGGGGGCGACTGAAGACGAGGAGCTGCGAGAAAGGACGAGGAAAGACTTAACAGGGCAACGACTAGTGGCCGGTAAGGGGAGCGAGCTATGGAATGAGCAGATTAACTGAAAAGGCTGGCACAATTCAGGGAAGGTCGGAAGAACCTAACCTGGGCCCACAACAGACTAGAAGCTGAAGGGAAGGGAACAAGGGACACCAAGCAGCAAGAACAGGAGCCAGGAGCATTGGAGAAAAATTATGAAAAATCAATACCGGAAGATGCAGAACTGCAAGAAAGAGTCAGGAAGAAGCTAATAAAGCTCTGGCAGTTGGTCGGGAAGGGGCAAAGTTAAGAAATGACTAGCTACACTGACAAGATAGGATCATTTGGGAATCAAGCAGAGCAGTACAGGCGAAACAGGCAGCAAGTGAGTAACCGTGTTGAACGAGGAATAAGCAGCTAGGGTCACCAAGGAAGGTGCGAGGGGAGGCAAGGCGGACGACTAAGAAGAGAAGATTCCTGATCAACCTATCGAGTGAACATATTAAGACGAGACAGACCAGCAGTGGAGGAGAGTAAACCTCATGGCAGGTAGAGAATGGACAGTCTGCAAAAAAGAAAAACGAATCACGCCCCATCGAAGCCACCATTGGCAAAGAGGACAGAGAGCCGGAGAGATCAGGTTCGAAAGGATGGGCGCATATTCTCGACGGCCTGGTGAGCTCAAAATATTCACACCTCACGGGGGTCTTGGGGTTAGGGTTTAGTGCCCAGGGTCAACGGTATCTTGGTAAGGGGGAGGAGATGGAAAGGGAATCGCGCGCCTGATGGGTAGAGTCGAACCACGAGCGTAAAGGATGAACTTGGGTAAGAGCCATTTCATTATCGAGATTAGGGGCAAAGACTGGCAGAGTTGTCGAACGGGTCTGAGGGAACTGAAGGATGTAGGGCAAGCTGATAGCCAATCCTTTAGGATTCGGCGACACTCAACGTTGATCAGGGCATGAAGGCCTGTTGAGGGGAAACATGAGCCGACCAAGGGGCGGTTCTTTATTCTGGGTCGAAAAAGGCTACAGGGTAAGGGTAAAAGGTTCAGAGGGGCAGCAAAGTCTCTATAGGGAGACAGACAAAGTGGGGAAGGAGGTATCAGGACTTACGGGCAGGTCGGACGAATGGGAGCATGTAGTTCAGTCGGGATACAGAGCAAGTTTTTTTTAGGTGATAAAGAATATTCGGCAGGGCCGACCTCGGGGTTGAAGGGGAAGAGTGAGACATGGCAAGCCGATAATTTATCCTCCGCGAAAGCGGAACAAGCAATGCTGTTCAGGGGTCCTTCGGTGAGACTAGGAGGCCTTGTTCATTATCAAAAGAAGAAGTTTCACAGGGAACAGATAGAAAAGAGGTATCTCGGTTAGCATCTAGGGTTTAGGGTTTTGGGTTGAGGCTTGGGACAGAAACAAGACAAGCAGAGGTTGGAGCCTGGAGGGCCAGAGTTTTCGCTCCGGCTAGAATAACGAGTTCAGGGTTTAGACTGATCTGGTAGCACTGGCATCCTTTCAAACTTTCTTGGATTTTTAAGTTGTATCAAACAGGTTCTCTTAGGACCCTGAGAGGAAAGGCTGAAACAGAGCAAGTTGACGATCAATCTTCCAAGAGTGCGGAGCAATCAATGTTGTTCAGGGGTTCTTCGGCCAGACGGAAGGAAGCGTGAGAGTGTCCTATGATATATTCACTTTCCTACACCTGTCGGTGGAATAGGAACCAGACTGATGCTCCCCAAAATGAAAATGGAGCGAGGTCCATAAGGATCTGTAAAAAAAAAAAAAAAACGATATAAAAATACATCAGAAGACGAGAGGATACAGCAGAGCACATTCCGACGTTATGGGTTCCAAGGAAAGGCTAGATATGTCTGATCGAACAAAGTCGAGGCGAAGCAGAATTAGGCAGACGGAGGAAGAGGCAGACAAAAGAGAGAGAGTGAGAGAGAGAGAGAAAGAAGACAAGAAGTCAGCTAAGCAAAGCGCATTGTACAACCTAGACGCTGTTTTTTCAGTTCTCCATTACGCCATATCGTCCGGAAAAGTTGCCTGCCAAGCTGCAGGCTGAAAGGGAGAAGAAGACAACAAACGAGTGATTGTGAAACGCTGCTATCTCGAACTCCCATCATGATCAAACCAAGGTGCATGGGCAACCATAGATAGAGAGAGAGAAGAGAACAAGAAGCAAAGGCTATATATGTATATATATATATATTTATATATATCAACTCATCAATTTCCTCGTTTTTGTTGCGGTCGTGCCATTTAAACATAGACATTTGTGGATAGGCCATTTTCAGGAGGGGCAGCAGCGCGGGTGTTTTTGCTGACCAACATGAATGCAAGCGAAACCTTCAACGATGGCGAAAAACCCAAAATCCGAACCCCACAGCGGAAAGGAATTTACCAGAAATCCCAGGCCAAAAGGTTTGCAGTTGTCAAAGCGCCACTCGTATTCAGATATCATCAGGCTGTGTACGTTATGACAGCGTTTGTGATGGCATGCATGCGGAATCGTTCCTTTCTTCAAAAGACTGTTTTACACTTTCGCATTGCTCTTTGTCTTTTATCATGCGCACGGGCGTATCGTTAGTGTTTGTCCGGCATGACGACCTCATCGTCATCGAACGATCTCGTTATTCCTTTATTGCCTTTTCAACATGCATCTCTAATGTACAAGTGTCACAACCACTATATTGTCTAAGGGTTGAGAACGACTACAAGATCGACACTTGGTAGATATGTCAGCCACACTTATATCAAACCATACCATGCAACCATCTTATCACTCCTACCGTACATCCTTATCTCACAATGACACAAAAACCTAAAAGCATCTTGGCGCAGGCTACAGTGTTTCCATCGAATCAACCCTGAGTAAGACACGCGGATGCACAACCTATTACGCACAACGAAAAGATTTTGTTGAAAGGACGTGTATGTAGCAGACATGCGAACGAAAGGAAGGAATACTATTGGGCGCCAAGGACTCGTGAGTGGTCGAGTGACAAAAAGAGATGGCTGCCCCGATCGGAGGGATCGTTTGTGTAAGATTGAACCCATAGATGGTGGTCTTGCGTACTTTGTTTTGATTTTCGGGTTTATCCAACGTTAAAGTCGAACAACAACGTTTATAGAAACGTTGACGCAAAATGCGACGTTCTAACTTGCATTATTATTTATCTAACGATATTGTCACTGTATGAACATCGTTTTTTAAATATCGATAATATTAGAAAAACAAAGTTCAACGTTGCTGAAACATTGATAATATATATAAATGTACCAATAAATTTTAGGATTTTATATGTGAAAATGATTTGACGTTTCTCACTTCAACGTGCTCGCATTAACTGCAAGATTGTGCAAGTCATTCAATTACATGTCTCAACACGTGTGTAAATTAAAAATATACAGTACTAATAACATGTCGAAGAGGTGGTCGCGTTCTCAACTTGTTCAACCATGTTCTGCTATAGAGTGTGACCACCTACTCGACAGGTTGTCCCTTATCGCATAAGTGGGAGAGTGAACACACAGATGGTGTTTAGAGAGAAATTTGACATCAAGTTTTGATTCCTAATAATATAAGTTCGCATTGCTCACCTCTTCGCATGATGTTAAACTTTCATCCAATTTTTATACAAGATTGATAAATGTTGCCCAAGTCATTCATAAGGTTGGCAAAACTGACTAGACTTCGCATGAAACGTTTACATGTAGTTGCTACAAGAGTATCCACACAACAGAGAGAGATTAGTTAAAAATGAGTGTGGGAGAGGTGAAAAGGTGATCGCACTCTCAACTTGTTTAACCATGTCCTGCTATAGAGTATGACCACCTATCAGACAAATTATCCCTTATCGCATGAGCGAGAGAGTGAACACACAAATGGTGTTTAGAGAGAAACTTGACATTAAGTTTTGATTCCTAATAATATAAGTTCGCATTGCTCACCTCTTCGTGTGATGCTTAAGTTTCATCCAGATTTTATACTAAATTGATGAATGTTGCCCAAGTCACTCATAAGGTTGGCAGAACTGACTAGAATTCGCATGGAACGTTTATATGTAGTTGCTACAAGAGTGTCAACACAACAGAGAGAGAGTAGTTAAGAAATGAGTGTAGGAGAGGTAAAACCCACATAATAGTTCATTATACAGTCCAGACACGTCATGAATGTTTATCAAGAGAGCATGGCCGCGTTTTTTAACGTGTAGTCTCTACTTTTATGTGTGTGTGTGTGTGTGTGTGTATGTGTGTGTGTGTGTGTGTGTGTGTGTGTGTGTGTGTGTGTGTGTGTGTGTGTG
>BFEA01000769.1:497436-512577 GCA_003427395.1 Chara braunii
GAGAGAGAGAGAGAGAGAGAGAGAGAGAGAGAGAGAGAGAGAGAGAGAGAGAGAGCAAGAGAGAGAAAGAGAGAGAGAGGGAGAGAAGAAGGGGCAAGAGAGACAAGTAGAAGGCGACGCTCAAAAGGCCAGAATTTGATGTTAACACCTATCAGAAACGGAAGGGCACAGGGAAGATGAGCAGAGACCCGGCATACACAAAAACGTTTTGGACTATAGTATACAACATAACACGGCACAATACAGCAGAGCATAATACAATAGAACACAGAGCAGCACGAAACTGCAAAACAAAGCACAACATAGCGTAGCAAAGGACAACATTGGATATCAGACTGCGATATGACATAACAGAGTACAGCGCGACATAACAGGATGCAAGGACAACGTAGATATGTCGAGCAAACGAAGTTGGGGCAGAGCAGACTCAGAGAGAGAGAGAGAGAGAGAGAGAGAGAGAGAGAGAGAGAGAGAGAGAGAGAGAGAAGTCAGGTTAGCAAAGGCCGTGCTCTATCTCGACATTGCAATTTCACACGTGCCCGATGCAAATGACGACACAAAAGCGCCGAAATGTATTATATATATATATATACATATATATACATATATGTATATGCATACATATGCATATCTACCCAGGGTTTCCAAGACACAGCAGGCGAGGCTGGTCATCCTCATCTACACAACAAGGGCGAAGGGCCGACAAAACAGGCAGAGGGACTAAAAGCCGTAGTCTCTTTCGTCAACATTTTTCATTGTTAACACAGGCAGAGGGACTAAAAGCCGTAGTCTCCTTCATCAACATTTTTCATTGTTAACACCGGCCAAAGAAGAAGAAAACAGCAGGACAAAAACAGACGAAGGAGAGAAGAACCGCAGATGGTTTATGCCCGAGACGAAGCCAAAAACTACAACGACAAAACTGAAGGGGGGAGAGCAGCGAAGGAAGAGAAAGTAGCGGAAGGAAGGAACACATCAGAGACACCGAAATCCAGAGAGAGAAAAAGCTAAGCAAGGAACACCCGAGGCAAGAAGAGGCCAGAGGTAGAGGGAAATCGCCAAATCGTCTACGCCACCCTGCGCTTCCTATACGGGCAAACCGTGTTGTGGAAACTATACAAAACAGACAAAGATGAACCGAATTTAGTATGGGGAAATCTCTTATACAAAACCCGACATTAAAGGAATGTGTACAGAAAGACATTTCGCAAGACAACAAACTTGTTTAGAAATTGCACATCACAAATCATTCACAAGGCAAAAGTCAGACAAACCGGGCTTTCTTAGGGATATGCAGATGGCCATTTTCAGAGCTGAACGAAGGATGTGGTCGCAATCAGATGCGCCCATATTCACTCATAATTATAGCCGGAGAGAGAATGTGGTCACGGGTATATGCACTTGTATGTAGCCACGGGCATGGCCGGAGAGAATAAGTGTGCAGGCGACCAACGGTTTTTAACCATCCACATCAAAACGGAACATGCAAAGGCAAAAGTCCATTGTTCATATATTATCTGATCAGAGTGAAGCAAGACAAGAGGAAATCCATGCTTAAACGCTGCGGAAATCAAGTAAGGCCACCATCATATATCCAATAGACTTTGAAGTCGGCAAACAAGGAAGATGTCGGATTTCTGAATTACGTATCGCCAGTCAACGTGATCGCTCCACCCCTCCCTCCTTCAAAAATTTGTCCTTCCTTGGACAGGTTGATGCCGACATCTTAACCCCCTTCCTTCTATTCACGTACACCCAACTCGCCTATCGGTGCAATGTCTGCATCACGACTTTTTGCGACTATGTTTGCACAGGCCTACAACAGTGAGAGCACGCCACTCGAGTGCGGGCCAGCGGGCAAAGGTTGCTTTTGTAAGAAAATAATTTTCAATTTCAGACGGAGCGTGATAAGTCGCTCGGAGAAAAAAGGATCAACATGCATTCGGCCATAGCAGG
Organism: Chara braunii; assembly: GCA_003427395.1. NCBI lineage: Eukaryota > Viridiplantae > Streptophyta > Charophyceae > Charales > Characeae > Chara > Chara braunii. The sequence continues at coordinate 499,393 of BFEA01000769.1, forward strand.
AGATGACCGTTTTGTTGTAACAGGCCTTGGCAGAGGAGAGGAAAATGAGGACAAGAAGGTTCGGGGTGCTGAGAAGGGTTATGCGGCAAAATCGAACCTCCAGGCAAGACAACGTTCAGGGACGAGGTCAACGATTCTTCTGACGTTATTGTACTCGAAGGCGTGCGGCGGAAGAGGCCAACAGTTTGCCGCTCGATGCCGGAATCGAGCATATCGTTTTGTAAGCTAAGCCATGACAAAAGCACATGCTTCAGCATGAAGATTGCAGAAATAGTTGAGGGCAGAAAGCAAAGCAATGTGGGTCGGTGCACAACACACACACATGCAAATCATGGGCGAAGTATGCACTGGCCTCATGCATATCTTCAAGACAACGCAGGACACAAAAGAAGGTTGAGATTGTTGCCCACAAAGACGCCAGAGATCATACGCATAGAAATGTAAACATGATTAGCAAACGACGAAACGAAAGTAAAGAAGAAAGCCAGAGACACAAACCCGGACGCAGGCACCCCGCCGTTGCTGAAAGTGGACGACGCAAAAAAAGGGGGGAAAAACGAAACAGAACACAAAGAATCTGCAGCATTAATCCCGCCACGACGAGGCAGACGCTGCAAATTCTTCTTCTGTAGTGAAGAAACATGCAGAAAAGCAGGTATCCTCACAATGAACAATACGTATTTGGCAAGTGACTGAAATTAAAATAAACGAAAACCAAAAACAAGCATGAACAATAGGAAAGACAACGAGACATAAACAATAATAACCCAACAACATGAACACCTCTTCCAAAACCCGGTCACTGTATAGAGTCACACCCCAAAAAAACATTGCATAATATGGTACGCTTGATAACATCGATAGTTGTTTTACACTTCGCAACGTCCCCAGCTATTTCTGACAAGCGCTCCAAAACAAGATCACAAATTTCTATCGAGCCGACATGTTCACGTTAACCTCGTGTCACGCTCCATTCCTGGTAACAGGCCATCCGTTTCGGCCCATATACTCGCCTCACTGACAAACCCAAAATCATTATTTTCCCATCTGCCTTCCTAAAGGCTTTATGGCATATCTATCTTTTACGATCAACAAAAGGAAACATCCATCTAGAATGACGACGACGTTTATGCGATCACAAAGTTTTACCAAAACCCAGAGGCCCAAAAAAAGAAATAGCAATGACTGGAAACGAAAAGTGAAGAGCACAAAAAAGTTCATGCACTATGTACAGGCGAGCAAGACAGAAGTACTACGCAATGACCACGTAGGGGACAACCCAGTCCACCAGCCAACAAACACAAAAGTTGCACCCCAGCCAACGACCGACACACCATCCCGACATATATCCACGGTCATCGATTTTGCTTTGGCTTCTTACAACACAAATTTCTATTGAGCCGACATGCGAAACTCCACGACATGTCACCCAAACCACAGCGAAAATGGCTACTACAAACACACGGGAACGCGACCGCCAAACGCAGGGCCTCCATTTCTGCACGAGAACACTCGTGTCAAGGCAGCTTCGGCGGACAGCATGGAGCTCGCAAAATCGTCTTCATTGTTTACCATGTAGCCAGCGTATTCGGCAAGATATCAAAAGCACGCGATACAAATGCTAATCAACGATAAACACGCAACATACTGTAACAATTGAATAGAAACAAATGACATATACAACAAATTCGAAGCGCGAACAGAACGGTACACAGTATTCACATAAAGACGGCATCACGACACGCATATTTGTAAACAGTTACACTGGGCCGTTTTATGTTTACGTTAACCTCGTGTCATGGTCCATTCCTGCTAACAGGCCATCCGTTTCGGCCCATATACTCGCTTCGCTGACAAACCCGAAATCAGATTTTCGCTATCTACCTTCCTAAAGGCTTTATGGTTGCAGGATCAACAAAAGGAAACAACCATCTAGAATGACTACGACGTTTATGCGACTACAAAGTTTTACCAAAACCCAGAGGCCCAAAAAAACAAACAGCAGCGATTGGAAAAGAAAAGTGAAGAGCACAAAGAAGTTCATGCACTATGTACAGGTGAGCAGGACAAAACTACCATGCAGTGATCACATAAGCGACAACCCAACCCGCCAGCTAACGGACACAAAAGTTGCACGACGGCCAATGGCCGACACATCATCCCGGCATGTATCTGATGGTCATCAATTTTGCTTCGGCTTCTTAGACAGGAGCCCTAAACCCCCTTCGTTTTCTTGTTTTACTAGATTCTCTGCCGCTTTCGGGACGTCCGCTTTTGTAGGCAATGCTCGTTTGGTTCTGCATGAGGATCCCTCGCCTTCAGCTGCAAGCATTCCAGTTTCTATGTGCTCACTATGCATCGCAGTTTGCGGCGCTTTCAAACCACCGACCATCTTATCAACGGTCGATTGAAGTTGAACCCTGGCAGCAGGCACAGGCAGCGCTTCCGACGACCGCGGTAACAATTGTGGCAGAGGCACCAAATTGCGAAAATTACAATTGAAGCATGCAACATATGGAATTGCGAAGTGTTTATGAGCCGTACTCCGTGTAAAAGTCAACACCTCCCCAATGGCAGGCGGGAGATAAAGATCACTGTAATCATAAACAGTTCCCTTCCGTAACAAAGGCAACAAATCATTTCGGGTGTCGCCAAACACAGTAGTGAGTGTCGAGTTCACAGCTTCAACAACCTCCTGTTCGTCCATGTTAGCAAGATATATATCCATCATTCTCTGTTCGTCACGCAGGCGCAACTCGAAATACACAACGATGCCCTTTTGGCCAACATTGATTTGTACATCCTTTTCTGAGTCTTCAATGTAGTCTTCTAATTCCGCCGTGGTGGTATGCATAATGCCACGAGCTCGACGTTCCGCTGAAAGGTGCAACTGCTCAAGCAAACGCGGACGAGGGCGTCCTTGCTTTGGTCCGCTCATCATGTCTGCCAATTAATGCACATGCACCATTGAACAACCAGGCGAAACATCATATAATATCAGACTCTAAACTAGGAAGACCATCCATTCTATATACGGTCTCCACGCTCGAGAGGCCACCACCGATTAAGCCATCTGAACCACGCTACGGGTTTATAGTGATATTGTAGACAGCGCAATGTTGACCAGTGCAACGAACATTAAACAGCGAAAGAAATCCCCAGCGGGCAAAAGTCCATATGTAGACAAGCCGAGAAGCAAGAAGCCACGAATTTTTTCAGGGCATACGGTGAACTGTAAAACCCGCGAGCTTAAAGACATGGCGTAAAGAAAGCAAAAAAAAAACAGACAACATGCATCAGAACCGAGCCCCATAGTTAACGAGGCAGAACACGCATGCAGCGAAGCCGGCAGCAGAAATCGTAACAGGGGACGACAAATTCCACACGACATGCAACAGGGACAACAAGCTGCATGCAGTGTATCAATGATCAGAAGCAAGCTGACATTATAGGGCCATCGTCTAGACGATGCACAAACGTCAACCTTGAAGAAAGCATAGGCACGAAGAGCAACCATAGACGCAATCTATGTCACCCCGTGACTAACCACATTTTTAGTAGGCAGAAGGCAACAACACTAAACAACGAACATCACGTGGCCTTGTGTATCATATCCGATCACTACGTAAATACATAAAACACTGCGACAGAACGCCTAGGAAAGATAGCTTAAACAAACGACTGAAGGGAAAACAAAACCCCATAATGAATCGAAAATGTAGCTTACATTTCTAGAATGCCAGCCGAACCGCAGGATAATTGTGCTCGCCCTCGACCAGCGTGTACGAATTTGGCTTACGAGCATATGCCAAAAGTCCGTATCAAAATAGGATTGCAGAGGCACGCCTGATAACCTGTGGTTTCTGGTTAGGAAGAAAGTCACATGATCGCCCGGTCCAGGCATCACACGATGACAAGGAATATCACGAACAACAACTCTACGAACGAAGGGCGTGATCCGATCGGTCAACAAACGATGATTGACAAAGAGATCATGGACATCAAACACCAGGAAAGACAGATCTTCATCGTCGAGATACAAATCAAGAACATAGGAACTGTCGACACGACAGACGAGGGGATCAAGAACATATCCACGTTCTATCACATTCTGCTGGACATTCCGAGGGCCTGTAGCAATTAATTCTCCAAGGCCTCATTTGTCCTATGCAAAATGCGTTGCTACACCATCTTGCAGAAAAGGGAAACACAAACTGCCAACCTTAATAAGGAGCACAATTTTCAACACAGCATCAAAACAAAAACAAAAAAGAAAACAAAACGGTCGTCAAACGCGAGACAACCCCCCTTTTTTGTTCCTTACACTGTACACGCCAAATGCCTTTTGTATATGCATGGCAACAAACGAACGTTTGTCATTATCGAGAGCCGTAATTCTGGAAAAAAGTCAACATCATCATAAGCTCATACATGCGGCAAAGTTATAAAGACGTAAGCGACTATCAATCGAAGATGTATGAAGGCCAGCAGCATCCACCACCAACAGTTACACCCTACGCGGTTCTTGTTAACACGAAGTTCTTTACGAGACAAGCGATGCTATATTTATCTATGTTAGCCACAAACATGTATACGTAGAATACATGTTCGTATGGCCAAAACCAAATAGCCCGGAAGACTGTCCACACAATTTGATGGCCTCGCTTCCCTTGCAAAGACACATCCAGCCTCAACAAACAATAACAACACCAAAGGGAGCAGCAGACTTAGCTGCAAGCCGACATGCCAACAACCTATACCAACATTGAACATAGCTGACCTCTCCGAGGTCCTTGGATTCAAACTGTTCACATGGCTCCATGAACCGAGAGCTCATGAACCGAGAGCTCATCAGCATCGGCATAACAACTTGTCAATTGTTTCGCAGGCAGTTGGACCATCGCAGAAAAGACCCTTCTGCGTCGCACATTTCAGCAGCAGTTCTCGACACGAAGGACAACCCAGGCGATGGGGATCAAAGTCGGCCTGACGCGCCAGGAAGAATGACCACAAAGCTAACTAAAATGTCCGCCTACCTAGCCTATCAAAGTGCCCCGAGGCTACCTACGTGGCCAAGCCTAATAAAAGCTGACAAACAATAAAAGAACAATACGCATTTGTTGTTCAGTCTAGATTCCAGAAAAGATTTTGGATGCGATTTGGGACACACCCCCGAAGTGAAAACCGACCGGTTTCTCCCCGTGCCCAACACTATTCATTTTCGGTTTGTTTTTCCTCTTTTCCCCCCATCGCAACCTTCCTTGCCGCTTCCATGACCAGGTCGCCCATGAAAACAGAGCGACGTGTGTGGCTCGACCGGCAGCCAAGCCATTCACCCTATGCTGGAATCTTGCATGCTTGCATACCAAGCATGCAGAGCAAGATCAGACTATCGAACATGTAGCCACGATGGCCCCAAACGGTCGCGGGCTGAAACCGCACGCGGCCAACGACGATGGCCGAAAACAAGGCGGCATCACCATACACCTTACATCTTTCCAGTTGTTGTGTTGACACGAGCCGCAAACGCTCCGATCGCAAAAAACGCCAGACTCGACATACTCTCCCTGCCAGGTTTATAGCCTCATCGCCGCTCAAAAAATAGCTTTGAGAGGCGAATTTGTGCCCAGACACTATTTCATCGTGCACAAGCAGCGACTGGCCAAGACGGCATATCGCATTCACACGTCTGTGGAGACGACCACGTTTCTCACTAAAACGCTTCATGATACATGACCCCAGTCGTCATCGGATGCACGGTTCGGTCATTAGAAGGGAGCCCAACACAAAAGCACACTTATCACTTTTGAACCGCCCTTCACAGTGAGCCACCAACTTAAGGGAAAAAGGAAACGAAAAAGAGCACCAAAATACACGTCGTAGATCGACACTGCAGTCAGCAACAGACAAATAAAGAAACGGAATCCTACGGAGGGGCTTCTAACAACTATCGGCATGCATAACAGCCTGGAAGAACCACAAAAAAAAACACAAACATCTGGCTCAGAGAAAACAAAAAGGAGACAATATTCGTATGTAAAGCTCATCACATGTACCCATGAATTCCCATAGCACACAACCAACGTCAAATTTGACCATAACCACATAAACCAAATAAGACATTTATGGATGAAACACAAACAGACAAAGGCGGAACCCCAGAAGCATATTCCGTCACAACGTAGCAGTCTGCTCAACAATAGCAGCAGCAACAAATTCATCCATGGTAACGGGAAAACATTTATACATCTCTGTTGTTTCATAATTCGAAACAGATAGCAGAACAACAAATAGGACAAAACCATATGAACATGTCAACCGCTGGTGCACACTGCCGAGACAAAGGTTGGCCAGAGTAAAGTCAGAACAACGAGCAGACTCACCTTGACGAATTGCTTTGGTCAGAGCGTCACCACAATGAACACGTACGAAACCAACTGTCGAAGACCCATTGACAGATCTACGAACTCTACTTATTTCAAACAAACACAACATAATTACACATACTAGCATGTCAGCATCGACAACTCAGATCACCCAAGTCACCCGAATCAACAAAGGCCTACAGTGTTCAAATACCAGACAAAACGGTCGCAATGTTAAAAAACCACCAAAATAAACATCAGGATTCAAAACAAGACGAACGACACCAGGCATCCTCAAACCATTTTGCAGAAAGGAAACAGAGAGATAGGCAACGCCGACTTCGACTTTGCGATAAGCGGCCGAAGTAGACGGCGACAATGGTTGACAGGATAACCATCTTTCACAACCATTTACACACCGACGAACGATAGGCCAACAGTTACAAACAGACTCCAAACCGACAACAAACAGAATTGCACACCTTACAACCGACTGATAGTTACAAGACAGACTAAAATAAACCCAGAATAGACTTGGAAAACGATAGGCTCAACCAAAACGAAAACAGTATAAAATCACACATGAAACCAGGGGAGGAGCTCCGACTTGTCATGGCGGCGACAATTGTTCTGGACCGATAATGGCTACAAGTTAAAGGTTAAGGCCCAGGGTGCCAACGACGTCTCAATAGCGAGACAAATAAAGCAGCGAAGGGGGTATCGAAAATTACGGGCAGGTTGGAGGAGCGGAAACATACAGGCCAGCGAGGACAATGGTCGAGCTTTTTCTAAGCGGCAAAGAACCATTCAGCAGAGTTGGCCTCGAGGTTGGAAAGGAAAGAGGGAAGATAGCTAAAGAGGAGAAAGGAGCTGAAGCATAGGGGAGAGGAAGAGGAGAAGGAGGAGGAGGAGGAAGACGAGGAGGAGGAGGAGGAGAAGGAACGAGGAATAAAAGGAAAACTGTGATAAGGGTTTCGAGGAGGAGGGAAAGCAAAAGAATAACGACGAAAGATTTGTTTTTTTTTTTTTCTTCTCGTTACCCCGGAAGACTGTGTTCGTTTCTTTTTTCTGTTATGACGGAAGATTTGGTCCGTTTCTTTTTCCGTCATGACGGAAGATTTTCCCAAACAACACCTTCAAAAAAAAAAAATATATCCGAAAAAAGACAAATCCCAAATGACAAGAAGGTTATATAGGAGGACGATGTGCCCGCGCAGAAACTAAGCGCGCAATCCCCGACGTCTTTGCGGAGAGGAAAGATATGGCGAGGGATGTGCTTTCTGCATCTCTGCATAAATACGTCCAGATTCAGCCGCCCAATCCAAAATTTCCCTCCTGAGTCGGACCTCACCCCCAGGAAACATCAGAACTAATTAGTACCATATTCCAACCCAAAAAAAAGGGAAAAAAAAAAAAAACTGAAAAAATAGTAAATTCCGACAAGGGAGGAAAGAAGAGGGTAGGAGCACCCAAGAGCCTACCATCTTCCCCCAAATACAACGCTCCCCACCCAAGAGCCCACCGTCTTCCCCCGAATACAACACACGATCATTACAGAGAGACAGAAAGAGGCTACTTCAATCGATAGGATGAGGAAAATTGTAATCAATCTTCCAATAGAAGAAGGAAATATACACTGCTTTCCATCCATGCACGCAGAGAGAGACAGAGAGGCCACATACATCTATAGGACGAGCGAAATCGGCATGAATCTTACGCTAGAATATGGAAACATACACTGCACCTTTTTTTTTTTTTTTTTGTGCGTGTGTGTGTGAGAGAGAGAGAGCTTTTTTGTTGTTATTTTTTTTTTAAGCATTTCACACAAAGAGACGCATACCATCATAAAGAATGATCGAAAGCAGATAAGACCTAAGAAATTGGACCATTTCTCAACCGATGCGTGTCATCCTTACACAGCGGTCATGCCAGTCTTCTCTGCATCAAGAAGTGGGAGGCGTAGTTACAGGCAAAATCCTCGGTCTGCGCGTTAGCCTCCTGTATAGGCTCGGTCTGCGCGTTGGCTGCAACACCTGTACACGTGGGGGAAGTAGATGGAAGGCGCACACAGTGCTCTTTTCCGTTTCTCCGTTTTTTTTTTTAATTAATTAACGATCTTTGTTGTTTATTTCCCCTCGCTTTACATTTCACAGTTGCTAGCGCATAATTTAAGACCATTTTATGTACTATTAATTTATTATTCTTTTCCGATCAGTAGCTACAAATGAGTTAATGGGGGTTCATCCACATGGCTGGTAGTGCATTGGGATGTTGGTTCGTGTAACCGACCGGAAACACGGGTTTATTCAATCGTATAGTTCAGGATGTTGAGCATATGTCACTTGTACTAACCATAATTGTGAGTGAATCTGGCCACGAATGTGGTCATGATACGTTTGCTTGCCAGTTGCATGCATACACTACTGCGGTCCTGACATCACGAGCTCCCACCTCCTTTTCCGGCTAGTTCTTTCGTACCTGATCGACTTTAGCCTTGCAGTTTCCTCTTTTCCTCTTTTTCTTTTTTTTTACTTTTTATTTGGACAATTTTTCCAAGGTCTACGCGTGTCATCCTGGCACAGGGAGTTAGGGACCATGCTAACCTTTCCCCTCAAAAAAGAAAAAAACTTCTATCGTTCCAATTGTAACGGTAAAAGAAAAAAAAATTCTATAGTTCCAATTGTGACGGTAAAAAAAAACAAAAAACTTCTATGGTGCCAATTGTAACGGTTTTCCTAAAAGAAAAAAAAAAAAACACTATTGTTCCAATTGCAACGGACGTCCCATCCATCCTTCCCATTTTAATGGATGTCCCGAAGGTCTACGCAACCTTTTTTTTTTTCGTTTTTTTCCCCCTAACAACTTTCAATTGTGACCCAGCGTCCAAAGCAACAAAGAAATAGGAACAGAATCATAGTAGCTAGTTAGGGTCCACCAATTAGGGCCTCTAACCTTGCTTCATCAGAAGGAGCCCCTTCCCTATAGAAAGAGTCGCTCAGTGAACAACCAAAAATTGAATTTTTTGAATTTCTATCACTGTTCTAATAAAAAGGAATAGTAATTCGGTCTTTAGTCGAGCTCGTAAGCCAATCTGGCTGGCCAAAAAAAAAAAAAAAAAAAAAAAGCTGGTTGGCTAATGTTGCCAGGGGGAAGGCCCCTGTAGCAAAGAAGACTGGATTGAACGCCTTAATTTGGCCGCGTTTGTGGACAAGTGCAGAAAATCGAGATTGAAATCCTTCTCTGCATCTCTACCTAAAACACGCCCAAATTCACGATCTTAATCCAGTCCCCGGTGCTAGTGGGATCTTGCTCCAGGGGATAACCCCGGGTCGAATTGTGACGCCCCTGGCCTCATTCCTACATTTAGGGAAAACCCCATTTCGATTTTTCACGGTGTGGCCACGACAATGCCTTGCTCATCCCAAACGATGGTTGCCCCACCTCTTCCTGCGAGCAGTACAATGRAAAGCTTCTCRGTTCGTCCGATTSACGATCCGATAGCCGCAGSGGGGGGRGGGGGGGGGSRKGACTGCAATAATCAGGCCCCGAGTTTTCGAGAAGTATCGTGATTTACGACCGGCTCTACCTTAACTACTCACGACGATATATCGATCGAAAGAAAAAAAGAAGGGAAAAAACAGGCGATCGATCATTTATATCGATCGAAAGAAACGAAAAAGAAAAAAACAGACGATCGATCTTACAAATGAACCCCATTTCGATTTTTCACGGTGTGGCCACGACAATGCCTTGCTCATCCCAAACGATGGTTGCCCCACCTCTTCCGGCGAGCAGTACAATGGAAAGCTTCTCAGTTCGTCCGATTCACGATCCGATAGCCGCAGGGGGGGGGGGCGGGGGGCATGACTGCAATAATCAGGCCCTGAGTTTTCGAGGAGTATCGTAATTCACGACCGGCTCTACCTTAACTACTCACGACGATATATCGATCGAAATAAGAGAAGAAGGAAAAAAACAGGTGATCGATCATTTATATCGATCGAAAGAAACGAAAAAGAAAAAAAACAGACGATCGATCTTACAAATGATGAATCGGATTGCCTATCGATCAATCGATGGGATTGGATTCACCAATCAAGCAAGCACCCACATGTTCGAACGATCAATCATCTCATCCACTCGATGAGTAGATCGGTTTCAAATCAATCTAGTGGACCAACCAACCAACCGATCGAGTATGCAAATCAATCAGACAATCGATTGACCAAATCAAACAGTAATCAACCAATCAACCTAGCAATCAAGCAAGCAAGCAATCACTCTCTTCGTTGATCGATCAAGCAACCAATCAAGCTTGCAAGTAATCAACCGATCAACCTAGCAATCGATCAAGCAAGCAAACAATCAATGCCTTCGTTGATTGATCAAGCAACCAATCAAGCTTACAAGTAATCAACTGAGTAATGTAGCTATCCAACAAGCAAGTAGCAATCGCTGCCTGCGTTGATGGATCAAGTAACCAAGCAACCAAGCAAGCTTGCAAGCAATCAACCTAGTAATCAATCAGTCAATCAATCAAGCAGGCAGTCACTGACTCCGTTGATCAACAAGAATTACCATAGCAACTAATCAACGAAATATGAACTAGTAGTCGATCTTCGTAAAGAATCCAGCGGCTGATCTTCTATCCACGCACCAATGGGAACATGACACGTGTCGATAGCATCGCCATCCTCCTACCGTGTTCCCTCCAACACAACGTACCTTCATTTTGGGTGTACCTGACCCAAAATATAACTCGCATGCATTCACTATCAGGGTGCATTATGTTACGTGAGCCGAAGAAAAGACTCGATAAACATGACGCTTCCATGGAAGGGGAAAAAAAAAAGGGGATGAAGCAGCTCTCACTCACAGTGCTCAACATGCAACAGGAACATCCCAAGAAAACGCAAGCGGAAAAAAAAAAAAAAAAAAAAAACCGGCTTCGTCAACAATAACACCGGAGAACTGTCATACTATTCTTTAAGTGCAAGAATCGAAGAAAGATGTACCCTGACCGCCTGCCGTGAGCCCGCCGCCATCGCCATCGCTGCCGCCATCACTGTGACGCTGATTGACTATCGACAGGCAAACAGTCTACGCCCTCGATGATTCCAAACCCCCCCAACCCTCCTTTTTTTTCCCTCTCCTCTACCTCTCTTTCCTTCCTTCCTTCTCTCCCTCTCCCTCCACCTCCTCCCCTTTCTTCTTTCTATTCCTAGTAACCAAGGGAAGCGAGATCACGCTCGCCGGACTCCCCACCTTCCAACTAACTTATGCAACAACGTCCCGATCTTATCCGATCGTACCCAGATCTTGATCTTCTTAACCCGACCGATGTCAACAGGTCCGCGTCAACACCGTCGCGATCTTATGTGCCTACGGACGATTACACCACCGCGGCCATCAAATGTGCAATACTGCAAGGGTCCCCAAATTCCACACACGCTGTGACACTAGCAGTACAAGGATGAGAGTAACCCAAAAAAAAAAAAAAAAGGAGAGGGTAGACATTCTAGGAACAACGGCTTCACTCTCCGCCGAAAAAAAAAAGAAAAACCAACAGGGAAACGATGACAGTAATGAGAGCAATGACGATTGTACTGATAGCATGAAGGAACAACAAAGAAGAAAAAGAACAAGGAGACGGAGAAGAAGGGGAAGGAGCGAGGAGGAGGGAGGAGGACAAGGAGGAAAAGAGGTAATGAGAAGACAGAAGATGAAGCATGGGGGGAAGGAAGCGAAGAAGGAGGAGGAAGAGGAGGAAGAGGCGGAGGAGAAGGAACGAGGAAAACTGCGATAAGGATTTCGGTCCGTTCTGCTGCATCACACATCAAAATGGCTGATGGCGAGAGACTCACCACAACACCGTCGAAACGAAAAAAACAGTAACACATCTTCCCCAAAAAAGTAGTCAGATCCACTTGTTTCTTTTCACAGAAAAGGATGCATCTAAGAGCGGGGAAAGGTCCACAAAAAGACAAAAAACGCAGCATGCAAGTCTAATGATTTTCTCGAAAGAAGGAATGACCGGCCATTCTGCTCGAATGAAGATGACAGCACTACAACGATTTCGTTACGACTACCTAACGACCACCACATATCACTCACCTCCCCCCCCCCCCCGGCCTTTTCCTCATCATCGGCGTGCGAAGACGTATAGCGGATCAGGTGGAGAGAAGGAGAGAAAGAAGGAATGAAAAGGATGGAGAAAAAGAAAGGAAGAAGAGGAGAGAGAGAGAGAGAGAGAAAGAGAGAGAGAGAAAGAGAGAGAGAGAGAAAGCAATTAGCAGAACTCAGATTTCCCTCTGTTATTGCAGAAAGACAGAACAACAAACACAAAAGAAAGGCGGACCTACACAAGACAGACGAGAAACACGGCGATGAAAAAGAGAGAGAGAGAGAGAGAGAGAGAGAGAGAGCGAGAGAGAGAGAGAGAGAGAGAGAGCATGCAATTCGCAGAAGTAAAGCGCAGACAATCATGAACTCACCTGCCCTGCAAACAGAAGAACACTATCCTCACTTCGATGAATGATCAATATCCTTAGATGCGCCTTTATATAGTATATAGCACGCAAGCGTTGTATCACCTCTCACATCCTCCCTCCGAACATGTACTCATCTCACACAGCACACACTCCTCCCTAGGCTGACCCTGCTTGCTTCTTTTGTAAACTAAAACTAACTAAGCTTCACCCCTCCCCACGAACGCACCTCTCACATCCCCCCTCCCAACATGCACTCCTCTCACACAGTACTCCTCCCCAAGCACCCTGCTTGCTTTTTTTGCTAAACTAACTAAGCTTCACCCCCCCCC
>BFEA01000769.1:512717-523085 GCA_003427395.1 Chara braunii
CCCCGCCGGCAAATAAACAATGCGCCTCCATGGAATGGCGATGGGCGTAAGAAGAAACAGGGATAATAAAGCTGCCATGACAATGTCATGCTACTGTCGCCATGCACCCATCGCATCCTCCCAGTCGCCATGTGCGCTCACTCTATATTGAAGACACGTGCGATCACGCAGAACTGAAGACCGAAGGAATATCACGTTTGAGAGATCCTTTTCATGCGAGAGGACCACGTGCACGCCTTGTTCACCACATGCAGATCCTTTTCCACATCCTTTCCTTTACTCAACGTTCTATACCACCATCAACCCTTCCTTTCCTTTCCTTTATTACTCAACGTTCTATACCACCATCAACCCTTTCCTTTATTACTCAACTTTCTATACCACCATCAACCCTTCCCTCCATCATTTCCCTCTAATCTTAAACCTTCTACCACCATCAATCAACCCTTCCCTCCATCATTTCCCTCCAATCTTAAACCTTCCCTCCATCGGTCGATCCCTTCAATCTTAAACATTCCCTCCATGGCTCAATGCCACTCGCCAACCCATCACTCCATCGGGACCCTGCCGCCATCTAATGTATATAATCTATGATCCACTCCATCCAAATGCTGCTCCCCACCCCATCACCCTCTAATCGGCCAGCCCATCCCTTCCACTCTCCATGCTGGCTAACCTGGCCACCGAAAAAAGAGACGCCAAATTCGCAACCCCGGAAACGCGGCCGACGTCCTTCACAAAAGCCACCGCAGCTGTGGACGATCACCCCGGATATGATATCTGAGACAGCCAAAAAAAAAAAAAAAGCAAGAAGAAAAAGAAATCAAGTGCCAACAAAACAGAGCTCACTTTCCTGAGCCGTAGCAAGGGTAACGACCGTTCGCTGGGCCAACAAATTCACCCATAATATCGCAGAACTCTACTAAAATGGGGAGAAAACAGTCTCAGATCTGCTACAAAGGGGAAAAAACAGTTGTTCAAAGGGGGAAAAAAAACAAAGAGAAAAAAACACACAGCATTCACCTGGTTCAGCCGTACACCCAAAAAAGAAAAAAAGTGAAAATGAGAAGATCTGTGTTTTCTGTTTTGTTCCCCTTTTCAACGTCTGTCAAAACTTTTCCCTTTTTTTTTTGCTTTTTTTTCCCTTTCTTTTCCCTTCAGCATGGCCCCTTGCCCAAGGACGACAACCATATATTTTTATCTCGCCTCATCAACTTTTAAGTTCACACCTCTCCACAAACATGCACAGCTCGAGGATTTGTTTTCATTGTTTTTTGTTTTTTTTTAGATATTTCTTTTTTTTTGGGAGAGAAGATCAGCACGGCCCCTTGCGCAAGGAAAAGAACAAAAGCATGCAATAACAAATAACAAATAACAAAGGTAACAAAGGAATGACGTCGACGTTGAAATGTCACCGCGCACAGATTAAACACCCCGTTTCTTATTATTTCTTTTTCCCGCAGACACCCCTGACGTCACCATGATGATCTCACACCACACGCCACGAATCGAACAGATTGTTTTCCAACACATATATTTTTATTTCGCCTCATCAACTTTTAAGTGCGCACCTCTGCACAAAAACATGCACAGCTCGAGGATTTGTTTTCATTGTTTTTTTTTTTTTTTGAGATATTTCTTTTTTTTTTGGAGAGAAGAGCAACACGGCCCCTTGCGCAAGGAAAAGAACAAAAGCATGAAATAACAAATAACAAATAACAAAGGTAATAAAGGAACGATGTTGACGTTGAAATGTCACCGCGCACAGATTAAACACCCCGTTTCTTATTATTTCCTTTTCCCACAGATACCCCTGACGTCACCATGATGCTCTCACACCATACACCACCAATCAAACAGATTGTTTTCCCTGTTTTTTCCCCTTTTTTTTCCCCGACCGAAAGAAGACCAGCATGCACAACGTCCGTCAAACCTGGAACGGTACATAGATGATCGTTTTTTCCTTCTTTTTTTCCCTGTTTTTATCCTTTTTTTTTCCCTTTTTTTCTCCTTTTTTTTTTCTTAGGGAAGATCAGCATGGCCCCTTGCCCAAGGACGACTCATACATTTTTATCTCGCCTCATCAACTTGTCAGTGCGCACCTCTCCACAAACATGCACAGACCGAGGATTTGTTTTTTACACTTTTTTTTTTTCGTTTGAGAGATTTTTTTTTCCGCGGAGAGAAGATCGGCATGGCCCCTTGCGCAAGGAAAAAAAACAAAAACATGAAATAACCAATAACAAAGAAACGACGTGGAAATTTCACCGCGCACAGATTAAACATAAACACTCTGTTAATCTTGTCTTGTTATTTCTTTTTTCCGAAGATACCCCTGATGTCACGATGACGACGTCACACCACACGTCACGAATCAAACAGATTGTTTTTTGCAGTCAACCAAAAACAGACAAAAAAAAGGAAAAGATACGGCCACTGGAACCGAGCCACACACGCCAACAAAAAAAGAACATAGGCTTTGTAGTCAGCAAAAAACAGATAAAAAAAAAGAAAAGATACGGCCAGTGAACCGAGCCACACACGCCAACTAAAAAAGAACTCAGGCAAGGGAGCGAGGGCGGATCTTACATCTAGTCCAGAGATCCGACGAGACGACGTAACGTCCGTACACCCACCGGCCCGATCTCACATCTGCTCCAGATATCCGACGAACGCTTACGATGACGTTGCGTCCGCTTACATCCAACGATGCCGTCATGTTTACGTCGACCTCCGATCCACTTCCACTGCATCCGTCCGACGGGAAACACGCAACCCCGCAAGCCTCCTCAGAGCCCTTGGCACCCCAACGCGACCGGTCTTCAATGACAGGACGCCCAAATTTCGGCCTCTCACATCTAGTCTAAACGCTGCTCCCACGGGCCGCGAACAATCCCACAAGCCTCCTCAGAGCCCTTGGCAAGTTAGCACCCCAAAGCAACCGGTCTTCAATGGCAGGGCCAAAATTTCGGCCTCCCACATCTACTCCTGCTCCAAGAAGAAAAGGACCAAAAAAAGAAAGGGAAAAATGACCAAAAACCCGACAGTGTATCTTGCCATGTTCCAGCCGTATATTCATTATCTTTTTGCACATTTACTGAGCAGTGGAACGAGGCCGGATCTCACACCTACTCCAAAGATCCGACAGCCACTTCTGATGCCGGTATCATGTCGTTACATCCACACTCCTCCGGATCCTTTACACCGGAAAAAGGACCAAAAACACGGCAGTGTATCTTGCCATGTTCCATGGGTATATTCATTCTCATTTTGCACATTTACTGAGCAGTGGACCGCCGCCGGATCTCACACCCACTCAAAAGATCCGGCAGACACTTCCGATGCCGTTCTCATGCCGTTACATCCACACTCTGCCGCATCCTTCACACCGCCGAATCCTTACTCCACATGATCCGATCCGATCCGACTCCATCGAACCCAAGCCCACAAGCCCACAAGACCCCTCAAACCCCTTGCCACCCCAGTTGCACAGCCTACCGGTCTTCGAAGGCTGATCATCAAAATTCCGGCCGCCGCCCACAACTTCGGGTCGCAAACGGATTCTTTGCCACTCTAACCCCTCTCCCTTCATCCTGCCACCTTCCCAACGACCGCCTGCCGCCCAACTACCAGTACACAGCCAACTACCACCAACGTGATCGACACAAAACGACAAAAATCCAAGATGGTAAACGCAGCTCCTACGGGCTGCGAACAAGTAAAGTGCACCTTGTACCTGTCACAAGCTGTCCCGGGTACGAACGGCGCAAGTTCCAACCAGAAAATGCGACAAGGTGGGGAAAAGAGAAACCACTGTCAGCTCCTCAGAGCAGCTCCTCCTCCGAGATTCTCAAGGCTACCAGCACACTAGGACGCCCTACTACATCTCATCTCATCTCAATCTCAATACTAGTGGACCCGCGGCGCAGCCAGGGGGTAGGAATAAAAAAGTAAAAAATATTATCAAATTATTGTGTGATGAAAAGCATGATATAGTTGTAGCGAGGTTTTATTTTTTTTTGCAAAAACTGGAACGTGGGTTTGGTCTGGAGATATTGTAGCATTAAACAACCGGTATTAGACCGAGTTTTGTCGAGCCTGCGTGTCACTGTATTTGGTTTTTTGGTATTGTACAGAAATGAAACAAACTGCAAGAGAGAGAAGAAGGAAAAAATAAAAAGACAAAAGAACAACTGGTACATTGGGATGTAAAAGCAACTGGAATATTAATCCTAAATTCTTATGTTTATCAAACAAGGTACTCCTTAGTCTGAAGGAAGAGGAAACTAGATTATAATCTTCTAGTCATCTTAGATTAATGTCAATCAATATAGATGAGTTTTGTCGAACCTTCGTCTCACTGTATTTTATTTTTTTGTATTATACAGAAATTAAAAAAAATGCAAGATATCGGGATATTAAAGCCCCTGGAACATTAATATTAAATTTTGATGCTTATCAAACAAGGTACTATTTAGTATGAAGAAAGAGGAGAATAAACGACAATCTCCTTGTTATATGAGATTAATATCAAATTCTACAAATTAGCATGTCATGTGTGTGGTAGGGGACTGCATTCATAGGTCCCTTAATAATTATTCAACATATACAACTTCTCTTCTTGCCTTTATCTATGTTAATTGTCATTAAGGAACCAGAATCAGTATACTTATTAACCACTAAAGTATAAAAGTCAACAACAGTACGGTAAACACTCTCTATCATTGTCATAGGGTTTACTAATTATTGGATTAGAATAGCTAGTGTTACACATCATTATTTTATGCATTGTTTTTTGTATTGTTTTATTGGGTTATATGAAACTATTGAAATGAATAACTAAGTAAAAATACTAATTTATATGTTCACGTTAGTGCGAAGGAATTTAATTTTTATTGAATTTTATAATGAGAATTGGGAGGTGTGTTTGGTCGAAGTGGTAATGTATAGATGTGAAGGGGTTGTGGTGTCATATGTTGAAAATCAGTATCGAATGTTAGTCCTCGATGTTCTAATGACTTATGATAATTAGAAGTGTAATCAAATTTGATAGTTGTTCCTATGATTGGAATGTCGTAGTCATCGTTGTAGTTGTAGACTGCAACTCTTCGTAGTAATGGAACCAAATCTTTCTATGTGTCCATGTATTTTGTGTTGAGTGCTACATGGATGTCGTTGACAGTTTCCGGTTGATCTGTATCCGCCAAATATATTGTAACCATGTTTTGTCATCCTCGTCTCCACCTTTGATGGTGTACCAGAAGTCCAGTTTCTGCGATTGGCGTTGGTTGATACATAGGAAGGACACGAAGATATCGTTCGAGGTCCATAATTTTCGTGTGACGTATGTATCGTTCATGTCGCATTGTGTGCTCCAGGTGTTTGCTTGAACTTGAAGGTGCGTCCGACATTACTTTTTATCTGCTATGAAATATGACAAAAAAACAAATGAGTTATTTATAGTTATAGTATGGAGATAAGAATGTGATGTTTTATATAGTTATATGGTATAAAGATGAAAGTATAATGTTTTGTATGTTGTAAGATATGTATTATATTGTCTTAGTTTAATTTAATATATATATGAAAGTGAAAGATGCATTGAAAGCTATAAGGGATGTAGAAATGAATCTATGATGAGTAGTATTAGTTAGTATAATTCTTGTTCCGGGATGAGGAACATCAAGAAGACAAATAATGTCGTCGATGATTGCAATACGAAGATTTTGAAAGTTTGTTCGTAATGGTATGGCGTCTGCTAAGAAGATATATAAAGAAATAAAAGTTGTGGAGTGGTATGCAAAGTAAGAGACAACAATGCCTTCTTGATTGATTTTGGTTGCCTGATGGAGATTATGTTGTTGTAAGTATATGCGAAGAGTGTTGAAAGATCGGTGAAGGATTGACATAATGTGTGAGTGATGAATAAGAATAAGCACCTGCAAAAAAAATAAACCATATGAAGAAACAAGAAACAAATGTATATGTGTATTAGGGAAAAAAATATTTGAAATAAGGTTAATTTATTAATTTGTTGGATTTGGATTAAATAGGATGTGTGTAGATATGTTAGGTG
The DNA here is from genome assembly GCA_003427395.1 of Chara braunii. Classification (NCBI taxonomy): domain Eukaryota; kingdom Viridiplantae; phylum Streptophyta; class Charophyceae; order Charales; family Characeae; genus Chara; species Chara braunii. Next base: position 518,794 of record BFEA01000769.1, read on the forward strand.
CAAGTTTTTCATTTTGAAATATTATTATGGAGAAAAATGATGATATAAAATAAGTGAGAAAAAATAGTATGTGGTTTTATTTGATTTTCGTGTTTCTTACCTTGTAGTTTATGATGTTCCATCTTGATCTTGTTGAGTATTTGAAGTAGTCGCAGTCGAATTGTTTGTAGATGAAATATGATAATTTGATGTCGATTGCACATTATGTTGTGCAATTCTGTTCGATGGAGCAGGTTCCATTGATCTTGTATTGACATTGAAACATGGATACCGGATATCATTCCATTAATGAATTTTGTGACCTGTTGTTTGGTTGAATGTTAATAGAGTTCCGATGACTGGCATAGCAAGGTCTTCGTCGTAATCGTATATAGTCCCCTTCCGTAGTAGCGATAGGATGTCGTTGTGTGTAGTTCCGTGTACGTTCGTGAGTGTCCAATATATATTGTCAACTTGTGCTTCTTGGTCTGTATCAGCAAGAATCATGTCGACTACACGTACGTCTCTTGCCCAACGCCATTTGAATCAACTTGTGTGGCTGGTCCAACACTCTTTCATCAAACTGAAGGCCTAGCCCAGCTATATACCGTTGGGCCTGGCTCAGTTACCCTCGTTCTGCAATCAGGACCATTTGATCTAGAGTCTGATCAATAGTCCTGCTCGCAGGCCCAAGTCCTTGTCCTGCATCTTAGGCATAAGTCGCCTCTGTGGGTCCCTCTTTACCGGACATCCAAGTGGCCCTCCTGATGCAGCACGGCTAGTCTAGAATGACCGACGACTGGGAGACAGAGAAAGAGAGAGAGAGAGAGAGAGAGAGAGAGAGAGAGAGAGAGAGAGAGAGAGAGAGAGAGAGAGAGAAAGAGAAAGAGAGAAAGAAACGTAAAGTAGCAGACAAAGAAAAACAAATAAAGAAAGGATAAAAAAAAAGAGAAAACAAGATGAAGTAACTCACTGATTTTTCACGTTAACGAACCTCTGGTTATGGCCCTCGAAGTCCATAAGCTCCTTCTGAGTGAAAAAGAACCGCCACTAACAGGTAGTTGCAGTTTTTCTTGGTAATTTCCTCTCTACGTGAATCACCCATGCGCTCCCGCCTTCACCCAATTCACTCACCAATCTTCTCCCCACCTTCGATTCTCACGTACTCCTACTGGCCAACAACATCGAAGCAGAGCGAGGGAAGAAAGGCGAATGCAGTTCTAACTGTTTTTTCATTTTTCCTTTTCTCTTTTGTTGACTCTTTCTCACTCTTTCTCTTTTTCGTCTTCTCACTGACTATGGTTTTTTCTGTCCCTCCGCCTACGTGAACCACCCTTGCACTCTGTTCTCACTCAGAAATCCTCCTCACTCTCCTTCCTTCAGAAATTCATCTCACTCTCCTTCCTTCTTCCCCTTTTAGTGAGTACAGTCACGAAAACGATCGCCGACTCCACAATTCGTACACACGATGACTTTTTCTCACTCTCTCTCTTCTCTTCTTCTCACTGACTATGATTCTCCCTGTCCCTTCGCCTACGTGAACCACCCTTGCACTCTGGCCTCACTCAAAAATCCTCCTCACTCTCCTTCCTTCATAAATCCTCCTCACTCTCCTTCCTTCAGAAATCCTCCTCAATCTCTTTCCTTCAGAAATCCTCCTCACTCTCCTTCCTTCTTTCCCTTTTAGTGAGTACAGTCACGAAAATGATCGTCGACTCCACAATTTGTACACACGATGGCTATAATGTCCTTCGTATACTGTTTTTGTCCACCCAGACTAACGTTTTATATACAATTCTGATTTGTATCATATCCCATTGTTGACTGATAGAAGTTCCAAATCAAGAAAACGAGAACCCTTTTCTTGATTTTGATTTTCACCCCCCCCCAAAAAAAGTTGAACTCTCACCAGATGTTGACAATCAAATTTCTCGATTTTGATTTCGACCCCCCCCCAAAAAAGGCTGAACTCTGACCAGATGCCGACGATCAAATCGATACAAATCGCCTGGCAAAAAAAAAAAACCCTCACCCAAAGTCAAGTTGTCGACAAACAAATCGACGAACCGCTTGCTTTCGACGCCAAAAGGTCTCACGCTCCATCCATCGATAGGATGAGCAAAATCGGAATGAATCTTCAACCAGAACATGGAAATATACATCGCTATATTTTGTGCCGACTCCCCTTTTCGAAGTGGCGCCGTTATTTCAGATCGCTATATTTTGTGCTGACCCCCCTTTTCGAAGTGGCGCCGTTATTTCAGACGACCACATTACCACCCGACCACCCGAACTTAGCGTTGTTCGTAGTCGGGTACGCGCACGCCTTTGGCAGGTGAAGAGCACCCTGTTGAGGTTGACTTCCGTCAAGTGAACGTTCATGCTTAAAAAAATAATAATAATAATAATAATTTTTGTTTGAAATAATTTTTGTGGGTGAAAACGGACTACAATTGATAATAGCGCCCGAACTTGGCGTTGTTCGTGGCCGCGTACGGGCTCGTGTTGGGCAGGTGAAGAGGACCCTTGAGCTTGACTTGACTTTCGTGATTCCGTGAAGTGACGCTCACGCTTGAAAAAAAAAATTTGACCAGACTGGACGATCGACGACTCGTAGACCATCGACATCGAATTTCGACCAGACTGGACGATCGACGACTCGTAGACCATCGACATCGAATTTCGACTAGACTGGACGATCGACTACTCGTAGACCATTGACATCGAATCGACAACCCGGCTAGCAAAAAAAAACAACCCAAAGTCGACTCATCATCGACGACGAGCTGCTTGCTTTGGACGGCCAAAAAAAAACTAAACCTACGTCACCCCTTACCCCGCCCCAAAAAAGCCATCCGTGAAGTGACGTCCACACTTGAAGAAAAAAATAATTAAAGTAAAAAAAAATTAATTTTTTAAAAAAAATATAAAAAAATATAAGGGTAACTTCGGCGCAGTCACGAAAACAGTATGTAATTGCACTTCAGGCAATCCCGCGAACACAACACACCCCCACGCAACCCCACCGGACCCGAAACGTAGGTCATATACATTCACCATTACCGGCCCTTTTGCCTCAAGTGCAATTACAAACTCAATCCCTGATTGCGCCATAGTTTTCTCAAAAATATATATATAATCAACACAAGAAAGAAAAACAAGACAAAAAAATGAACGTACTTGCCTGGCACGGGTCAAATTCATTCAAACAATTCATTCATTCATTCATCATTCACATCACACTTGTTTCATAAATGAATCGAACGACCAAAAGCATTAAAAAAAAAAAAAAAAAAGGAATGTCGTAAAACGACACAAACGAAACAACGGTCAATCAACACAAGAAAGACAATACAAAAAAAATGAACCCACTTGCTTAGCACGGGTCAAATTCATTATTCATCATTCATACTTGTTTCATGAACGAGTCGAACGACCAAAAACATTAAATTAAAAAAAAAAAAAAAAACAATCCACAAAAAACACCCAACAGCCCCCCAAAAAACACTCAACCCTCCATCCGAAAAGGAAATGTGGTTGCCGCCCATCACAAGCCTGATGAACGGACCAATTGCCCAAAGCCTGCGACGACCACTAAAACTACTGGTTCGTCTCCTAGCCGCGACCGCACCCTTTGCACTTTTCCCTTAACCCCGAAAAGACCCCGCCAAACCTCATTCGACGTCCACGACATTTTCCAAAAAAGCAACGACAAAAAACAACAAAAGAACAGTCAAGGTAAGCGCAGCCTCTGGCTGTGAACTAAAGGAAATAGCGGTCCTCGCGTGGGGCCCAGCAGAAACCGGGTGCAGCCGCGTGAGACCGCTCTCCGGCAGCGGGCAAGGGGGAACCGACGGCGTGCTCGTGTCGGTAAGTGCGCGCGTCGAAAAAAGGCCGACCCCGGGCCCGAGAATGAAAGCGCATCCGACTGTGTCTCGGCAGGCGGGGAAGATGCAGCGCCACTTTTTGTTTTTCTGATTCGTGAGTTGCGTTCTTTCGAGAACCGTCGACGGTTTCGGGCCCAACAAGGAAACTGAATTTGAATCCGTCATGCAAGGTCGGGAAGATAGAGTGGCATTTTTTTTTTTTTGGTGACCCGTGAGTTCCGTTTTTTTGGAGAAGTGTCGATGGGTTTCGCGCCGCACGCACACGTGCAGCAGGCGATTGTCCGGGAACATACATACATCAGGAGTTCGGCACGTGCGATCAACGGGGTGATTTTGGCGTGAGTGGCGTTGAGAGAGAGAGATAGATAGATAGATAGATAGATAGATAGATAGATAGATAGATAGATAGATAGATAGATAGATAGA
>BFEA01000769.1:551175-561248 GCA_003427395.1 Chara braunii
ATTGGAATTTGAGAAAAAAAATAAAAACAATACGGAAAAAAAAAAAAAAAAAAAAAAAACTCGTACGGGCCTCCTAACGTACGAGTAGCGTACAAGTACAAGAGTACGAATCCGTACTCGTACGAGGGTGCGTACAAGTGGCAACGTAGATATCGGCTAGTAATGCATGAATAGGCAAACAGTCGCAATGATGGCGTACTATGTAGTGCCCATAACCAAGCGGTCCCTCGTGAGTTCGAGTACCGCTTATGACACTCTATTGTCAAACTCGAAGCATCGTGGACGTCTACCCCTTTACGATATTGCACGGCTGAAGGAGCAGATGTGTGGCCTCCGCGGCACCTCTGCCCTTTAGGCTGAGTATCCCGGTGGGCAGGGCAAATAGGCTCTGCGCGGGGGGTGATCCCTGCCACACAAAGTCTGAAACCTGGGATGTCCTGGACAAAGACCTCGAAACTAAGCCCAAGACCAACGTCCGAATAAGAAATCTTTAAGAAGTAAACAACAGTAAAGGGAGGGAATTTCCCTTCCTTTCTCAACCTCGACCCCGATTAAATCTTTAAGAGTGGGCTCCTTAGGCCACGCGAGGCACGCAAACATAGGTATGTACATATATATCTATAGGGAGATAAATATCAGACGATCACTTCTCACAGTCATAGTGAGACTCCTCTCAATCATATATATGTATGTGATCGCAGACAGTCAAATCCAAAGTTTGAACCACAAAACATACCTGCAATCATATCAAAGAGTCAACAGAAATCACACACTACATAGGGTCAACTTCAACCACTCGCTATGCTCATACTCCTCGCTTTAGCCATGCAAACCCCAACCTTTGTTTAACCTTCCATAATTAAATACTCAATACCTTTGTTAAATGATCATTCAATAAAAGTCCGAGTGAAAACCTTAATAAAACGATAGAAACCACCAGGGATGAAACCTTTTAGGTTGAGTATTGAGATGGATTGGAGTTGAGTCGTAGACCGACGTATCGGCAACCGACCTGTTATCAGTGATAACATAAGATTATCCTCGTGGGATCAAGCTGAACCCAACCCAAATCCTAAATCGAAATGACTGAGAGGACCTGTAACACAAGACATGCCAATCCCCAAGCTAGGACTATAAGTCGATGGAGAGTAACCTCCAGATCATAATCTCACTCAAATCCTTCTACTTAATTAAGTTAAAATCTATCTCTAACCAAGTGCCTAAAGAAAAGGTAGATCCTCGCCGGATCTCCTCTATACAAAGTGGATTGCTAGAATCGCCACTTGTGAAAACATAATGTATCTCATTTAAACTAAAATAATTTCCGCAACGCTTCCCGTAGGAAAAATGTTTTTTTTCAAAATTCATACTAGCTCAAATATGAAAACAGAAATAATCTTTAACTATGGAAAGTCAAATTTTGTCTAACTCCCTAAATGAGTAAAAAATTGGGCAGCACTCCTTTCAGAAAAGGAGACTTCCCAGATTTATACTAAGTCATATTTGAACTAAAAACTCAAACTCGAGTTTAACTAAGACAAAATTTAATTGATTCCTTAAATTTGTAAAAAATTCGGTAGCACTCTCTTTAGAAAAGTGGTAATCCAAGATTTATACAAAGCTAAGTTCATAATCTAAAGTGATTTTGACTTCTCAATCTTCAATTTTGTCTAACTCCCTGAATTAACAAAAATTTGGGCAGCACTTCCTATAGAAAATGAGACTTTTCATATTTTCACTAAGCCATATATAAAAGTTAGATAAGCTGAATTTTGAAAAAACAAAATCTAACTAACTTCTTGGTTTTGTAGAAATTTCGGCAACGCTTCCCGTATATAAAGTGACTTACCAAGATCTATACAAGACCGAGTATAATAAAATTATCACTCTAGCACGTCACGATCAACTAAAACAACTACCTATCAAACTGAACCTCAGATTAAACAGTAACTTCACTCAGCCACAAACAGATCAAACCACAAAGGTAAGTACTCTCACCAACCCTAAATCAACCTTATCAAACAATAGTTCATCGTCGTTCAATGATTTTTTCCTTTATACCCAACTTACATAAGACAGAAAGCTAGACCACCAAACTTATGGAACATGTCAAACTTAGCTATTGAATATACACAAACACAGGGCACAACAACTTTTCTCTTCTTTGGGCATATAACTAGGCCGCCCTAGTCGCCCTGAGTTGTTTTGGATAACCCAATTATATATAATTATCTGCATTTAGTTTTTTGGGGTAGCATATAACTGAACCGATCATTTTTAGCTCGAGGTTCAGTCTGTCCCTTCATACGACAAGTTTATTCTTAGCTCATACTTTCTTCAATTTGTGACAAGTTATAGTAAGACCACCCAAACTTATGAAACATGTCTGACTATCCTGTTCATAGACAAAGTAATAATAAAATATAACCAAATTATAATTATTTGGTTCCAGCATGTGCATGACATTGGACCAAGACCACTCAAACTAATGAAACATGTCTGACCCTCTGCCTGATTCATTTTTCTCAATGGTAAAGCAGGAAGAGACCGAGCCAAAAAAACTTATGGAACATGCTCAAACCTCCTCGTTGAAAACCAAAAACAACAGAGAAAACTCAAGATAAACAAGGCAACTAAGCCACCCAAACTTATGGGACAATGCTTGGTTCCTAAAAAGTCAGCCACAAATAACCCTCACAAGTCAAAACAACCAGACCACCTAAACTTATGAAACATGTCTGGCTCTCTAGACAATAAAAAATAAACATAGCACTGTGTCTCTCCAAACTTATCGAAACTTGCCTAACTTTTGATTAACCCAGTCAGACACAAGCAAAACTACCTTCCTCCCATCCTTCCCCCAGATGCAATCCCACAATCTACTTTCAGTTAGACAACAAAACTGAAACTAACATTGCGCATACCTTCCTTTATTTAAGTATGGTTTAAGTCCTGAAAATCAAACTCAAAGTCAAAGTAAGGGTACACGCAGTATACTCAGTCAAACATAGCAAAGAGTACGCATATGAGTTATAACTGGGTTTATAAAAGGAAATCAATGGTTACCTCTCAGTTCCCTGCCTCCAGAACTTCTCCTGAGTTCCAGCAGAGCTCCTGCAATCGGTGGGCAGACTCCCCACAGAGTCTTGCTGCGGTCCTACGAGTTGCAATCCCGCATGCCGCCTTCCTCTCAGAACTGGACTAGACTTAGAGTAAGAAGGACAGAAAATAGGTTTCAGACTCTTGAGGTACAGGAGGGGAACAGACTCAACTCGCAGGAGAGGGCCCTGTAATCTTCACTCGCCTGAGGACCCCGCAATGGCAGTCGGAATACCCAACAACTTGGTCAACTGGAGTCAACTGCTAGCCGTTGACCACGCCCCGACAATCCTTCAACTCATAGCGACACTCCTGATTCACAGCAATAACCTCCCTTGCAAACACCTTATCTCTATCTCAAACCACTGTATCGCCTCTCCTGACCAAACCGCAGTCACACAGCCTAAGAAGACCCCTTTTGAATAGAGCTCCTCCCTGTGCTCTATTCGAGTACGGGCTATAACAACTCAATACGGTAGTGAAGACCCGCAACCGCCCTGTAAAACGACACTGTAACGATTTACCGCAGCAATGCTCAGCACAGTCGAGGCCTAGCGCGACAGCTCCTTGCCGCAACTTAGTGAGCAGTAACTGAGTAATCGATAGCTAGGCAAAGTACCAGTGACCGTTGTCGGTCTTCGTTGATCCCCTCCTTCCAGGCAAGTTTCGTCTCCACGGACCAGCTTCAACGGCCAAGTGAACGACTGCGTGCGGGCTGACCGCAGGATCCGACACAGTCTGTCGCACCCCCTTATACGAGTAGTCGAGGCTTGCCACAGATGGTCACAAACAACAACAACGGTAAGTTCGCTCTTCACTCCCTCTTTCGTTGCTGCCTTTCCTCTTTCTTCTCAAAGCTCTATACAACCTGTATGTACTCCGTCCGCCAGTTATCACAGGCTCACCCGTGAGTATCTAACTTTTCACTGGTTGCGCAGTCGGAGACTGAATCTCCCTCTGTTTGTAGGAGGTTTCACTGCCACTACCCTGCGTCCACATTCACCTACCTCCCCTTTTGCTGTCTCACCCACATGACCCGCCTGTCGCGCACAGTGAGTCGAAGTTGGTCAAGACGGCGTGGACGCAGGGAGGGGAAAACATCGGACCACAACATACATCGAAAGAAAAACAGTCCCGCTCCAAACGTGTAGCAGGAGAGAGAACCTCCTACAGGAAACAATCTACACACCTTGCCTTCCTTGCATGTACAACCAAGCCCTGCCGAGTAGCCTGTCGATGTGCAAATATGAGATGGGATCATCCAGAGGGACATAGGGAGCTTACCCCTTTTTTTTCGCCACTCACGCATACTTCGATAGGACGAGCAACGCACCAACCAACAGGTAAGTCTCCAGCCCTGCGACTCACCTCTCCCTACTCCGATCGATTAAATAAACAAACGTCATAAATGAATCTTCCGTCAGAGCTTGGGTCAATTCGTCGAATTAACGGCGGCAATACCGCTGTCAGGTAAGCCTGCTCCGCTGCCACCCCACGAACTGAGTGTGCAGATTGGAGTGAATCTTTCACTAAAACATGGAAGTATACATCACCGCATTGCCATTTTTGCTAGACGCATCACCTGATAGTTATATTGGCAAAATTGTCGCTTCTTCGTCAGAACCGATGCTGCCGTTCAACTGACCGCATAACAAAACTTCTGCTTAGTGAATTTCCTCACCCGATTTCATCGAAAAACGGGCGAGTTATCTCTTTTCCGCCCGACCATATCCATCTCCTCTGATAGCCTCGCGCAATCTACTCTTCTATTAACTCTCTATCTACTAACCCAATACTCGAGTTGACCCCGCCATTCAATTCAGAATGGTCGAAAACCCCTATCCTACTTTCTGGCTCACTCTATTCCGTAGAGGATTGAGCAAATCTTGATTCCTACTCCTGCCGTAACCTTCCACTTTATCGTCTTCGTGCAAGTCATTTTCGTCATAGCTCCTACCTTAGTAGTTTTCCTCTAAAACAAACCTTATTATTAGACTAGCCCGACATAAAAACCCCCGAAACGAATCTTCTCTCGTCTGTTTCTGCTAAAAAATGAGCAACCACATTCGTTGCCTCTTCTCCCGCTTCTCCTTCTGCTATAACTCCGCGCACTAATTTTCTCTAACAACTCTCACTCTATTAACTCATTTACCAATTCTAACGTGAAAAACGGGGTCGCCCGATACAAAAATATCGGAATCACTTCTTTCCCCGCCCGATTTCGTCAAGAATCGGGTGGGCTTTATGCTTTCCAGCTCTACTTACTCCTCCCTCCATAACTGTTTTCTCCGAATGAACCCGACGTGGAAACGCGCCCCGATTCATTTCGTCTGTTGGTTCCTCCTCCGACTCCCCTCCGCTGCTTCCTGTCGCTCTTTGCCTCGCCTCACCATCTTAGAGTTCGTCGCCCTCTTCCTCACCCCACGGTTCTAGCGTCTGGTCGCACGACAACCAGTCCCCCCTCTCCCCTTTTGCTATTATCGTGCAGTCCTCCGCCACCCGTTTGTCGCTGTGCGTGGTACAGTCGTGTGAGCCCGACAACCTCGGCTAGATCTGAGGAAACTTTCGAAGGGAGCCAGCTACCAGCTGGCTTGAAAGCGTTTCGTGGACAACTTAGTGCCCGCTATCCAACGATATGCCGTTGGTCCCTGCCGAGTGGCATTGCGCAGAGACTGCTTACGTTCATAGGGAGGAGGGGACCAGAGGGGAGGTACAATGACCGACCCTTCGACGAAGCTCGGTCCCAATGCCGCCGGTTGACCCCTAGCTGGTATCGCCCACCTGTTGTAGCCTATATCGCATCTGCTGGCGGGCCCAGCTCCCTCATGTTCCCCTGTTGGAGGCTTGAGCACGAGTGTGGCTGCTACGGGGTTCCCCGTAATACTATAAAGGGGTAACTTCGGCGCAGTTACGAAAAGAGTTTGTAATCGCACTTCACGCAATCCCACGAATACAACACACCCCCATGCGACCCCACCACGTCTTCATTCATACGTTGACCTCTCCGGTCCGCCTTTCAAGTCAGGTGACCCCGAAAAATTTCATCAGCGGCCTCGTCAAAAGAGCCGCGTGTTCAATGTCCTCGACCTCCGAGTCAAAAACATGCCGACACATAAGATAAAATAATAAAATATCTAAATTTTTAATCGTTAGAATATGACGAACGAGGGAAAAGGACCCGCTAGCACCGCTCTGACGCCGTCGACGACAAAACCAAGGGGGACAGCCCGCCGGGCTCTCAACCCCTCGGTCCCTTTGCGCTACTCTGATATTCTCACGTAGCCACCTCTCGATCTCGATCCCTAAATCTCATTGATGAAAGTCCAATGATATAACCAATAGTACTAGACCCAAGGCAATGTCTAGTATTGTCGGATACCTATATAAACGACTATCGCGTGGCGTGTGGATCCACAGAAGCGTTTTCAAAAACCACTTGTTGTCGACGCCGTCCTCCGTACCTACGCACAAGTCACAGTCAAGCGCACCAATCAAGAGAGAATTTTTTTTTACTCCTAGTTTAATCCAAAATAAAAATCTGGTCGACGACCACGCCGACTCTCCAATCACCAACAACAAAGAGATCACCTGTGCCTTAAGTCTGCGCGCCCACACACTCTCTACTCTAGTCAGTCGTCTAGTCAATGCAAACCATAAACCCCGCCGCGCCTCTCGCGGTAAACCTGAATTTTAAACCAACCTTATTTTCTGTCACTTGCAAAAACCAGGGCAGATACCCTTGTAAGGGCATTCGGGCGGACAACTTACCGGGCCATATTGAGCGACGTCCCCGTCGCTCCGCAGAATAAAAAAGCTATCAACTCATTCATAATCCAAAATGATGACGAGAAAGGAACCAATCCGATCAGCCGACAAACTCAGGTTCGAGACCTCCAATAATCCATGCAAACATAACTGTATGCTGCCAGGATTCTAACCTAGGTCTCCATTGTCTTGACAGCAAGACGTCGGGATACTAGCACTATACTACAGCATAAGTTCCAATGACCTTCTCAGCTGCCCTATCCCCTTTGTCCTAGATAAACGTCGCTTCTCGTTAGATGTCCCTAGTCTCTACTCTATAAATAAGACCATAACTAGGGACGCGGGCCCTAACCGAGACCTTCGAAGGCATTCTTGCCTCCCTCCAATAATTCTCCTAATCAAACATATATATATATATGTATATATATATATATACGTAAATCTCATCTTAGACTCTTCCTGCAGTCTAGTAGAGGAAGGTCAGGTCTTCATCTTGGGCCACTATAGTCTGGGTGATCGAGCCAGATCTACGGCCCACCACGTTGTTGTTTGAGAGGTAGTGTCCTCGCAGGTTGCGCCATGATAGACGTTTTATGGATAAGCATTCAATCAGGACTCAAAAAGACTTAAATGACTTGACTCTTATCCCACACCGTTCCACAGTAGCAAAACCTTCCTAGGTGGCCACACCCTTTAAGTCTCTACTCCTTTGGCAAGACGCAGTCCCACTGTTCAGGTTACGCCGATCAACAGCCAACACTAGGGGTTGCACCCTAGTGATGCTAAACTTTACCATTAGCTTGGTATTGTCATACATGCCCTACGATTAACACAAGCAATTGGACGGTGTGTCGCAATAATACAAGCCCATTGCGAGACTACGCAAAGGCCTGTCACGCATAAAAGGTATTTACCATTCCTCTATGGGACAACACAGAGAAACATGACAAGCTCTCCACATTCACAAACCTGAATCACCGTCAGACTCACAAGGCCGTTGTCGTGCGCGGCGGTCCCACACCCAGACGCAAAGTAATTTTGTGTCGGACCTCACGGTCGTACCACGCAGGAGTCTTTTGTCACCTCAACGAAACACCACTCCGACCGTGCGCGCGTGCTATACCTCTCGTGACTCCCTACGACAGGTCAGGGATCCCGTGAGGTGCAACATACCTCCACCCGCGGGAGCTGGCATCATCCCTTAGGTGGGCGTATCCGTGCTGAGCTACTGACCCACATGTGAAGGCTTTTATATGCAATTGCAGAGGTAAGCCAGCCGAGGGCGTTTTCTCGATCGCTGTAGCATAGGTATACGCGCGGTAGAACGCCTTAAGACGGACCCGTAAATCGTGCCCCGAGGTGCTAACTTCCCCGCACGGATTATTTACTCAGGTCGAATTTTCCGGACAGTCTTCCACACTTAGTTAACTAGGATAAAGACTCTATGCCCCTTTGTTGACCATATGAGACAAGATAGAGTCTAAGCCTCTTTGTAATTTCTCATTCTCTCTCAACACAGAAAATCTAGACAATAATCTTCCTAAGCTCAGGCCAACGTATGACCTTGTTCGCATATATATATATATATATATATATATATATATATATATATATATATATATTAGCATATATGTAAATCAGGGGAGCGAATGAGCGGTAGACCTCACTTTCACGATTGTTGTGCCCCGTGTCCGAATATCCCAAAATGATCCCAAGTTCACAAAGACAGCTCACTGCCCAACACATGTGCAGATGCAAGAAATCACATACACGCATACAAATGCAGACACAGAATGCGCTACAAGCGTCAACCTTTAACCCATTCATAGCAAGTCCCTCACGCCCCAAAACCTTGAAAACAACATTACTTCCTACTCCCGACTCCTTTTACCCAGCCCTTCACCCTTTCAAAGACCTTCGAGTGTGATTTGGATAATTCAGGCATAGATTCAGGGGAAGATCTGTCCGTTTCCTTTTCAGGTTTTGTCTTAGGTGTGGGTATCAAGCCATGTGGAAGTTGAGTCGGAGTTCTACCGACCTGTTATCCAATGATAACAAAACTTGTAGTTCCTTACGGTTTTCTTCCGTAGTCTTCCCCAAGAGTGATGAACCTGTAGACACAGCACAGTCCGAAAGAATCTTAACATCTTCTCTCTGATGTTGTGATCTAGAAGATCTCTTCCAGCCTTGCGTCATAGAATTCGGTACTCATCGTCGAACCACTGCCTAACCTCTATCCTTATCTAACTGCTAATTTGCTGCCCTATAGGTCTAGGTAAGGAACAAAGTTCGTTCCCAAATCATCAAACTCAGTGAGCCTGCCTACGTCCCGTTTTGAGATTGCTTACTGAAGACCCATTCTTGGTTCTTTCCTTAATAAGCACAAGCAGTATAGCCAAATTCTTCTTAGAAGGAAAAGTCATCGGATGAAAGTCAAATCAAAAGTTCCAAATAGAACGGTAAGTCCCTCAGGATCAAGATCCCACTTATCCTTCTCTTACTAGAATCAGATGTTAGTGAGTTGGCGATGGACTGAATCAATTAGGATAAACTCAAACTTTTGTTAGTATCAGGCTTTGAGAATAGATAGTGGTAAGGCAGGCTTCTCGGAGCCTCGCTCCTCTTACTACACTAATTATTATTATTATTATGGTGATAAGGCAGGCTTCTCGGAGCCTCGCTCACTCTTATCACCTATTTATTACTATTATTATAGTGATAAGACATGCTTCTTGGGGGCTCGCTCACTCTTATCACCTTGTAGTTATTACTACGATGATAAGGCAGACTTCTCGGAGTCTCACTCACTCTTATCACCTAGTAGTTATTATTACAGTGATAAGGCAGGCTGTGTGTCCGAAATTGGATTTAACGCGGGTTTCGCGTTAAAAAATTCAACGCGCGTTGAATTCACGTTCAATCCCCGTTTGAACGCGCGTTGGGCGGGGAAAAACAGGTTCCGCAATGATTTTTTTCGTAGACCAAACATAATCGGAAAAATAAAAACAAAATATGGGGTCGTAAATCTTTTTGAGGTCTACGACCCCATTCTTTTATTTTTAATTTTTGAGCTTCCAATATATTTTTAAAAAATCAAAAACATAAGCACAATAAAAAAATAAAAGCAAGAAATGATATGTCTTTTTTTTTTTTGGTTTCACAGAGATTTTTTAAGGGCTAAAAAAAAAATAGAAAAAAAAAGGGTTGTA
>BFEA01000770.1:17982-28859 GCA_003427395.1 Chara braunii
ACAAGCCGCTCCGGCCGAGTGCGCCAGCCATACCTCTCGCGAGCCCCTACGACAGGATAGGGCCTACGCGAGGCACGACTTACCTACACCTTATGGGAGTTGTCACCTCCCTTCGGTGGGCGTATCCCCGCCGAGATACCAGCCCACAGTACGAAAGCTAGTCAGTTGCAATCGCAGAGGTGGACCAGCCGAGGGCGTTTCTCTTTCGCTGTAGCATAGGGGGTATGCGCGGTAATACGCCTCTATCGAACCCGCACGCGAATCGGCATCTTGGGGGGGCTGAGGTCCCAATCGCGACCCGTCGTCGCTCTACTAGGACGAATCCCACACACCACGCGCACTCCACTTTACGAATACACATGCACACAAACAACACATATACGAGACGACACAACACAAACAACGCGACAACGCTCCTAGCCCCTTGGTAGCCAACCCATAACTTTCCAACGCGGAAATCGAATAAGCGTCGCGCGCGAGACTATGTATAAAACCGCGCGGACGCAGGGCTATCGCATATCAACTCGCAATGCAATTGTACGCAAGCAGTCGCAATGATGGCGTACTATGTAGTGCCCATAATCAAGCGGCCCCTCGTGAAATCGAGTACCGCTTATGACACTCGAGTGTCTGACTTGAAGTGTCGTGAGRGCSTAACCYTTCATGACATTGYACGGCTGAAGGAATAGCCGTGCAGCTGCCGCGATACCTCCGGCTCTTGGCCTGAGTGTCTCGGTAGGCAAATCAAATAGGCTCTGCGCGAGGGAAAACCCCTCCCCTGCAGAGCCTAGGGTTTGGGGTGTCCTGGACAAGGACCTCGAATCCCGGCCCAGGACCAAACGTCCGACTAAGAAAATCATCAAAAAGCAGGAACAAATATAGAAGTAGGGGCCTCCCCTAAGTTCCTCAGTCCTAGTTTCTGAGTGGGGCTTTAATATGGGGACTCTTCAGCCCATGCAAACATTCATCCCAAGTATACCCATGTATAGATTACAAGGCCCTCTCTTGCGAGACTGAGAGCACCATTCTTGGATCTGAGAGTCTCACACTTTTCTCTTTCTATCTTTCTTTCTCTAAATCTGATCCTGATGTGAGGGGAAGGCGGCACGCGGGATTGCAACCCGTAGGTCCGCGTCAAAGACCGATTGCGGGAGCTCTGCCGTAACTCAAGAGGAGTTCTGGAGGCAAGGAACGGTCAAGTATATTTGTCTTCCACTTATATAACCCACTAATACCCATGTTTGTCTATCTCCCTGCAGTATGATTGTTGTATGCATGCGATTGTCCCTATGGTTTTTGTTTTCTCTTAAGGACCTAATCAGATTTAATGGAAAGAATGTATGATAGTGAAGCATAAGTTTCAGTTTATTTTGATTGAAAGCAGACTAAGGATGAACTGGGGGAAGGTGGGAGGAAGGTAAACTGCATGCGTTTGACCGGGTCAACCAAAGCCTGAGCATTGTTTCTACTGTGAATGGCTCATGACTATGTTTATTTAGCTGTTTTCTGAAGGACCAGGCATTGTTTCTACTGTGAATGGCCTGGTCGTTGTATTTTATTTGATTGTTTTTCAAGGAACCATGCATTGTTTCTACTGTGAATGGTCTGACTACCTTAGTTAACTCTGAGGGTTTGTCTGATTGAAGATGTTTAAATTCTTGTTTATTCTGAGGGAGAATTTTTTGTCAAAGGTTAAGCATTGTTTCCATGGTAAATGGTTTAGCCTGATAACCATGCATATAATTTAAACTAAGTATAAAGGAAAGTATTTTTATGTATATTTGCATGTGAACTGGCAGCTGGGCATTGTTTCTACTGTGAATGGTCCAGCGTTAAGCCATATCATTAAAAAGAGAGAAGGGAAAATACAGAGTATAAATGGAAATAGTTTGGGGCAAGCCGAACATTGTTTCTACTGTGAATGGTTCAGTCCCCTGCCCATATTTGTCTTTTCTTTTTAAACAAAGTTAGAGAAATACTAAAACTTTAGATATTAAACAGCTCAGGGCGACTAGACATTGTTTCCATGGTGAATGGCCTAGTCATCTGCCCAAAAGAAGAAAGAAATAGTTGTGCAACCTGTTCGTGTATATCATAAAGACAAGTTGGGCATTGTTTCCATGACGAATGATCCAGCTCTATGTCTTATGTAAGATGGGTATAAGGATTTAAGAACTTGAAGATTCACGAGCTACTTATATGAAATGAACTTGGGATGATGAGAGTACTTGCATTGTGGTTTGGTTTGCATGTGACTGGATGGGATGACTGGTTCGTTTGGATTTCAGTTCTATAGGTAGTTGTTTTAGTTGCTTGCCACGTGCTAGAGCCATAGGAGTTAGTGTCAATTCCTGCATTTTCTGGAATATTTTCTTATACTTGGCTTTGTATAAATCTGGCAAGCTACTTTTCCTACGGGAAGCGCTGCCAAAATTTCTACAAATCCAAGAAGTTAGTCAACTTTTGACTTGTCAAAGTTTAACTTGTCCTTTCCATATATCTGGCTTAGTTAATATCTGGGAAGTCTCATTTTCTAAACGGAGTGCTACCCAAAGTTTTGCTAATTCAGGGGGTTAGACAAAATTGAATTTTGGGAAGCCAAAGTTACTTTCAAAATCTGAACTTAGTCTTGTATAAATTTTGGAATAACACTTTTTTAGAGGGAGTGCTGCCGAAATTTTCTTAGTTTAAAGGAGATAGACTATATTTTGACAGGTGGCGATTCAGGCGACCCTCCCAAAATAAGGGAGATTCTRCRGTTRGTTTACCCTAAGCCTAAGCATTGACTTAAAAATAGGYTTAGGTTTARMTTTTAGRGAGATTTTGAGCAAGAATGAATTATGAAGTTGTATTCTCCATACACTTATGATCTTAGCTTRGGGATTGGTCTGCCGTGTGTTACAKGCCTTTYTTTCAAGTTCAGGGCTAGATCCAGCTTGATCCTCTTGAGGATCACTTTCTGTTATCACTGATAACAGGTCGGTTGCCGATTCGTCGGTCTACGACTCAATTTCAATTCTTCCTCCACACTCAACCTAAAAGGCTTTAGCCCTGGTGATCTTCGTTGTTTTATTAAGGTTTTCACCCGGACTTTTATTGAATGGCCATCTAACAAAGGTACTGAGTATTTAATTAAGGTTGGTTGGACAGGAGGTTTTGGGGCTTGTATGGCTAAAGCGAGGGGTATGAGTGTCGAAGGTGGTTGGGATTGACTCCGTGTAATGTGTGGGTTGTTGATTTGGTTCGTTGATGTGATTGCAGGTATGTGTTGTGAGTCAGATTCTGGATTTGGTTTCCTGCGATCACACATATACGTATTATTGTGAGAAACCCTAGTGAGACCGTGAAAAGTAATCGTCACATACTCCGCAATGATGGCCAAGGTATCAGCTTGGTCAAATCCAAGTCCGAACTGCTGATCACAATCCCCCTAACGGCTCCTCAAAAATCGCAGCAATAACTCTTCCTTCGCCGCTAGTCCTTACCGCGGTCTGGCCACACTCTCACTCTTATAATACCGCCTCCTTAAGGCCAACCTGACCACCCTTTCATCACCGTATGCGGAGACCACCATATGCAGCAGCAACCTCGTTCGCTAGCCGGATCAAAACTCTACTGCTCAGTCTAAGACGGCTGCCTTCTAAGCAAAGCATGTCCCTTATGATCCTTTCGAGCCTCAGTACTGCAGAGTGACCACAGTGCGCACAGCAACCGTGCTCAACAACAATGTCCCCTGGCAGCGCATTATATCCGATACCAATGTCACAGTGCCCATTCGGCGATATCCAGCGAAAGGTACGATAGCCCCGGAAATACCCAACAAGGAGCTATTCATTAATGAGAGTATCAAAACGCAGTGTGGGGGGGGGGGGCTGAGAAACACAGCGATACGCTGTGCTGCCGCAAACGAAGTACACGCGAATATAGGCTGAGCAAACTACCGTCAAGACCAAGGATTACTGCAGCGGCCCCCGGGCACCCTGCAATGACGCATGTTCACAGTCCTACAACAAGAACCACTAACCCGTTATCAAGGTAATTGCCCTATGAAGACCTCCTAGCAGTAATAACTGCAAATGGTTATCCTTCTCTGTGGGTACGCCCGTGCCTGGTAGCCAGTCCTTCTCGCCATCTTAGTTCCAGTTGCGCTCAGTCAAATATGTGAACGAGAGTGGGCCGGATGCTAGAAGCACAGACAGACATGCGCATTGCTTTCTGCGCCTCACCCCGACTCTCCGTTCACTTCACTCGGGCTACCTGTCGAAACTCTTAGTGTTGAGCAGCACGTACTTACGTCTTCCTGTTAACCGGAGGCTTGGCATACTGCCACAGCCCACCTGCCAGCTCGACTGTGAACTATCCGCCCACGTTCTATCTGCCCCTTTGTTTGGGGACCTGACGCCACTTTCGTCACCGAAAACAGAAGCAAAACCTGAATGAATCTTCCGACAGGACTGGGAGGATTCATTTTCCTAATAGCTAAGTCTCCAGCCCTGCAGCTAGACCCACGGTTGCTTACTTCCATAGGCCGGTCATTCCTGAATGAACCTATCACCCAAAAAAAACGGCCAAGTACATCAATATTCTACTAACTTGTTTCCCTAGGTGCAGTCCCTATTCGTCGTACCTCGAGGCCTACACACTTACATCCAAACCCAGCTTTTACCGTCCGTGTCGCAGCTGCGAAGGACCCCTGTTTATTACCTTTCCTCGCTTGACTCCATCGAGGGTCGAGCGGAACTCGAATCTTTCACTCCCATCATGGCCATTTCCTTCCTCCATCGTGCAACTCATTTTCCATCCAACTCCTATCTCACTAATCTACAGTTCGAACTAACGCTACCATTAACTTCGCTAGCCTAAAAAACCATATCAACTACCTTCCCTTATTTAGTTCTATCAGAAATCGGGTAGTATTCTTGATTTTCTCGTTCCTTCCGCCATTTCCTCCACGCAGCTGCTTCTCTCACTAACCCCCTATCGACTAATTCTCCTCAGAAATTTACATTAGAATCGGGGTCGCCATGGTCTAAGACCCCGAGATCGACCTTTATTTCGCCCGTTTTCGTCTACTAACGGACGAGAATGATTATTTTCTATGTCTCCTTCCCTTCGTCTTCGACCACCCCCGTGCACTCACTTTTGTACCCACCTCACCACTCACTAACTATCACGCTAATCCGACCGTAGATCTCGATTCGTCCAGGGTAAAAACCCCGGAATCGGTTCCTTCCCTGCCCGATTCTATTAAGAATCGTGTGCGCCAACCTTTTTCCATCTGCCTGGCTTACCTCCCCGCCATCTATCTTGCTGCACGCACCTGGAGCGGAACCGCGCCAGGTTCATCCCTTCGTTTTTACTTCATTTTCCCGCAGTCTCCTTTCCTGCAGACCCCGACCCAGGTTCACCTTCTCCCTTCGCTACTGCGGCCCGTCACCCGCTGTCTGACACTCCTCGCTCTACCTCCGCTGCCCTGCTCGTGGTCCCTCCTCACTTCTGTCGTCCTCACCGTCGAAGGCACCCGGCGCAATATTGCTCCCGGGTTCACTCGTCCCCCACCTCGATTATACCTCCGGTCCGCTCGCTAGCTCCGACCCGCCGTAGTCCGCTGCATTGCCTGGCCTGCCTAGCGCCCGCTACTCCTGCTAGCGCAGCCCAGCCCCTACATCGTTCTGCCATGGCTCACAGTCTGCGCCCACCACCACTTCACGTCCACATTCACCCCCTCGTTCCGTACACACTCACTTCCGACATAGCCCGCTCCCTCCTTCGTATGCACCCGGTGCGCTTTCAAACCCGGGTTCACCCCTTCCTTTCGCATGCCTGTTGCAGCAAACGCAGCGTCCGCTGCCTTGCCTTGGTCCCTCATTGTTAGCTGTGCCCAACTAGCCTCCCACCATCCTCACTATGGTTGTACCCGGCGCAGGGCCCCAGCCAGATTCATTCATCTGTTTTTGCCATCGTCTCCGCCTTCCCGTCGTTTCTTCCTCGTTCGCCCCGCTCTCTTTGACTTTCCCCGAATTCTCTTCTAACGCTGCCTGGTCTTCACGGTCGTCGCCAGACTGCGCGCTATCTCAAACGCCACGAGGCTGTGCCGACCGGTTCATATAGCAGGACGTCGGTCACAGAGATGGGATCCGCTAGAGAGTGTGTAACAACTCTCCTGTGAAGCAGATCCGCTCGACAGCGGATAACACTGGGCTACGCAACCTGCCCCCGGTTCCACTGGCCCTACAGCCTAAGTCTAACGCATGGGCCTAGGAGGAACGGGGCCGCTGCAGATCTTGGTAGTAGTAGCAATTTTTTGAGGACTGAAGAGGGTCGGTTCCACGTGACAACTGCTGCAGCAGCCTCCTACAGTGCCCCGGGTCATCCCGCCCGGGCACAGTTCACCATCTTGCGGGCCCCAATGAGCGTGCTCACACTCAAACCTCTTCGCAGCGGGCGGCGGGTGGGCGGACAGTGCACCTGCAGCAGATTCCCATCACTTAGTTTCTTCCGCCTCGTGGGCTAATCATCCGCCGGCTCGCATGCGCGTTAATTCCCCCGGCCCATCATCTGGGCCCTTCTTGGTCTATATTTCAACAGTTCCGGGGTGTATCCACTGAGCTAGGCTCTTGGGTGCCCGCCACACCTACGACAAAGCGTCCCAGGCAAACCGGTGTCGGGCGTGGCTCCGACGTACCCATGAAAACAGTTTGTAATTGAACTTCAGGCACCTTGCAAATACAACACCCCCCCACGTGCTCCTACCGCAGCCTCGCGTCCCAAGACGGGATGCGACAGCGAAGGGACTCCGAACAATACACAAAAGGGGAATAAAGTTAAAACAACAGTAACGTCGGGGAACGGCGGGATCGCTGGCACCTCGCCAGTCCTGCGGATTGGGCCCGCCGCCGCACGCATAAGCAAAAAAAAACGAGGGGGATAGCCCCACAGGGCCCTCAACCCTTCGGTTTCCTCCATGACGCTCCGCTGCTGCCGCGCCGACGTCCGCTGGCCTCGATCCCCGAACCTCTGTATTGCCAACCCAAATGTCGTAACCTATAGGGCTAAGCCCAAGCCTGATACCAGCGCCCAGAGAGCGCCATACAAGGCAGTGTGGCGCGACGGTTTTGTCCAACAAAACTGGCTGCGCGGCTCCCAGTGCCCGTGCCGGCTGGCTTATACCGTGCTAAAACTACCCCGCGCGCCATCCTACGACACCCCGCTTACCGCACAAGGTCGTACCATCGTTGTCGATGTCGTCGTCGGGGTCGTTCTCCGCACGCGCGCTCGACTCGGTCAAATGTACCAATCAAAGAAAATATCCTTAATTCCTGCTTAATCAAAAATAAATAAATAAGAATATCACCAAGCAAAATGACTGAGGTCCGAGCGGGCTACTACGATCAACAACAGAAAGGAATCACGCACGCCTTAAACCTGCGTGCTCACGCTCTCGCTATTGTGGTCAACCACCTAGTCAACGCAATTACAGACGCAGCCGCGCTTAGCGCGGTATACTTAAACTTTAAACCAAAACTGTTTTTTTGTTACTTGCAAAAACCAGGGCGGATACCCTTGTAAGGGTATTCGCGCCGACAACGTCAGTCTCAACGGATGACAATAAACATCGGAAATCCAAAGGAACCAAACATAGATTTGTGAAAGAAACCTACAGAAACAGAGAAAGACAGAGAGAGAGAGAGTACACAAGCGGACAAGACAGAACGCAAGTTCCTTAAGACCACCACCACCTCCTTCCACCATCCATCCTCCATCATCAGCAACCGTCTCCAACCCTAATCATCCACCAGGGCATGATTGACAATCAATCAGACGATTGCCGCCATCTTCTCCTTTACTATCTTCTTCCTTGCGCTCCCTCCTCCCCATATTGCCCTTCCAACATTTTCAGACTCGTATCTACCCCCATTGAACTCCTCTCGAATGCTCATCATCACTTTCACCTGGGGACCATATCATCGCAGTCCTACTTGATTTACTGATGAAAGATCAATAGATCAAGTAAACTGGCTAGTTTTTACAGCGGGTCCTCTAATTGAGAGCTCCGCTCCGATACCAAACTGTTGCATACCGTGAAGGTGCAAGACACAACATGAACCGACCTCTCTCACAAAGATTTGACGAAGTCCTACTACAGAACAAGAATCGATCTCTGTTACAAAGTATGAGACAGCGTAGCGTAAGACTGAGATACCAATGATCCGAACAATCAATGTTGCAATGCGGTCACAACATACATCATCATCGTACAAGGGTGAGAAGGGTTGGCGCTCACACAGAAAGACAACGCCAATCGCTGCGCGCTTTAGGCGGCGACCAGCTCAGACAAATCCAACACAAGCCTCGAGCCTATAACATCTGTTATAGCCTTCAAGGGGATTCTATAAACTTATTCCTATATCGAGGATCTCAGATCACACAGAGGTACTCATACTCGATTAGTGGTAAATTGAGTCGGAGGCAGAGCGCAGTCAACATGCTGATTCTCATTTTACATACATACAAAAGACAACATATAACCATTCAAAATGTTTACGAAAGGTAACAATTAGAGAACAAAACAAAAGAGTACACACATGCACGGGTGCATGAGTGCGTGCATGCTTGCGTACGTGTGTGGGAGTGTCCGTACATACTACCATGCAGCAATAAAATCGTGAACCGAAATGAATCAATTAGCTGAAAAAAACCAACATCGATATGCTGCTGTCTCCAGAAAGGAAGCCGCCAATCAAGCGAATCGACAAATTAGTGCCCATTAAGGGTTTTTCTTTCTTCTCCTCACTGACTAGTGCAAAACGACGACAACCACGACTACGACCTAGTTGAGAAAATGAAACCGTCACCAGAAAATGAATCACAAGTATGTTTTTTCAAAGCCGATGAATTCGTCCTCCATTCCCAAGCCTAAAAAAAACGTTGTACATGCTATATTCCAACAAAACAATAATGACAAATCAAGAAACACGCTATATTGCAACAAAACAAATAATGACATATCAGGTGAGGAGCCTCACGATGAATTCGCTACCGCCAAACTAATCACCATTTGCGCTGCCGTGTTCGATCCCCTCGTCGACATGCAAGCTAGCGCAAAAAACTCTCTACTCGCCACATGTCCCGCCTTCTCGTCGATCATTTGCGCGGTCGTGTTCGATCCCACGACCACTGCGGGACGAAAAGAGAGAGGTGATCGTATGTATCCATCAAGCGTGACCGTCGATCAAGTGGAGGTCTTTCCCGCTCTTACTTTCCCGCGGGAAACGTGGAGCGGGGGCGGTGTAAGAACAGTACAACATAAAAGTTGGGACATTTCCGCGGAAAACGTGGAATTATGCTTTTCCCCTCGAACTGAGTGATTGCACGGGTTATTAGACGAGAAGAAGACAGGCACGATGAAACTGACGGGTTACTGAGAGGGGTGATGATGAGTAATACAAAACGAGAGAGAGAGAGAGAGGCAGAGTAATGTTTATGACCGGAAGATACGTGGGAGAGATCAGACGAGTCCCCTAAAGTAGCAGAAGGAGGAAAGAAACATCGAGAGACGAAGGAGCTGAAGAGGGAAAGAACTGCCCAGCCGTTAAGTTAACACTACCATCTTTTTCATCAGGAACAAGACCGAGAGGTTGATTCCTATTTGATGGATCGGGCTTGAAACTCGCAGTACATGCATGTGCTCGGCTTGGTAGAAGACAACAGTTAGGCGCAAGATAGAGACAGAGAGAGAGACAGAGAGAGAGACAGAGAGATGTTAATCGACAACTAACAACAACCAGGAATCCAATGAAAAGGAGGGGAACATCTCGTAAGAGATACTGAGGCTCCCAGTATCACTCACCCAACGAGAAAAAGAAAAACTCCAGCGGACCCATCTTATGACGATGTAGTGCAAGATAGGGCCTCGCTCCACAACTCAATACTTTAGATGTATCTGAGCTCATGTTGTCCCGATACATTAGAAATGTTGGAACGCTCGAAACGCACCTGGTCCAAGACGTAGTCAAAGTGCAAGTAGAGTGTTGAATACTGGAGCCAGACCCATAATTTTTTATTTTATTTTTTTTTAATGCGTGTCATCCTTGTGCAGGGGCCATGCTAATCTTCTCTCTATCATTCTAATTTTAACGGATGTCCCGAAGGGCCATGAATTCTTCATTTTACAACATTTGGTGAGTCGTGCGGCGAGTCACAATCCCATGAGAGGAGAGTTGAGCACAACAGGCAGGAGAGAAGATGGTAAAGAAAAAAAAAAAAAAAAAAAGGTAAAGAGAGCAGCGTCCACGCACTGAATGTCGCAAACGACAGGTCTCCTTCAACACACAAAAAACCTCCATGACGGACGACCTCCTGATCACATCACAAATATATATATCTATTTATCTTCTCTTTTGTCGATTCCGTTAGCGCGCGTAGGCCACACAATCACACGCCTACGCGCATCGTGCAACCTGCGAGCGACTGCCCACGCGTAATATGCAGAACAATGCAGCACGAAATAAAACAGCAGAGAGCGCATATTGTAATATAAGGTAGGACGGTTAATGGACTCGCTTATGACAACGTACCATCGTTGGATATGCAATAGCGTACAGCGTAGGATAGCAAAGCGTAGCGTAGTGTACTGTTTGAGGGCGTACTCACACTACCTCTTCTGAATGTACCTGACCGTAATTACAGCCGGACCTGGATGTATCTGGCTGCATTTTCGTCCAAAAACAAGTAAGAAAGTCCTAGTGTGAGTATGCTCTGAAGTCGTCACATATCATTGCAAGGATCGCATCGCATTGTGAATCGGAGTGTAAAAGCGGAAGGAAGGAAAGCCCCGCCTGTTCATCTTATATACAAATAGACACACACAGAGAGAG
>BFEA01000770.1:33604-47098 GCA_003427395.1 Chara braunii
AGGAGAATACGACAGGCGGAGAAGTACTTTGGTAGATATCAGCGGGTGAGATGAGGAGCAGGCGGGGCAGGAATATGACTTTGCTGACAGCAGCAAGAAGCGGGGATGGGAAAAGGCGTCGGGGGATATGGCGGCTTCATTTGGCTCTCTTGATTAGTTCGGGTTTTCTCTTTCTATTTCGCTTTACCATATCCCTTCCTCCCTTTCCCCCCCTTCAATGTCTTACATCCTGCACGTGTTTCTGTTGTTGTCCTCCCTCGTGTCCTCCTCTGCGCTTCGTTCAGCTCCTCCTCCTCAGCCTCTGCATATGTCCAGTTCCATGTGGAAGCCACGGAGGTCAATGTCCTCCCTACCTCCAGGAGAGCACTGGAAAGGAGGGAAGGAGAAATCGATGATGATGGGAAGATAAATTGTGTGGACGTAGACGAGGGGGAGGAGAGAGTAGATGGGGATGATGATGTCGAGAGGGAATGGGAAGGTGAGGATGCTGATGTGACGAAGCTGGAGGGAAAAGGGGGGGAGGATGAGGCTATGGTGATCTCGTTTGTCTCTCTTTATTGATATACCTATTTTGCTTTCTATTTTGTTGACCATGGCCCTTCCTCCTCATCTTTCTTTATCCTCCATGTCCTTGTTTCTCTATGTGATGGTTCCTCCACTTCGGCTCCTCCACATCATCCTTCTCCTCCTTGTCATCCTTCTGGCTGGGATGGATGCCAATATCGCTCAGCCTGGCCGAGCGTGCGGGAAAGGCCGTCATCATACTTGAACAGCGGTTAGGAAGACTCCAAGGGGGTTGCCATGTCTTTTTCCTTTATGCGGTCCTCCTCCACGTCGTCCTCCTGAGCCTCGGGTGAGTGCGCCTGGAAGACCTCATCACAGGTACACTGAGGCTAGAAATGCCACAACGGTTTTCATGTTGTCGTCGTCGTCCTCCACATTCACCTCCTGCTGCAGATCCTGCTCCCTGGCGGTACACACGCACACGCGCATACACAGACACAGAGACACAGACACAGAGAGAGAGAGAGAGAGAGAGAGAGAGAGAGAGAGAGAGAGAGAGAGAGAGAGAGAGAGAGAGAGAGAGAGAGAAGGGAAGTCCGTGTCTCAACTATCCACGAGCGAGAGAGAGAGAGAGAGAGAGAGAGAGAGAGAGAGAGAGAGAGAGAGAGAGAGAGAGAGAGAGAGCAGGCAAGCACGGCATACGTACAACATTGGCTGATCCGATACAAACACAGCAAACAGATTGGGGATTGGAATTCTCATCAAACAGATGAACAGGACAGCATTTCCTCCGAAAAGTGCCGAGTTCTCAGCCTGCAACCGTGCGGGTCTTTGCAGACCACACAAGAAAGATAACGTTCCTCCCATGGAACACCACATGTACCAGGGGCGAAGTACTGTGGCTACCGCAAAAAAGAAAAAAGAGTTCGTCGGTATTCCCTCCTAAATTCTTGCTAGCGAATCAACGGGTCATCTTGTTTTTTTTTTTGTGGGTTTCCTCAGCAATATATATATATACAAACAGGATGGTATATCTAATTCCGTCGTCGTCCTTTTTTTTTTTTTTTATGGAAGAGTTGCTTTATTTCCAATATTAAAATGATCGTCGTCGTCCTTTTAGTTTCCCTTCACACTGGTTAGCATACGAGGCCGCTTTTTTCTTAACCCTTAGGTAGGGGTGTTGCTATGATAACCCTTGCACTTATCTAGGTAGGTTGAAAATCTCTCGTTCCCTGTGGAAAATATGAATGTGGTCTCATTCTAGGGTGGATGCATGCTTGTGCGGCATGTTCCATTCTAGGGTAGGCTGTTAGGGTTGGCCGCCCTGATTGGAAGGACTCGAAATTCTCGACGACTCTGTAGTGAATGCTGCACGCGCTTACGGATGTCCGTTTTTTTGGGCGGTCATGTCTGTTTGTCCTGGAAGCAATCTTGAGAGAGAGGCCGCTTTGCTAGAGACCTCCAAAAAATGATGGCTGGAAAAAAATGTCTCGTTCCCTGTGGTTCAAATATGAATTGGTCCAAAAAAAAATAAAAATAAAAAAAAATTGGTCCCATTCTGCTGGTGAATTGTTTGCGAGGCATCATGTTACGGACCTGTAGGCTGTGAAGGTTGACCGCCCTGATTGGAAGGACTATATTTTGAGCGCCCTGATTGGGGGGAGGACTATACTTTGAGCGCGGCGAGTATATCTTGGAAGCAGTCTTGAAAGGCCACTTTGCTAGAGACATCCAGAATGATGGCTTGAAAAAAAATGTCTCGTTCCCTATGGTTAATATGAAATTTGGTCTCATCGTACTGGTTTATGGTTCTGTGGCATGTCATCGGTGTGTAGGCTGTCAGGGTTCACTGTTCTGATTGACAGGTGCACTACATCTCGAGCACTCTGTGAGTGTATGTGCCTAACATCTTTTCGGCGACCACTTCTGTGACTTTGGGCCTCGCTCTGCTACTCTGTGCAAAACGCGATGAATCTTCCGCTAGAACATGGGAACATACACCGCCATATTAGTATTTGTCTTTTGTGCATATAATGGAGAGCAGTGGAGCGAGAGGCCCTTTCAGATCTGCCGTCTTGTAAGTAACAACCTTATATAAAGGCCACTTTGCTAGAGATCTCCAAAATGATGATGGTTGGATCTCTCGTTCCCTGTGGCCAATACGAATGATCGCCTCCTCTACTGGTTCATTCCTGTGACGTTAGGAAACAGGCATGTAGGCAGGCTATCAGGGTTGACCGCCCTGATTGGAAGGACGACATTGTTTTTTTTTTTTTTTTCTCTCTCGATTTGTGCGTGTCATCCTTGCGCAGGGGCCGTGCTAATCTTCTCTCTCTGTATCGTTCCAATCCTTTTAACGGATGTCCCGAAGGACATCGTTGGTAAGTGTATTATCTGCTTCACGATGAGTTCATTAGTGACGGTCATGTCTGTCTGCCGTCCTGGAAGCAGTCTTGAAAGGCCACTTTTTGCTAGAGATCTCCAGAATCCATAATGATGGCTGGAAATCTCTCGTTCCCTGTGGGCTTAAATATGAAGGATCGCCTCCTCTACTGGTTCATTCCTTCGACGTTAGGAAACCGGCGTGTAGGCAGGCTCTCAGGGTTGACCGCCCTGACTGATTGGAACGCGACTACATTATGAGTACGTTGTGAATCCATATCCATGGGATTACAACGGTTAGGCGAGGACGTCGTGTGTCAGGGTCATGTTCGCCTCTTTGGAATAGGGCCTGGCTCTACCACTCACCAAATGTGCAAACTGAGAATGAATCTTCCGCTAGAACATGGAAAGATAGGCGGCCATATTTGTTGTCTTGTGTGCATGTTGTGAGTGGTGGAGCTAGGCCCGTAGTCTTGAAGTCTAGTAAACGGGCTTTTTTTCTGTGTGCTAATGAACTGTCGTGCGCTTCCCCGAGAGGAGGGGTCTCACCCATGGAAGCATCCTAAGCCATCGTGAGACCCCTCTCGGGAGACCCCTCTCTGGAGACCCCTCTCGGAAAAGCGCACGTGATTGCGATTGAGTTGTCAGCACTCGTGTTCTAGTCTTCACCACTACACAATCGCGACCAATCTGTACCCCTCTCGGGAGACCCCTCTCGGGAGACCTCTGTCGGGACCAAGGTGTTTTTTTTTTTTTTCCCTTTTTTTTTAATGACCCCATAGTAGTCGTGACCACTCCACGATCGCTAGCACTGTGTACACCCACCTTCTCACCTGTGTATCTTGGCTGTCCAACCACCGAACCTCCTGTGTTGCACCTCCAGGCCGGGTTGTCCTGATGGTTTAACTCTCCTGTGTACTCTCCATTCTTGATCGACTAGAAATCAGAAATATACCAGGAGCTTGGAGCTGACCACCTACTGTGCAGCCCTCCACGCGTTCTGTTCGGTGCCACACTGTGTGGCATCTAATTACGTCTAATTTTACGTCTAATTACATCTAATTACGTCTAATTACATCTAATTACATCTAATTACATCTAATTACGTCTAATTACATCTAATTACGTCTAATTACATCTAATTACATCCTTTTACCTGGAGAAGAGAAAGTTCGTATTATTTCGGTCTCAGAAGTAGCTAGGAGGCTTAGCACTTGAACAAGAAGAATGATTGGGACAGCCATGCTTTGTCAAAATCACTTCTTCCTCGCCGCCCTTCTTCGTCAGCTCCAATCTCATTTTCGTGTGAAGATCAGGTGACCCTCCCTGTCTAGCACTACAAGTGTGCCTGTTGTTGCAAGTGATTAAATCAAAATTGACTCTCTTTTCAAACAGAGGCCATGTTACTTGGTTTTGACGAAGTTTTGTAATACTATATGATGCAACAGCAACCATCCTCAGTATTTCGGGCGATGGTACGTGTTATGATGAGAAGAATGCCTGCCTGCTGCAGGTGATTATACCGAATTGACACTCTTTTTTCAAACAGAGGCTATGTGCTATATACTATTTGCCTTGGAAGAAGTTTAGCAATATGATGCAGCAGCAACCCCCCCCCCCCCCCCCCCCCCCCCCCCTACCACAAATTGGATATTATACTTGATTCTCCCCTCCATTTAATTAGTGGCATGATTGTCGAAGGTAGTTATGTTTCTCCCTTCTTTCTTTTACAATGGACGATTTGTTCGTCTTCCACTGAATGTGAAGATATCATCTGCCAAGTTGCTTTTCTCTGCCGCCCATCAGAAACAGAATACACTCTTGAATGAAAGAAGGGAGAAAACCGAATATACACTCTTGAAAGGCAATAGGTGCACTCGAACACACGCTTGAAAGTTACGTTAGCGTCTTGCGTGTGAGTGACATCGCATTTTCTAGTGACGCAGCCGAAGGGATGTATATGGATGGACTTGTGGTGGTTGATGATAGTTTTCAGTCCTACCGTCTTCACGGGAATAGAAGGTAGGTATGGGAATTATTGCTGTATCTAGACTGAAAGTTGGCCCAAATGCAGCTATAGTAACCGTGATCTTTCGACTCGGCTGAAGATGGTAGGCCAGTTTTTTGTCTATCTATCATCTCCTTCTCTGATGTGGAACTCGAATGTACTGTATGTGAGCGATGGGAATTAGTGCAGCAAGTGATTACGGTAGATTGAACTCTCTTTTCAAACAGAGGATTAATTTTGGATGAACGCCAGTACAATGATGCAGCACTCTCCCCTTCTTTTGGTCACCCGTGCAGCGCCCTTCTGCCGATGCCGTCCTCGGTTTTCAATACTGTTCGGGTTTTGAGATCAGAGGCTGACTATGCATCTAGGTGGGCGTGGTCTTCCAGCCTTGCAGGGATATCCCATGCGCTTGACCACTGTCTTCGCATAGAGAACAGACGAATCTCCCACTTCACGGCTGTCGTAGAGTATGGGGGTGACATTTGTCTGCAGGTTTCGTGTCCGCAAGAGCCAATTGTTTCCCTCTGGTGTTATATATTTTGTGGGAATCATCATCTAGGATTGGTTTTTATGATGTCCTGGTACGAATTGCTTACGATGACGGCGAATAGGAATACCAACGTCGAACAAGGCCATCTGCTGTGTATAGATATGTATCTGGGATTCCTTTTTTTGATTTCTTTGCAGACAAGAATGTTTTGACATCCTGGTTGGTCTTGTCCCGTCGTTTGACCTGTGTGTGTTGGGGCGGTGCTTGCATGTGGGACTTGTCATCTGGGATCTGTTTTGTTGCCCCCTGTTCTGTTTTATTTGGCCGTTCCCTTCCTCTCTTCTTTGCCTCTTTGCCTTTTGACTGTGTGCAAGTGGGTCGATATGACACACGGGGGTGGGGGCAGCCGCCGCTCAACCTACATCCACGTGGACGGGGCCTTGTACGCAAAGAGGTTTTGAACAGGGGGAGTTGTAAGGAAGAAGATTAAAAACGAAATAAGTTTTTTTTTGTTTTCCTTGTTTTCTTTCTGTTTTTTCGCTATGGCGCTCTGATATCATGTGACAATATATATCGTCAAACAGAGGAGCTGCCCGGTAAACCGTAGGCAGAGAGGGAGAAGACGACAAGACACAAGGGGCTGTGACAAACTGTTTATCTCAAGGCCGGTACTGTATTTATTAAAGGGAAAAAAAGGGGAAAAAAAATTATGTTGTCCTGGTTAGCCCCATCTTATCTATGCACATCCTGTTTTGAGCCCCCCCATTTACTTGGGTATGGAGGTCAGGGCGTTCTACGAGCATTCCCCCTTGGGTATGGACGTCAGGGTGTTGTCACCCAAACCATGTCCAGTCTGTCTCTCATCATTTGCAGTGCTTGCTACCTATCACCCCGATCCCCCGGCCGTGGCGATTGGTCTGACACTGTCCAATAGCACAAGTATGCCTCTCACAAGTGAGTATTCAGTACTATTATTGACTACTATTAACTAAGTGAACTCTCTTTTTTTATCAGCCCACGGAGGATGGATAGAGACGCTTTGCTGTACACCGACTCATCAGTGCTTTGGTTCCGTTGATTTCAGGCTTTTTTCGAAACTACTTTTGAGCCACCAGTACTTGGCCCAGCTATCGGCCGAGGGGAAAAAAAAGAGACTAGAAACGTTTCTAGTCGGATGAATTTGGGCGCTCCTGTAGTGACCCATACATTTCCTAAAATCGTTGTGGCTTGTTAACGGACACGACTTTAGGAAGTTACCGTACTGGTGGTTCAAGTTTTTGCAATGCTCTGCAAGAGGCTACGCTACCGTATCTGCTTTTGATGAATTCCAGTGATATGATATGATGTGAGGAGCCACGCGTGGTCACGAACAACTGGCTGTGTGTCCCCGCTTACACAGACCCCTTCTCATTTGTGTATGGAGAGCAGAGTCAGTGTGTGTCCAGTACTGCAAGTGTGAGTGTTGCATGTGATTATACCAAATCAAACTCTCTTTTCAAACAGAGGCTTATGTTATTTGCCAATGACGACGTTAAGCAAGTAATATGATGCGACAACCACACGCAGTATTGGATGATGATTGTTTTTTCGTTGCAAAAGCTGGTATCGTTCTTTTCTACCTGCTGAATGTTGAGTAGCGGAGGGAGGCCCTTGACTCCGAGGTATGTTTTTCCTTGAATGTGTGTAGACCTTCTGCCCCCCAGGTACAGCTATAGCAACTGAATGCTTCGAAAGCGCCCCGTGGTCCCCGGTGCTGCTCCGTGTAGCCTCCTTCCTACACCCTCCTCTCAAATGCTGCCAAGGTGTGATGAAGCATCATGGGAATGAGTACCGTTTCTTTCCCTGCATTTGGATGACTGCTATGGATGTGGATGCTTCCTTCCCCCCCCCCCCCCCCCNCCCCCCTCCTCCCTTCCTCCCTCTCCTTCCAGACTTGTTTATCCTAGTGCAGGTGATGGTTGCCTCCTCTTCTGAATGGAAACACGTTTTTGAGAAGAAATAAATTTAAATTGCCGTGTCTTGTTTTCCGTTTGCAGTTTCTAACACTTAATAACAGTCTGGTCCTTGGTGACAGGTTTTTCTTTCTGCACGGCTTTATTTAGCAGAGGTGAGGTCCCTCCTCGCGTCGGGATGCATACAGTTGTGTGAAGTGGCCATTTCATCGATGATAGCAATTTGCATGAGTGTTGTTGTGAATGGCTGTTGTCACTGTCGCCAAGTCATCACCGTCGCCGCTGCTGCTGCCACTGAAGAAGAAGAAGAAGAAGAAGAAGAAACAGTGCTGTTGCGGACAGCATAGGCGGTGCTGCGTTCAGTGAATTGCTGCATTGGCTGCAATGGGACCGTGGCGGGTGATGATGCGCGAAGGATGGGAGCGAGCGGCGCTCTTCACCAAGTTTGCCTGCTTTGTGAACGTGTTTAACAGCTACGTTATGGAAGTGACTGTGTGCATGGGCCCCAGTATGATGCCGACCTTCAACCCGTCGGGCGACGTGGTTTTGCTGGAGCACGTATCGACGAAGCTGAATCGACTAAAAGCAGGGGATGTGGTCGTAGCGAAGTCTCCCACAAATCCTCGGTTGATTGTGTGCAAGCGAATCGTAGGTGTCAGCGGCGACCGTGTAACCATCGTACCCATCAAGGAAACGGAACAACTGCGACATGTTGTGGTTCCTAAAGGCCACGTCTGGCTGCAAGGAGACAACATCCGAAATTCAACGGATTCGCGTCACTATGGGCCTGTGCCATCGGCCATGGTGAAAGGTAAGGTGTTTTATAAAATTTGGCCACCAAGGGAATGGGGCCCTGTAGGAAGCCGGCTTTCCCTCTAATAAGGTGTAGAAGAGGCTCTCCTTTGTAGACATCTTAGATTAGGTGCGTGCCGCTTTTCCCTCTCTCCCCTCGCCCTGCCCTGTATTAAAAAGGAAACATCCATTTCTTGTGTATCAGTTTGCAACTTCGGATGTATTTTTTTTTTCGGATCGAATTTTTTTCGGATCGAATTTTTTTTTTCGGATCTTATTATTTCATAATTGTTGTCTTAATACCCGTTTTATACCGTTGTACTCGTCTCTCTTTGCTTGCACTTGCACTTGCACTTGTGCCACCTGGAATCGAATAGAATCGCATTTTCAATGGTGTTCCCGAAATGTGAAACAACTCTGACAAAGAGAATACATGTCCAGATGGAAGGATTTTGAAATGCTGAAAGGGAGGTGGGGTTGGTGCAAGCGAGGAGTTGGAGGTCTGAAGGTGCCGGGACAACCTCTGCTGCACAGGTGCACTGGGGCAATGAGGTCGTCGTTGATGGTGTAGATTGGTGTAGGGTGGCAAGGTGGAAGGCATACATGGCGAGCAGAGGAGGATGAGCAAGGTGTGAATGGAGGCGCAGGGAGAGGGGGTGGGGACATGGAGGGACGAGGAGGCAGGTTTTGACGGGTGTGTGGCCCTGCGTGGCCAATTTTGTCGAATTCGGTGGATGGGAGGACAGAATTCATGGGAGGAGATATGTGCAGCGGGCATGAGCGCGTGGATTGGTTGCCATGGAGGAGGTTATGGAAGCGGCGAAGGGATGTGTATGGAAAGGGTAAAGCAGAGGGGGCAAACAAGGTGTGAATGAAGGCTCGATGAGAGGGAGAGGGTGGGCATGGAAGAACTTAAGGAGGCAGGTTTTGATGGGTGTGTGGCTGTGTGCTGCGTATTCTGTCAAATTTGGTGGATGGGAGTGGAGAATTCAAGGGGGATACGTGCAGCTGGCGTGAGCATGTGGATTGGAGTGTGTGGAAGCGGTGAAGGGATGTGTATGGAAAGGGTAGGGGAGCAGGGCTGAGCGGAGTATTGCGATGAAACAGAGAGGATGCCCATGGAGCTGTCTAGCACTAAGTACTTGCTGGGGATTGTGTGGGGGGGGGGGGGGGGGGGCAGGCGGTGGCAAGAAAGGCTGCATGGAACGATCCGAGGAGCAGGGCTAAATGATGCATTAAGGGGATGGGGCTGATGGGCATGGAGATTCAATGCAGGCAGTGCAGGGTGGGGTGAGCGTTGGGAAGAGGGTTGTGGATTGGATGGGGTAGGGGTTGGATGGATTGGAGGGGATGGGAGGGGGGCTTGTGGTAAATGGCAGAGAAGGTACAAGGCAGAGAAGGGCTAATGAGGGCGAAGGGATATGGATACTGAAGTACTGCAAGGCCGGGGGAATGCAGTTCGATGACATGTGTAAAGGTTTGGAGGACAGGATGCAATGGAGGATGATGGATGAGAAGCCAAGTTCGGGGTCTAGGTGAAGCCCATGGGGCAGGGATAAGGGGGTGCAGAGTAGGCAATCCGTATGGTGGGGTCTGGGGAAGCGGGGAGGGAGGGAAGGGGGGAGGGAGGGAGGGGCGGTGAGGAGCGTCCTCGAGGAAGTTCCTTTCTGGCGAAGAAAGGCAGACGGGCAGCATGGAAGTACAAGGTGAGATTTCCCAATAAGTGATGACCTAGCAAACAAAGCTTATGGTGCACACCAATGTACAAAGTACTACAAACTCACAAAGATTAATATTGACATTTTAAGAAAGAAGAGGTGGAAGAAAAGATAGAAAGCTAGAAAATGGATGGGTTAATAATTATGCATGCTTACAGCATATGTTTTGAAATAGATTAACTGTGGAAATTGTGCAATTAGCAAGTGATCAGTCGGTGACCGGATCAATTAACCAATCAATATATCCCCTTCATCACTGTCAGCCCATTTAATCAGTCAAGCGCATCGAATAACATGATGCTGGTCGTAGTAAAGTGGTTGTGATGCTCTTCATATATCAACAGGTGCATTGCAGCCATGCATCTTCTTTCCGGTTTCCATTTCCTTGGTTCCCTTGTCCTTTCCTTGATGTAGTCGGTCAAATGCACACAACCTTCCCACTTGATATCTGGCAAAACGGTGGTGTTTTCCCCCCCCCCCCCAAAAAAAAAAATAAAAAATGGCGGTGTTTCCAAGAAGAGGGACAAGAGGGGATAGTGGACACTGAGCGTGACGAACGAGAAGAGGACAGAGGAGGTGGCGAGCACGTAGGGTTTATTCTCACTACCGTCTGCCCCTGAATATAACGGCTGGTCATTATAGCTGTATTTGGGACATTTTTTAGTCCAGACGCAGCAATAATGACGGGGCATTGGGTAGGGACTTCCTTCCTATAAGACAACAGCTACTACAGTCGGACGTGGATGAATCCGGGCGGAATCATGTCCAGAATTATGTCCAGTGCTAACTGGAAAAAGTCTTAGTGTGAGGATTCCCTTGTGTCAGAAGGGAAGTGGAACGATACAATTCAACACAAACACAAACACTATGGAAATGGACGTCCTGTTTTATTTCGACATCTGTTTTTGGTTCTTTGGTTGGAATGGGACCCTCAGAGAGAGTTCTCTCTAAACATAGACGGGGCCGTTTGCTGGAACAACTTCATGCTTTAATTGTATGTGGGTTTTAACATTTAAGTGCTACGAGACAGCTAGAATTGTAGAAGACAAAAAATGTTCGGTGCCGAGGAACCCCCCAAAAAGTGTGGTTGCTACCACACCCGAGCCCCAGATACCAATACAGTGACGGTGAAGAAGGGTCATTTTTCTTTCTTCCCGTGGCAGTGAATTTTGGTTGGAGCAAGAAAAGCGAGAAAAAGTAAACGAAAAGAATAATAAGAAGTAAAAAATGCAGAAAGACGTCCAAGGCAAAAAAGCCAAATTACCGCGCTTCAAACGCTGTATCAAGGGAAATGCCTTGTCTGTATAGAGTCTATAATAAAGGGACTATTCTCACGGCCTGAATGCTGTGCTCAGTGACTGTTGGGGCAGCAGTATTGAGGTCAGTCTTTCTTGTCAGTCTTTCTGTTAAACCATGCACACTGTCTTCTTCCCCCGAATACAATGTACAGTCATTATAGCTGTATCTGGGGAATCTTTCAGTCTAAATACAGCTGTAGTGATTGTACGATGTATTCAGGGGATGACGGTGGCACCGCTGTGAAATGCTCTTTGGTCTGCGTGCGTGATGGCACATAGATGTTTCCTACTGCTGGTGTTGTTCCTCTCTCCTCCAGCTGATGCATAAATATTTTCGGACGGAAATTGTGTATTGAATCTATTGATGGTTATCTTGCTGGTTGTCAGGCAAAAACAATGCAGCCTTGTGAGGACTGTATTTGACTGGAAATACTGGAAAGATGCATCTTCTCTTAGTAGCGGCAAGCTGCTGATGCATAAATATTTTCGGATGGAAAATGTGTATTGACGGTTATGTTGCCGGTTGTCAGGCAAAAACAATGCATCCTTGTGAGGACTGTATTTGACTGGAAATGCCGGAAAGATGCGTCTTCTCTTAGTAGCGGCGCGCAGCTTGTATACGTGCATGACAAGGGCGCGTTATGTGAGATGGTTTAGGGTTTGTGGATATTGCGCAAATTTCACCAAGCGCTAGAAAGTTCTTCTCTGTTGAATTTGCAACGATACACAGAAGATTCGCAAAGCCCATAAGAAATAAAAAGCATTAGATCCCTAAACTGCGGACAGTTTATGATATTTGTAGGACGTCGTTCTAATGCTTCTTATTTCTCATGGGCTATGCTAATTTTCTCTGTTTCGTTTGCAAATTTAACAGCGAAAGAAATTTTAGCGCTTGGTGAAATTTGCGCAATATCCATTTTGTTTTTTGCCCCCGGTGTCAGAGTATGCTCACACTAGACCCTCAAAATTGCAAAACGGGCAGCGAGACTGAGTTTTCCTTTTACAGTGCTTGCTATCTTGTAGGGTGGAAGGGTTGCAAAAGTGCCCCTCTTTGCAGTGCTTACCATGCATTGCGACTGTCTGCACTTTCGAATTTTCTCCCTCCTTTTCTTTTTTTTCTTTTTTCTTTCTGCGGGCATTGGTTGCCTTGCTTATGCCACAGGCGGCGAACTAATACGTAAGTTACGGAACCGCAAACCTGCGTAGCATCGCGATCGGGCTCGGTGACCAAACCCGAACGCTCGGTACCGAGCCCAAACGTGCCTCAAAATAGACCGAGCTCAAACTTTTTTTTCAATTATGTTTTCTAATTATATATATAAGGTTGGGGACCATCGCTCGTCACTCCTGAACACACACACACACACACACACACACACACACACACACACACACACACACACACACACCACACGCACACAGATACACCCCACACACACTCCACATATGAGGACTCGCTCGGCAGCCCCCTAATTTGCATTCGGTCGAACATGTTCGGTTCCCGCTTGGGCGAGTGTCCAAACATGTTCGGCTGCTCGGTGGGGCGCCAAACGTGTTCGGTGTGTTATACAGCCACAAACAAGAAAAAATCGTAGGAGTTAGGCAAGCATTGAGGGGCAGGAGACTGACAGCCTAGTCAGGGTCTGGCTGTAGATATCATACAAATTCTAGGAAAACTCCTGTTCATACAAATTCTAGGAAAACTCTCTCTGCATGAAACTGAGTTTTGAGCTATTGCGGCTAATAAGAGTCCTTAAATCATAGAAGCGAATGCTGCAAAAGAAGAGGATTGGTTGCGATGTTCAGTTTGTATCAATGGTTTTTCGCTGAAATGCAGGTTGCTTCGAAAAACCAAGGATTTCCTAGAAACAATAAGATGACCTTCATGCAGAGCTGATCTTCATAAATTAGCTGATTTCTCAAATCGTAGGTTTTCTCCTTATCGTTGGTGGTAAGAATGTATATGTACAAATCACGACCAATCAAGCCCATAAGAAATAATTACGGAGAAAAAGCTATGAGACATCCGCAGCTGTACGGCAGGGAGTACCATTTTACGTTTCGCAAGACGCACACTTCAACAACCATTCTCTGGTCCCCAGATTCGGCATTCATCTCAGCTATTCTTCCTTTGTAGCGGAGATTTGAATTTGACAGTGTGGCTGACTTCAACCATCATACCGGTACGACCGACCGAAGTTTTTATGATTTTGAGTGTTGTTGAAGCAAAAATTGGTCGGTCAGGGAGTAGGGAAGCCATAGTCAGAAAAAGGAGGAATGAGAGAGAAGGGAAAGCGAGTAGGCGACATGGGGAGGAGGGTGTAGTGAGTTGGGGGGGCGGGGGGGG
>BFEA01000770.1:54734-65034 GCA_003427395.1 Chara braunii
AGTTGTTCCTATTCCACCACCCACCACGGTCCGCGAGCTTAAAGATTAAATAATTCACATGAGTGGGGTAGATCACGCCAGTTAACCCGGGCCTATTTCGACGAACCAAACATTGCAGTTTCGCAAACCTCAAACGGATCCGTACTGGCCTTCAGAAAAAATCATAAACGGGTACCCATCCATACTGGCATATGTCTCTTCCTGGCTGTGCTGTATCCAAGGTACAAAAAGGAATGCCGTGTACGTTTTCACATGGGAGCTTTCAAAACGGCAGGCCCATGCGTTTCAAGCAAGCTGCCACCTAATGCAGACTCGTGGATGAATTGTGTATACACTATACAAATTGGTAGTTTCCTTTTTAAGCTTCGAGAGAAAAATGGGGGAGCCGCGTTCCACTTCACAGCATTCTAAACGAACCTGCTGTGTCCATTCAAATGTGTTTGGTCCATAAGTCCTCCACATACATATAGAATGCTTTGCAGTCGAGAGATGCCCTTGGCCTGTGGCGCCTTTGCAAGGACGGTACACATAAACTGAGAAATGGTCTCCAAACTTCCAAAGAAACATGTTAAAAAACCTTTTAAAAAATCTAAAAATCATGCAACTCTTTGTGGGTGTATGCATGCTTGCATAGATCCACGTCGCTACAAGAGCATACAGGGTGCTCACTGTCGCATATGTCGGAGCAGTACGAATGTATTTGTTCCATAAGTAGTCCATGTACATACGGAACGTTTTGTAGTGGAGAGAACCCCTTAAGGGCCCTTGACCTCTGCCCAAGGATGACACTCATAACTCAAAAAAAAATGGTCCCAATTAAGCAAATTTCCGAAAACGAAAAGCAAAACAAAACCTACTATACTGTTTCTGGATGTAATTATCGTCATATACATCCACGTCATTGCAAAAAGCACTTGAGGTGTGTGTCCTTGCTAAATGCTCTCGCTGCTGCAAACACCATATGTTGCTGTTGCTGTTGCAACAACCTTTCTTCTTTTCTTGTTCTTTTCTTGTTCTTTTCTTGTTCTTTTGCGGTTTGGGGTTTTCTCTTTTCTCGGCCCCAGATACTCTGTTCCTATTGCTCCATGCAACCTGCGTAGCTGGCTTTTGGTAAACATGCAATAACGTTTTCTCATTTTCCAGGTGTTCTCCTACATGAGATAAACTTCAGTGAGCCGACCACAAGGATCGAAACCGCACGCTCCACATCAGTGGACGGGTGAATGTTAAGCCCCGTAAGCCACAAGATCCACCCAACACGGGAACTCGTTTCGCCCCCCGCAAGCCTGTGTAGTACCCAGTCTCACACACACAACCAACACAGGCGTCGACGCAGCCACCTTACCAGTATGTACCTCACTGGCGGTTGCTATGCTAGTCTACATGAAATAGACTTCCACGAGCCGACCACAAGGGTTGAATGCACGACCACCAGATCAGGAGGCACACACTCAACCAAACAGCTCAGTGGACTGAGGTGAAAGTTGAGCCCCGAGATGAGCACTCAATCCCACCCCAGCACGGGTCCTCGTTTTTCCCCACGACCCGATGTACCCAGTCCCACACAGAACCAACACAGGCGTCGACCCCCGCACGGATTTCTGCACGCATGTCCATGGAAACTGGGGATGGACTCCCCAACCGGCAAAGCAGCAACTTGTCGTTTCAGGTAATCTGGATTGTTAGTCCCTTGTTTTTTTAGTCTCTTGTTTTCTTGGGAATTTGGATAAGATAACAACCATAATAAAAATCGAAACTCTTTCTGACCGAAGCACAGTACCCCTTAATTTGCACCTGCTTTTACCCTTTCTTTTTTCGTGATGGAATCTTGCTCAGCTCTGTTGGTGGGAAATCCAAGAGTTCTGAGAAAAACCGAGTAGGCGAATCAGAATTTGGGGTCAAATTTTGGTATAAGGGGTTTGGAATAGATGGCACCCATATAATTAAAAGTTAAAACCCAAACGGAATCTGTGAATCATGACTTCGAAAAGATAACACCTATAAAAAGGCTAGAATATTTTTTTTACAAATCCAGACTGTTTGAGGGTCGTGTGGGCACAGAACATGGTAAGATTTCGACCACATATGGAAGGAAGCATGTGGGTCTTGCATTTTGCATTTTAGGACATGACGTAGGAGAAGGAACCAAACTGATGCTCCTAAGAATGACTTTTTTTTTCCTGAACCTTTAAGAACATATCCCCTCGTGCTGGTGTGAGCAAAATTTCCATACTATCTACTGGGTTCCGGGTTCCGGGTTCCCAGTTCATGATTCCCACCCAACTTGTAGTGGGCCCAATGCAGAGTTCGAATTTGGCTTTGCTGGGCCTCCCAACCCTACTAGCACCAATTTGGATTCCAAAGCTGCTTTCTAGGCTCTACTAGGACATGCAATGATCCTCTTAGTTCATCACCAATGACTCAATGAGCACACATATTTACACCTCATGCCTATACGAGATCACATGACGTTCACACTGAAGACCAGAGAGATTAAGACCAGATAACCCAGCTTATGAATTCCAACAATACATGTCTTCTTCCTCCTTGCTGGTCTTCTCCCCTACATGCATCCACACTGCTCTTCTCATGAACTTCACACTGAAGAGCAGGGAGAGAAGACCAGATAATTAGGAGGGGTGAAAAATAGTCCAAATGATTTCTATAGTGGTTCCATGAACAATTCTCTCTGGAATTGGGTTTTTCTTATAGTGAAAATGCCAAAATTAAGAATATTGTAAGAATTAGAAAAATGTATATTTTTTTTTTCTTTCTAGAAATTACTTTTTAGAAATCTATTTTTATAATCATTCAGTTTGTTTTTGTTCAAACCTTCTGCACCAATGAATATGATTTTGTCACATGGAGGAGTTGTGCAAAACACCCAAAACCAAAATAAAAAAAAGGAGCGCAGCTTGTTTCCAAGAGCAATAAGAGTTCCGCGTCACCAGCGCACAACACCGCATATCATAGGTAACCAAACATCCAACCTGATTATCCAGGTAAATATCTTCTTCCTCCCTGCTCTTCTCT
The DNA here is from genome assembly GCA_003427395.1 of Chara braunii. Taxonomy (NCBI): domain Eukaryota; kingdom Viridiplantae; phylum Streptophyta; class Charophyceae; order Charales; family Characeae; genus Chara; species Chara braunii. Next base: position 57,768 of record BFEA01000770.1, read on the forward strand.
CTCTGTGGTTTCACCCCTCCTTGCTGGTCTTCTCCCCTACATGCATGCACACTCACACCAACTTCTACTCAAAGATCTACTCTGAATACACCCACTGACAACTCTACTTATCCCTCTGAAGTCTACTACTAACTGCTAGTACTAACACTTCTGCACTGGCGCAGCTATGGCCGCCTTCTCCCTGCCAGCGCTATCTTCCTCTTCTCTTCCTCGCTTAGCGCAGCACTCTGGCCTCAGCGCGCTGCTCCTCACTTCAGCGCACAAGTGCACCAGCACTTCCACACTTCTTGCGAATGAGCCATCTGCCCGAATGTGAGGCTGCAGTTGCCAGTCCTTTTGTAGTCTTCGTTTGCACTTCAACTCGTGCCAGCCTCTGTTTCTTCAAGTTGGGTCCTGACTGGTTCCGGTACAATCTCCCGACGGCCTGTCTGCTTGTGTCTGCTTCTGAATCCAAGGCCTGGAACCTTCCCCAATTTCCATTGGACTGCTGCTGCTTGGGCCTTTGAGACTTTGACTCACGACTTTTCACTTGTGAGCACGACTTTTGACTGTGAACAGTGGCTCATGCCTGTGGGTCACGGCGTTTGCCTGTGATTCTACCTTTTACTCGTGGGATGCGACTCTTCAATATGACTTTTAACTAGGAAACGTGACTCCTGCCTTTGAGACACGACCTTTGCTTGGTGAATCTGCCTTTGCACTCGTGGGGTGTGACTCTTCTGAATGAATGTTTTTTTTAGTATGAGACATGACTCTTGTCCCTGAGACGTGACTGTTTGCTGGGTGGGTGCCTGATGGACTAGACTGCTGAGGAGGTACCCGATTGTGACGTTGCTGAGTTTGACGAACTCGGCCTTTTCTTGACCTGGGCATCGGACCCTGAGATCCGGATTTGGGCGTGGAAGGCCTTTCAGACAGACTACTGACCCTCAAACTTTGGCTACGACCAAAGCTAGTATGACTCTGGGACTTTGCGATTGTGCCTGCTGACCACAGTTGCTTTCATTTTTTTAGCAAAAGTCGACACCGGTTCCGACCGGCGGCAGGACCGCAAGGCCATAGCTAAGTTGCTTTGTCCAGAAAATGAAAACCAGTAAGATAATTCTGGTCGGTACACATGCCATAGCTAAGTTGCTTTGGCAGCCTTCCCCTGACACCTGCGTTCCCCATTGTTCTACGTCTGATGCGTTTTTCAAAGGATCCCGCCGCTATCCATCGTGGTCCCAGTTCCAGTCCCAGCCCCAGCCCACAGCGTCAGTAGAACCAGATCCGATCCCGATGCTGATCCCATGTACCAAAATCTTCTGTCCCTGAGTGATCTCCTCTCACTGCCAGCTTGACTGATAGTTTTTAAAAGGATTCCACTACTATCCATCCTGGTCCCAGTTGCAGTCCCAAGTCCCAGTCCCAGTCCCAGTCCCAGTTGCAGTCGCAGTTCCAAATCCCAATACTAATGAGCAGTCTTAGATAGATTCCGGAAGGTGCTGCTGGGCCTCGAAAAAGTCGGCAGACGTCGGTACGCCTGTCTGTAAGTCACTCCTAGTCGGCAGCAAAGTTCAGCAAAGTTCCAGAGAAGTCGTGGAACTTCTAGAAGCGGCCACGGGTCCTTTTTTTTTTTTTTTTTTKTTTTTTTTTTTTTTTTTTTTTTTTTTAGCCGCCACGGGTCTCATCCGGTACTGCATTAGGAAGTCTGGAAGCCAAGCGGCATACAGAAGTCCAATTATTAAAAGCCATCATCACATATTCCCACAGGTGCCATTTCATCAGGACTGCTGCGCTATTGCGCATTGTGTGTGAAAAAGTCCTGTACGTTCCTCTAAAGGGTGGGTGCTTAGTTGACCATGGTCGGCGCCCATAACTCTAGCTAGGGACCTACGGTAGAGACAAAAGCAAAACAGGTATTGAGCCTCACTTCACAACTCGCCAAATGTGCAAAATGAGAATGAATCATTCCCAGAACTTGGGAAGATACACCACAATATTTTTTTGTATTTTGTAAGGGGAGAGCGATGGATCTCTCCCATCCCTTCTCCCAACCCACATCATGATGAGTGGGCATCATGGCCACCAGCGCAGCAACCTTTTTTCGACACTTACAATAAAAGAAAAAGTAAATGCAAAAAAAACAGAGTGGGGTGAGTGATGAATCTCTCCCATCCATCTTCCCTTACCCTCATGAGTGGACATCATAGCATAGCCAGCGCAACGACCTTTTTTGTCGAGATTTTGATTAAAAAAAAAGGGGGGAGAGCGATGGTGTTGTCCCATCCCTCCTCGTCCCAACCCACATGAGTGGGGAATAAACCCACAATGCAGCAACCTTCTTTGCACATTAATTTTACGTGCGGGTTAGCAGATCGAGGCCCATTCAGCAGGCACCGCAAGTACTGTGAGTGCGGCAGCTGCGAGTTTGTGTATCGTCCATTTTCACCCCAACAGCCCCCCTGTTCCCAGTAGATTCAAGATTGAAGCAACTTCACCTTTATTACAGACGATGTACCAATCGAACAATGCCACACATTTTCCCTCCTATAACAAGTAACATGAAGCACAATAAATCTGCTAGCTATATCCCTTTCTTGACCATCCTTACTTTGACTTTCTTTCGGTCTTTCGGGTACCCCTTTCGTTTGTCCTTGCACCTTGCAACACCTATGGTTACCTTGCCACTCACATATAACTTGATATAAGGCTGGCCGCGCAGATTGTGGAGAAGCACCAGCTGCCCACATCAACGTGGTGCCTTAATGACACATTGTTGCACGTTATGAAATGAGGCAGAGTAAAGGAGGAGATGCACTCCAGTTCAGTTTTGTTCGGGTCTTCCACTTGTATACTTTGTGTTTTCTGACTGATGCACATTCGGATGCATTTACTACTAGTACACAAAGGGAGGGAGGGAGGAAGAAAACGGGGTAGGGCGTGGAGTTCTGTAGGAAAGGGAATTCTGTAGGAAAGAAGCGGTAGGGGAGGGGGACAGAAAAAAAGGGGTAGGGCATGAAATTCTATACGCAGCAAGGGGTAGGGGAGGGAGAGCGGGTAGGGGAGTGAACTGGAGGCGCAAATAACAGCACAGGGGAGTGACAAAACCTTGTCGGGTTTTTAATACTCCCAACGGAGCAGACTACTCTAGAATAGCACAAGAGGTCGGTCAGTGCTTGGGTTGCAGGACATTTTCAGTTGAGGAGCGGCTGCTGTGGCCTATTATGAGACGTGGCCACCCGTGCAAACCGGACAGCACCGGCTCGACTGTGACTGTGGTAGCACTGCATACGATTCTCGCAGTCGCGGTTGTTGCACTGAATGGCACAGCAAAGACAAATGTCACAGGCTGCTTGGCTCCTACCCTCTAGGAACACAGGCGCCGAGTCACTGCTATCGTACAGAGGCATTGCCAACCCATGTGTCTCAGGGTGCTGTTCACGAGTGCAACGTTGACTGTCATCGACTCATCGTGCGTATGGAAACATAATAACATCCACTTGCATGGGCCTGTAGTCCTTTTTTGCTTTTTTGTTTTTTTTTAAATAATGGTTCTGGCTCCTCCTATTCTGGGGAGCGTCAGTCCCGTTCCTATTCCACCGGCATACACAACAATAAGGACACACTCACGCTTCCTTCCGTCTGGCCTAAGGACCCCTGAGCAGCATTGATTACTCCATCATTGACGGAGGATTGACTGTCAGCTTGCCATAACACCCTCTCTCCTCTCAGACCTGGTGGCTAGGTCTGTCAAATACGTCTATATTCCTAGAAAGAGTTTGCCCGGTTGTCTTGTCTGTCCCTTGTACTTTCTTCTTTCCATCCATCCTTACCAGAGAGCCACCCTATAACAGCGTCATATGGCTCATACCAAGCCGGGTCCAGATCTTCCATGCGTGGCCGACTTCGAAGTCGCCCCCAAGGACCTTCTTCCCGGGGGTGTCTCTCCTCTCCTTCCCGTTCCCATCTCGCGGGGCCAGTACCTGTCCCCTGCCCGAAATTTCTCTACCCTCTTTGAAAATCCCTTAAACCCTTAATCCCTAAACCCTCGACTACTATCCTACTCTATGACACCCTGACTTCTGTCTTATCCACCCCTCGTGGATGTCTGATCATGGAATGTCTTGTCCACCGGCAGTTGTCTGTTGTTGGTGAATCCTTCCTGGGGTTGAGTTATGCCACTCTTTCCAGCCAATACGGTCTTCTCGTAACCCCTCAATCTTGCCGTTTATCAGCCAGTTCTTGCTGAAGGTCCATCTCTCCTCCTGTCCTTGTTCCTCCTCCGTCGATGATTGTTTGGTCTTCCTCCATCTGCAGAGGATTTGGGCTGGCATCATCATTTTCGTCGCCACCCAAACTTTCTCGCGTGGGTTGGACAGTCCTTCAATCGTTCTGCTGCATCTTTCCTTCCATATGACCCATAATGTTACATTTCTTACGAGTCCAAACCAGATCTTTTCTGCCTTCTGGAGCTGTTGAGCGATGTTTATCAAGAGGAGAAGTTGGATGGGATGTTCGGTGAAGGGGGGCGGGAATAGGGAGTCCCTGAGTGCCGAGGCTCTTACTTGCCCAGTAGTCTGTCGCCTGCCTACAATCTATTCGGCAGTGAACTACGTCGTCTTCCGTCCTTTCATTACAGACCATGCACAAATCCGAGATGTCGGGTTCGGAACTCTTACGCCTCGTGTGTCGCGATTGGTTCACTGGTAATGCCGCGTAGCCGATGAGCCATTGTGAGCTTCTGATTTTAATTGGCCTGATAAGCTTGAACTTCTTCCACTGGATCTGCGTGAGCTTGTCTGCCTCTTGGCCCAGTAGATGGTGCCATCTTTCTTTAATGATAGGGTCGGGGTCTTTGGTTTTCATTGACAGTGTGTATCCTAGTTTAACTGAATACTCATGAATTGGGATTTCGGATTTGATGTTCTTACTACTACTTAGTCTTGTCCGGCAGCCATGCACATTTTCAGCTGGGTCAAACTCCAAGTTGTGGATTGCTGCGTCAGGTCTAAAAATTGACGTGGGCCAAGAGCCAAGGACCCCAATCTTCCTAAGTAGGAAGGAGTCCAACACTACGGACTCAACATGGCTGTTCAGGATGGCCGGCATACTGGGCACAGTCGTGGAGATTGGAAAGGAGAGGAAGGTGGCCTTGGTGCGTGAGTCTCGTTGCATGTGGGAGAATTGGAAGGCTCTCGAGGGGATCATTTCTTGAATCTTAAGTCCCCATTCTCCAGGTTTCAATGGAGCGGCTTCCGTCAAGATATCTTTCCATTTTTGTGGAATAAGGCTGACGATGTACTGGAGAGTGGGTCCTCGTCTGTGGCATCCTTTCAGTTGGGAACGGATTTCCTGTTCTGTCTTCCATTCTTTCCTGTCCTCATTTCATATGTGAGCGATTTTCCAAATGCCGCTTTTGACCCAGGAGAGCCATCTGTGTTCTAAGAAAAGGGGGTTGTCACCCTCATTTGTCACCCATTGGTTCCCGAAGAGCGGTTGCCTTAGTACTTCATCCTTAGATCTAGGTCTTTTGGACTTGTATGGGCCGGGTAATCCTCACCACATGAAGGATGCGAATCACACGCTAGCCGAATCTCAGGTGGGCGATCACAGAGTGGCACTGAGCAAGTTTCTTCAGTTTTTTTTTTTTTTTCGCAATCATTATTATTTCTCTATGGGCGGGTGATGCCGAGTGCTGATCCAAAGGGTGTTTGGCTGATGCAAGACTTGGTCTGCAACAGCTCGCCCAAGCGGTGACAACTTTTCAGTACAGCGCTCTTCGGCTGCGTCAACAGTTCATGATCTTGTCTATTTTCCTCCACAGGCTGCTGCGTCCGTGTTTCGTCTGGCAAGGATGAAGGAGATCCGACTGCCGTTGCGGCAGGTGTATGGCCCCCAACGCTGCATGTGAAACATTCTAGGAGTGGATGTGGCAGGTGATGGCATCGGGGATAGTCCACGACTCCACGCAGCAGTGACACATTTTTATTTTTTTTCTATGACACAACTTCCTGCAAACGTTACCGCTGCCGGGACGGTGGCCTTACAAAAGGGCTTTAGCCTTTTTTTTAAGAAAAAAAGAAAAAAAAGAAAAGGCATGTTGATGACATGCCAAAAAAAAAAAAAAAAAAAAAAAAAAAAAAAAAAAAAAAAAAAAAAAAAAAAAAAAAAAAAAAAAAAAAAAAAAAAAAAAAAAAAACCATGGCATGTTGCTGACATGCCAACCGAAAAGCAGGCCGACGTTCGCAACGATTGAAGCATGGCATGTCAAGGCAGAAACAGCATGCTGGGCGATTAACAAGGGGTGGGTGGGGAGGGAGAGGGGGGAAAGGGGGATGACAAGTGCAAGACAATGGGTCGCAATTTTTTTCGCCAGAAGCTGGCAGTGGCCATCCCTCCATAGCGTTCAGGGCAGCAGAGTCTACGCCGTGAACATGCCAAGTGAACTGTAGCTGTGTGGAAACAATTGCACGGGACATCCACCATCCTCTGGAGAGGCCCCTTCACGACCCAAGGCAGAAAGCGTCCCGTTCACGATCCATGGTAGAAAGCATCTGGTCTACACAGGGAAGGACCATTGCCTGGCCATGGCCATGTACAGGGGACAGGGGAGATTCAGCCAGATTGCTCTCAGGAGGCTGTAGAGCTTATTGTGAGTGCACATCCACATACTGTTCCTGATTGACCCGCCAGACCGAGTCGGATTCTTACCTCCTGGTGATGGTACTCGTCAATATTTCTATTTCTCACCGTATGTACCCTACCCCCATTCTCCCATAGGGTCCATGAATTATCTGCAAAGGTCACAACAAGATGAAGGGCTGTCTCTTATACACATCTAGATGTGTATAAGAGATATATGTTATGTAGAAAAAAAAATTGAACAACTTTTACCTCAGGGTCATATTAAAATTCCTCACCGAATCTGAGATAAAAAAATAAAGCGATTCCTTTGTTTTTTTATCTCAGATTCGGTGAGGAATTTTAATATGACCCTAGGGCTGTCTCTTATACACATCTAGATGTGTATAAGAGACAGATGTAGAAAAAAGAGTCGAACATCTTTTGCCTCAGGGTCATATTAAAATTCCTCACCGAATCTTGAGATAAAAAAATAAAGCGATTCCTTTGTTTTTCCTAATAAAAGAATAAAATAAATAACTTTTGCCTCAGGGATTTTCGTTTTTTATTTTTAAAAAATAAAAAAACTAGTCAAAAAATAAAAATAAAAATACAAGTTTATAGAGCGCAAAAAATCCTACAACCCTTTTTTTTTTTTTTTTTT
>BFEA01000770.1:68835-90178 GCA_003427395.1 Chara braunii
CACAGCTTACTGTCTTTCACTATTCACAACTTGACAGCTCAATAGAGTCAATACTGTCACCGACATTCACAAAGGCTCACACAACACTAGAAAGTAGAAACCAGTTCTCAACAGACCAATCCCCCAGAAACTTCAAAAAAGAGTACGAAAATCAGAAAGAAACAGAACTTTGAACTTTGAAGTTGGACTTTCTAATTCATATTCGTATGAAAATTGAAAATTTAAACTGTTAAGTTATTCAGATCTGCGTAAGAACAGATCTGAGATCTGGTCAGGACCAGATCTAAGACGGGATCTCAGATCTGACCAAAATCATCTCTCTCTCTCTCTCTCTCTCTCTCTCTCTAGCTTGATGTTCTGTGGTGCTTTGCAGCCAGTGCTTCATTTTTGGAATCAGACTCATCCTCATCCAATGAGCGACCAGCGTAGAACAACAGCAGAGGGAGCTGTTGGTAGTGTCTGGCGACGTCCGGTAGGCCCTGAAACGGCCAAAAAATACCAGGGGCATTTTTGGGGGGTGGCATAGGACCCAAAAAACGTCCTAGGCCCCCCGAAAAAAAAAATTCGAATTTTTCAAAATTGGACCCAATCCAGACCTACCGGACCAGACACCGGACCCATACCCAGACAACCAGACCGTCTGGATTCCGGTCCAGACGTCCGGCCGGTTGCCATGATATAGAGGGGACCCCTGCAAGCATAGGGCGCTCGCAAACGAGGTACAAACAACTTTTGGCTGAGGGTCACATCAGAATTCCGCACGAAACTGACGATAAAAAAGAAAATAACCAAATCACACTAAGGCACCCCCCTTTTAAACCCCTTTAGCCCCTTTAAAATTCATTTACACTCCCCTCCCCCCCCGTTGACAACCAACACTCAGAAAAAGAAAAGAGACCCGGATTTGGGCTCATCTCGGAGAGAGCAGAAAAGACCACTGCCAATTTTTTATTATTTTTATTATTTTTATTATTATTTTTATTTCTTTTTCGCCCATTCCCGAGTATCCCGGGCGTCATGCCCGGGTGTGACCGGCCGGTCCAGAGTGCCCAGTTATGAAAATCTTCCTAGGCAAGTTCTGCATAAAATTGAATAAAATACAAGTAGAGAAACCCTCATCCCCTGATAGCAGTAGAGCTACCGTCTTCACCCGACTATAACGCCCAGTCATTATAGCTGTATTTCGGGCATTTTTCAGTCCAGATGCAGCGATAATGACCAAGCGTGGGTGAAGGGGGTGAAGAGAGGTGAAAAATCATGTACACACAGACAAACGAGTCCGCAAGAAACCGCTGCGACAACTGCGACAGTGCAGACTCTGCAGACTACAACACCTTCACAGTACCTAGTTAAGAAACAGGACACTCCATACAGACTGAAAACCTCCACAGTAATTGATTAAAAAAAAAAAAAAAAAAAAAAAAAAAAGGAGACTCTGCACAGACGTTGCGGCTGCAGACTGCAAACCTTCACGGGAAGAAAGGAACTGATCTTGATCCGCCTCCAGTCCCTTACGCGACTGGATAGACCGTCCCGCAACGGTTGTGCCCAATTAGCATATACATACAGAGGACTCGGTCGAAAACACTTTGCTGATAAATTTATTACCAATCGTCGGATTCGATCTCAAAATCCAAAAAATGGCAAATACCATATTTAGTATTTATACTTCTGTGCAGTTTGAATCTCCTACCTGCCCGTACAATATCCCTACACACACTGGAATCATTTGCCCTCGCTGATTTGAATGACTGATATGAATGAGCCTTTAGCAAATGGACTGATGCAGTGATGCTGAAATAGGAGATGCAAACCAAGATTGCTCTACAAAAACAGGACAAGGCTCATTGGGATGATAATAATATGTCCTCATAAGAACCAAAACAATGGGGACACAAAAGAATGGGGACCACATATTGACACGACCTCGGCAATACCAAACGACAACCTCCCTCCCTCCCTCCCTCCCTCTCTCTCTCTCTGTCTCTCTCTCTCTCTCTCTCTCTCTCTCTCTCTCTCTCTCTCTCTCTCTCTCTCTCTCTCTCTTTCTCTCTCTCTCTCTCTCTTTTTTTTTTTTTTTTCTCTCTCTCTCTCTCTCTCTCTCTCTCTCTCTCTCTCTCTCTCTCTCTCTCTCTCTCTCTCTCTTTCTCTCTCTCTCTCTCTCTTTTTTCGTTTGGCACATCATTATTGCCTACGCTGAGCCAAAAGCTCACAACCGCACAGAGATCGCTGCTCTTCCAATCCTCAAACATACATCGAAAATGAATTGGATTTATTATTGGGGGGGGCGGGAGGGGATGGCGGGGGGCGGGGGAGGGGAGGTGGTTTAGTGTAGGAGAGGAACAAGGAAAACCCAGAAGAGGTGGATGTGAACAGTCATATCAGCCAGACACCAGGCAAATATCCACTTTCACAGGCTGGTTGATTGTTCTATCGTGCTGGAAGCAAAACCACACCATCAAATGAATTCCCCAAAAAATGCCTACGGTGTCTCAACGCCTCGGGGCCCCTGCTGGTCCCTTCAATGCTTGCAAGCAGATGCATAGGAAATGAATATGCACACCCTGCAACTGTCCCCTTCATCCGCCTGCAAGGCATTGCCGCAGTGCCCCTCCATATCCCTACACCGTAGCATCAGGGTCATCATGTCCGACGAGGTGCCGCTGTGCCAGTCTGAAGTACAGCAGCAGCATGGTTGCCATGCATGACCTGCATTCAACAAACAATAATAAGATGTCAATGATAGACAGCATCCATGGAGAGAGAGAGAGAGAGAGAGAGAGAGAGAGAGAGAGAGAGAGAGAGAGAGAGAGAGAGAGAACACACACACTCTCCTGCCCCTCTGCCCCTATAGAGCTCTGCCTCCTACCGGTTCCCTTCCTCCCTCCCCTTGTATGCTACTAGTAAATGTATACAAATGAGCATCATAAAGAGAACAGACAAATATAAGCTGAAGATCTGAAGAAAAATGAACAGGAGTATATCTCCCCCTTCACTCTGCCTCCTTTCACCTCGAGCAAATGCGCTGCTAAGTCACACGGGGGTGTGGGCAGCTGGCGCTCAACCCGAATCAACGTGGCCAGCCTTGTACGTGACCGGCGTAGTAAAAGGGGATCTGCAAGGACAAATGAAAGGGGTAAACCCCCCCCCAAAGAAAGACAAAGTAAACATATAGGTGGCAAAGGGGTTTCAAGTTTGAAGTTTGAACAGATTTATTGTGCTCCATGTTACTTGCGATGGAGGTAAAAGTTTAAGAATTAAACTCTCTCTCTCTCTCTCTCTCTCTCTCTTCTAATCCTCAGACACACACACACACACATGCACACTCTTGTCAGAGGTTTGGATCGACAGTCTGCTAGGATTGCAGGGTTGCTGTGAATACGGTCGACCACTTTTCAGAAACTAGAGTGCTTATCAATCAATTCAAAAACTAGAGTATACTCTCGGGGATATCGCCAATTTTGGCGGGCGAGGCAAGTGCTTATCAATCAGTCAAATGCATCCTGGGCAGACTGTCAGGATTCAACCTCCTAGTCCGATGAAACCGTCTGGGACAAGGATGTTTTTTTAGCTTTTATTTTGTAGGATTGTATGTAGCGAGCACGACAACACACATGCACATATATAATCATAAATGCACACCGAAGCTTTCTCATTCATTCCTGTCCTCTACTCCCCGCTCCTTTGCCTAAGTTATTTCCCTCTTTGAAATGCTTACTTACATTATTGCAATAAAATATTAAAAAATACATTATTGCAAATGCAAACTTACATTATTGCAAATCCCAGTAGAACCCTACGAGGATCAACGGCCGCCTTGCGTGATTTCCGTGATCGCCTCCCTTCACCAGTTATCAGTTCTTCCGCATTGCCCGAGTCCTTCCGCACAATAGCAACAGGAAGGCCTGACTTCGACGGTGACGAAAACTGCTGTATAAAGCGGCTATACCATGTTCCTGTGATAATCGGCAGACACACCCGCCCCACTTAAATGTCAGATTGGCTCAATTTTTATACGAGTAGCAGTAGACACAAGAACCTACTGGGCAAGCAAGCAATGGACGACGGACCTGTGAGGGTAAGGGGCCAGAAAGGTGAAGGGGGGGGGGGGGGGGGGGGGGGGGGGGGGGGGGGGGGGGGGGGGGGGGGGGGGGGGGGGGGGGGGGGGGGGGGGGGGGGGGGAGGAGGAAGAAGAGCGAAGGGGAAGAAACAAAAGGCAAACATCAGGAGGATAATAATTTGGTATTTGAAGCTTGACGCTCAAATCAAATGCAAGGGACAGAGTCACAGAGGCAGACAGCATAATAATTATTAATTTGTGCTAGTTTTCAGAATTTTTTGCTTCCGCGTCGTGGCTGAATGGTATACACGTAATGGAAGTGACATAAATAAAAATAAAGGCAACTAACTAAATGTTGAGGTCAATAAAGAGGTAAATAATAATAAAGGCAACTAACGTTGAAGTAAATAAAAATAAATTTTAACAAACGCAACTAATGTGAAAAAAGTGCAGCACTACATACTAAAAAATAATAAATAATAATCTGAGCTTTCAAAAAAAGTTTAAAAAACATTAAAAACAAAAACAAAAAAACAGATCAACGTAAAAGAGAGGAAATGAGATGCTGATGAAGTCTCTGGGATCTCAAAATCAAAAGCTTTTAAACAACCAGTACCTCCAGCCCTCATTTTCCGAAGGTGGCCCCCCCCCTGCATGCCAAAAAAGCCTAACCTCCATGGAGGCATTCTTGTTTGCTTTTGGCTGGTCCGGACAGCGGCAATTTGTACTATCTAAAATAATATAACAAAAATCACTTATGAATTACTTTTTTTATCTTTGTTTTCATCTATTCTATTAAATTTTCTTCTGAGACTGAATAATACTATCTATTTTTATTGCAAATTATATGATCATTTTATTGGCTGGTGTCGCCAGTCTTTTTTTTTTTTTTTTTTAATGTGGTCCGATGCGGTATCGGAGCAAGAGGACAGTGGCGCCAGTCAGGGGAGGACTTACGCTGCTGTCGCGGCCGGAGGGAGGCCGCAAGGAAGAGGAGGATGCCAGGGCCAAGGGGGCCGGGGCCTCAGGTAACCGTTCCCAGGGCGATCAGGGGGTTGGCGGTAGAGGAGGAAACCGCCAAGAGGGAGGAAGGGGTCAAGGTCCCCCGCAAAACCATTCTGGTAACCGTTCACCTAATAGGGGTAATAGGCCACGCCTGTGAGGGAAGTGCCTAGAGAGACTCTAACAAAAGCAGTCTCTGGACAGCTATCTGGGCACCGGCCTGCAACCTCTGCCATAGGCTCATGTGGTGTGGGAGTTTCTTGCCGGCTCGTGCTCGTTTCCCCACATGGCCTTTTGGTAGGGGCAGTTGCGACCCCTACCGGCGGCTGCCTTTTGCCTGCTGGGCAGCCCATCGGGCCTCTCTATACTTTGGACAAAATCGAATGATGTGGCCAGGGTCACCGCAAAATACGCACTGCCCCTCATCCACACGCTGATGCCAAACGCGCTGGTCCAGGCCCAAATCCTCCCAAGGTCGGCCCTGTGGCAGACCTGGGTGCCAACCACCTCTCCTATAGGGTGACCTATTACCCCTATTAGGTGAACGGTTACCAGAACGGTTTTGCGGGGGACCTTGACCCCTTCCTCCCGCTTGGCGGTTTCCTCCTCTACCGCCAACCCCCTGATCGCCCTGGGAACGGTTACCTGAGGCCCGGCCCCTTGGCCCTGGCCTCCTCCTCTTCCTTGCAGCCTCCCTCCGGCCGCGACAGCCTGTTGAAGCGAGCTTGCATCTGAACTGTGTCTTGGTTTCCATATCTTCGAGCTTTGAGTTGGGCGCTAGGCGCCAGTGTGATTCACCATCTGGTTGTACGCATGTGAAGTGACGAAGTATGCGAGTCTGATTGCAGATGGACCACGGATCAGATATTAAACTGATCAGTCATTTTGGTCCCATAGCACTCTTCATCTGCAGAACCCGGAGTGTCAGATTTTTTATTCTCAAGTTTGCCTGGGTGAGGTGCTTGTGGTTTAAACCACCAGTACCTACCGCATTTTTCGTACCCCCCCCCGCGTTCAAATGAATGTGGACCGGAGGTGCAGGCCGATTCGCCTACCGTGTTAACGGCCGCCCCAACCGGTAGGTACTGGCGGTTTAAGAAGGTTGATTCAATATATCCCTTCTTTGTTTTCCTTCTATTTCGGGCAAGGCTACACCGACTCATCTCCTGTCTATGCACGCAGTGGGCACTACGCCGCTGCCCCAACTTCAAGGTTAGCTGAATCTGTGCTGATTGGCACTTAACCATTTGCACACCCGGGTTCCTTTTCTACTGGCGAGTCTAGATTTTACAATACAACTCACTAAAGCTTCCTTTCGGTTGGCCGAAGGAGCCCTCGTCAGCATTGATGACTCCACAAGTGGAGGGATGACTGACTGTCAGCTTGCACATCTCATACCCAACCGCTCCCAGGTCCTAACACAAATCTGATCAGTATAAGATACGATAGAAGCCGGGAATCAAATTGAGCCCATCCTATGGACATGCCCATCCTCCGGTACTCGTGTCCATGTGTGATCCTGGGCTTCTGCTTGCTGCAAACGTGCGCGTCTTGTCGTGACGATTCTGAATTGTGCCGATTGTTCCATCTTATGTGTGGACAGTAGCCCTTGCATCACTGCCACCTTGCCCTTTGAGAGCCAAGTACACTGAAATTTTCTTATAAATGTCGAGTTTGAGTCCGGGCCTCCTTGAATGCGTGATCTAGGCTTTCCCGCTAGCATAAGATCTCTGCCTCGATAAGATTTGTTGTAGTTGCCCATAACTTTTCTCAGGAGTTCCCCGTGTCTTCAGGTGTGACGTTGCATCTCCCTCTCCAGATTACCCATAATGTAGCCTCCCATGATTATCTCTACACTATTAAAAATTCTAGCGTCACAAATCTGAAATCCAGGGTGTCGTGGTCCTACCGGACTGACGGCCCAGATCGTTGAAGGAATGTAACAAATCTGTGATCTGGGCCGACCGGTGCTACCGGACTGATGACCCAAATCGTTGAAGAAATGTAACAAATCTGTGATCTGGGCCGTAGGGTGCTACCGGACTGAGCGATCTGGGCCGTTGGGTGCTACCGGACTGACGGCCTGGACTGATGCAGTCTTAAGATCTTAAGACTGTGCCTGAATATAGGCTGTTGGCCCAGTACCTCGGGCCCAACGGCCGAGATAGCAGGCAACTTTGGGTACCTCACGCCGGCACCACTTTTTGTCCAAGAGAGAGAGAGAGAGAGAGAGAGACCCCAATCTAACTAACTGCACCCCCCCGCCCCCCCACGATCAAGTGTAGTTTCCGTGCCGATCACTTTCATATCTGACCCGTGGTCCACCGAGAGTCCTTTAAAAAAAAAAAGAAAAAAACGGCACTCACGAGAGAGAGAGAGAGAGAGAGAGAGAGAGAGAGAGAGAGAGAGAGAGAGAGAGATCCACGAAAAAGAAAATTGGAGCACCCCAGTCCCAATCTAACTACTTAATGGACACCCCACAAAAACCTAACTAACTACGCCCCCCTCCACCCACACAATCAAGTGTAGTATCTGTTCTGATCACTTTCATATCTGATACGTGGTCCATCAGGACCTATTTAAAAAAAAAAAAAAAAAAAAAAAAAAAAAAAAGAAAGGGCATGCCAAGAGAGAGAGTCAAATCTACCTCGACGGCGGGCCCCCACTTCCCCGCAACATTCCTCCACCCTCTTCTCATTTTTTTCTCTCCTTCATTTTTTTGCAAGCGAAGCGGCAACAGGTACCCTTTTCTAACTGTTCAAAAACATTCATTTGCTTCTGTTTTATTTAGTTGAATATTATCAATCCAAAAAATGGGAACAAATGAAAACCCTATACACACCCGGGTGCCTGGGTGGGCATGACCCGTGGGGCAGGTTCCCGGCTGCCCCAGCGCAAAAGAATTAAAAATAAAAAATTCTCAAAAAAAAATTGTAGTGTAGAATCACAATACAGACGACTTTCGGCCGAGGGTCACATCAGAACTCCTCTCCGAATCAGAGATAAAAATGGAAATAACAGAATCACACTAAGGCATCCCCGTTTAAACCCCTTTCCCCCCTTTAAAACCAGTTTATACCCCGCCACCCCCTCACCTTGACAGCCAACACTTGAAAACAGAAGACAGCCCGAATTTGGGCGCCTCTGGGCATGCACAGAAAACCCCACCTGCCCACCAGTCCCCCTCCCCCCCCCCACAAGAAAAGAGGGAAGTACCTTCATGTCACATCAGAGTTTCATAAGAGGCAAAAAAAGCACGCGTCGGCAAAGAAACCGCACGCGAGTTCAAAAAGGGCAATGGAAGTACCACGACCGTGGTGTCAGTCCGCGTGCCATATTTTACAGGGGTAAGCAGGTGTCAGATGGGGCAAAAAAAAAACAAAAAAAAAGCCCAACGAATACGTCAGGACCGAAAATTGCCGTCTCGAGGCGTCATGGCCTTATTTCTTTGCCAGCGCGTGTTTTTTTTCCCTTTACGAACTCAAAACCTGCCACATCCGCCGTTGTCTCAAAAAAAAAAGAAAAAAAAAAAGACTTCTTATTCCCACGTCCGGGGACAGCGGGTGTCAGATCCCCGGGGCGACACGCCCAGCTGCCTGGCATGGCAAGAAAAACAGCGTAGTGAAAAAGTTCAAAAAAGTTAAAAAACCCTTTTTTCATGGGGAGTAACACATCCTTGGAAGCAGGCCCACCAAGCATTCAATGCCTCAGTCACTTCGTATCGCGCCAAGTGCCGCTTCGTTCGTTTTAGTTTTTTTCTTTTTTTTTTTTCTTTTTTTCTTTTCTTAAAAAGCCGTTGGCTTATGACAACGTTCGTGGTACATTCTTTTTCATGAAGACAAACATAGAAGAATCGTTAGTTGGCCTGTCACACAGCAATCCCTGAAACAATAGCCAAAGTACTGCCATAATAATACATCCCGACAAAGCTAACCTTCGAAGCATCTGAGAGCTGCAAGGGCAACTTAGACCTGGGCATACCAGGGAGTTGGCTGGGAGTTGGCTGGTCGGGAGGAAGGGAAGACCAAGGGAAAGAGGAGAAGAGGAAAGGAACCAGGGGGTTCCAGTTGCAGTAGTCCAACCCCTAGCAAGACAGTTGTACCGAGAGGAGTTGGATGGGGGGTGGTGCTGCGTACCCCTCGCCCCGGACCCCCCCCCCCCCCCCCCCCCCCCCCCCCCCCCCCCCCCCCCCCCCCCCCCCCCCCCCCCCCCCCCCCCCCCCCCCCCCCCCCCCCCCTCCCCCCCCTCCAACTGCCTCGCGCACCGCCCCCCCCCCCCCCCCCAAGTTAACTTCGCCTGGATGTCTTATCCGATGGCAGGACTCCGGCTATTATTTCAGGGATTGCTGTAGCAGCTTCGCCGCACCTCGCTGTACATCCACAATCTGCCCCCTTTCTGGAACGCCAAACCATTGCTCTCAAAGTCAAGGCTGGGCCGGCAACCGGCCGGTTCAGCTCGCCCAGATCAACCCGGGCCGAAGCAGAGGGGGTGTACCGGAAAACCGGTTTTGAAAAAAAATGCCCTTTTTTTTTCTGCGGATTTCCATTGCGCTCTTCAAGATCTGTCCAAATCCGCAATAAAATTTTGGAGATGCTTTTTTTTTTTCAGGGGGGTTCCCGGGGGCGTTGGGAGGGCGGTATTATTGAGGTGGGTCCAGGGACATAGGACTTTCATGCGGAGGGGTCAAGTAAACAAGCTTAGTTGTTCGACCCCCAAGTGAAGATTTCAATTCAGCACTGTAAGATATCATGCACTACATCATTAAATATAGCCCACAACACTCAAGAGGCCCAGAGACAGATGCTGACATGAGGTCCTTGCCAAAAGGTTTAGCTCTCCCAGATTATATGTCAACAGCAGAAAAGTTATGGGTTCAGGTTTCAGCTCGTGAAAGGCAGAGCCTTTTCTGTGTGGATTTTTCTATGTACGGTGGTTCATCAGTCCGAAAGTGTCTTGCCTGGAAGTCTGTCCAGATACATGTAGTGCAGCTGAGGTCCATTCTTGGGTTTGCACCACGGACAGCATTGCTATTCTGACTTCACGAAACGCAAACCCATAACTTCTTTCCCAACTTCTTTCCCGGAGCGTAGCGACATCGAAGAAGAATATAATTTCAGAAAGCCCCAACGCAAAGTATATCGTGTTCATCCTCCTTTTCATCCTCCTGACTCACGCTGGACGAGTATAAGGACCTGTTCCTTGTGTCTGATCCATGCTCCATCAGACCATACATTGCCAAATTCGAAAACCAGGGCCTACTGGACCCCACATCATGAAAAACATGTGTGGTGGTTTTCTCCATTGCTGCTTCTTTTCAAGAAGTGGGTCCAAAAGGCCCCAATTTTTTTTTTTTTTACAAAGCCAGCAGCCTCCCGGGGTCTGGGCAATCGCGGGGATGCCCGTGACTCCCTGGTACTGCCCACCGCCCCCCAGCGCAACGGTTGGGCCGGGGATATGCCGGGCCGGTCGACCGCCGGGTCCAACCAGCAGGCTCCCGGTTGAAGGAGGGGCCACCAGTCCATGCGGGGACTGGGGGGCCTTGAGCTCAAAATACCATTTTCTGGCTACAGACCTGTCCTTGAGCTCACGCTACATTTACAGCAGTGCAAATAAAATCAAGTATGCCTTGGTATACTTCCTGTCCTCGGATCATAACTTCTATCCAGTCGTGAGTACACCTCTGTGTGTCCAGATTGCCCAGAGTATACATTTTCTGCCAAGACGGAACCGATTGAGCTTAAAAGGCCCTTTGTACATTGCCCGGTGGGCGACGAGAAGGACAAAACTCACGCGTCTTCTGTCAAGCTGCCGCCGAACAAACTCACCTCTTCGCGCATACTTCATCTCACTTCTATCAGGATCTCTGTGATCATCCTCCACGTCCATGGAATGTCTTTCACCTCGAGCAGGTACCTTCCTGGCTACAGCAGCTACCTGCAATCACCAGAAAAGAATTGTCAGTCAATGAATACTACTTACATAGTCTAATAGTCTCACTCTTCATATGAAATAACACTCGTGAGGCCGTAGGGGCTTCCCGCACGCAATCTGGAAGGGCACAGAGTGACGACCCCGCCGACAAGAGGTTGCCGGGGCCTAACGCAAAGGCCCAGCTGTGAAACATGTAGCCTAGCCTGTTTCGAAAAAAGGACGGTGGTCACACTGGTCAGGGTACCGGGCCAAGTAACTGGGATCCCCGCAGGCCGCTGCCACTTCCTGAAGGGATGGGAAAGGCAGTGCCTACTAGTCTACCCAGACCCCAAAGGCTGGCATAAAGGACGTGGCTGCGGCTGTCTGAGGAGCTTTTGCAATTTGGCAGACAGCGCTAAGCCACAGAAGCACACATGTGCCTTGAGAGCAGCACAAGCACTGCCCAGTGGACCAGAGAGTGGGCGAGCGTGGAGGCAGGCAGCATAAGCCATAGCTGGGCTCTGCCCCTTGGAGGGTGGAGGTGGTGAGTGGCAAGGAGATCCTACACAGAGGAAGCCTATAGGGAGAATATTTCTGAGATAGGGAGAAGGGTGTGGCGAGAGGCATACCCGGTGGTCGCCTAGAACATGTTCAGCACGGAACACTGTGCGTCCAGGCATCGGAGGGAGCAGAGCTGTACTCCGCAACATATTTCGGAGACTACAATCTTAAAAATGAATCCAAAATTTTTGAATAACGTAGTCAAAGAAATTGGCGAACAACCACGAAAAAAAAAAAACAAACCAAAAACTTAAAAAAAAAGTACCAAAAAAAAAGCCTCGATACGTTACAAACTTATAATACAAAGTCTATACAATACAAGGGGTTCCAGGGTTTGCAAAAGGTCCTCTCCTCTCCTTTTTTCCTTAACAAATACGAGTTTACCATTTCCGAACTCAAAACCAGTCATTCATGCACCTTACACAAGGCCCATCCTAATTTGCCCCTCTGTTGTGTATCATTCCATTCCATTTTAACTGACAGAGAAAGCAAGAAACACTTCCACCGGAATGCAGATTCTTGTGTCTTCATGGATGTCATCATGATGATTGTCATACTCTAACACTGACTCTGACTCTGGCCTTGTGTTCAAAGTCAAGAGTCAAAGTCGGCAGACAAATGAGGCTTGGAAATCTGACATTTGATTTCTTAAAACTATATTGATCGAAGTTCAAGTTTCTCACCTGGGGTCCCATCCATGATGACTGTGGCGCTGAAGGTGACGGTGTCGGAAGAGCTGACTTTGCTCCTGGGGCCGCTGCGGTGACAGATGCTGCGGCTTTCTCTGCTTCTGCTGCGGCCGCTGCTACTCCGTTGAGCGATCCTCTCCCTAGCCTTCCTCGATCTGACCAGTCCTCCATATCGCTCGTCGCACTGTCGGTTGGCAGTGCGGCACTGTCTGGACTGCGGGATGCTTCTCCATTTCCATAAACCGATGCAGTTGTGGACGGACCTGCGCCAGCTGTTGCGCTATCTGTGTTCACCTGCGGCTCCGACAACGGCGCCGTAGAGAATGCTGATGGTGGTGGCTGTGCATCCTTCGTTGTGGAGTTGAGATTCATGTCTCCACCAAGAATCGTCTGACCCACAGAGCTCTGCACACCAAGATAGGACTTGTCAGGAGGTCCTCAGAGGACTGGAAACTGCGAGCTTTACTTCATTTGTTGGTGTTTACTTCATTTCTGGTTTTTTTTTTTTAACTAAGCTATATTCTTCGCTCATACGCCTCTGTTTTTTTTTTTTTTTTTTGAAACAGGTCCTTATGGTCCTGCCTCCATATCCATTCTGGGGAGCGTCATTCCGGTTCCTTTCCACCAGCAAGTGAAGAGTTGAAATACATGGTGAACACTCTCACGCTTCCTTCCGTCTGGCCGAAGGAACCCGGAGCAGCATTGATTGCTCCAGAGCAGGAGGATCGACTGTCAGCTTGCCCTACCACTTTTCCTCTCAGAATCTCCTGCGACTCTGTCAGATGGTTCTTGTAAAGCAAGAAAAGAGGAGAGTTGTCTATATTGTTGAGATTGTAATCTCATTTTGCCCATCAGTGGGTCATTGTCCTTGCTGGAATTGCACTGTGCCATTTCTTCCAAATCAATCTGTTATCTGCCACAGTTCCAATCCTTCCCTGTAGAAGCCAGTTTCTCAAGAAAGACCGTCTCTTGGTGGCTAGTCTTTCTGGTCTGACTTTCATTGTTGATGTCACCTCCCTCCATCTGGATCGAATCTCAGTTTCCGCCATTCCCAGCAGTAGAACCCACATTTCTTCCCTTGCCACCTCCGTACCCTCGATAGTCTTGGTACACCTTTTCCAGATTACCCATAGAGCCAGCTTCCTGAGCAGGTGAAACCAGACTTCCTTGCCTCCTTTGAGATTGTTAGTATTGTTGGATAGGAGCAGGATGTTCAGAGGAGTTGTGGACGGAGGGGGTGATGAGAAGAGGAGGGACCATAGGTTGTGCACCTTGTTCCATATCCATGCTGCTTCAGTGCAACACAGGAGGCAGTGGGGTATATCGTCCGGGATGTTGTCTGTGCACAACCTGCATAATTCGGAGAGGTCAGGGTCCGTATATTTCCTCCTCTTGTGGAGCCATTGATTGACAGGCAGAGATGTGTGTGCTACGAGCCACTGCATACTTCGGATCCTAACCGGTCTAATAGACAGGTACTTCGTCCAAGGGATGAAAATGAGGTCCGTGGGGTCTAGATTCAGAATCTCCCTCCATTTTCCTTTGAGTCTGGAGTCCGAATCTGTGGTCTGTAGACCCAGGTCATAACCGAATTTAACATCATATTCAAATATCGTCCTCGTTTTCCCTGACTTACCCTGCTTCCAGACCCGCTCTTTCAGGCCGAATTCGAGGTTTTAAATGCTAAGATCCAGTTGGAAGATTTTCCAGGGCTTCGCCTTTGAGACCCTCAATTTTCTAGTATGTCGGAAGGTTTCTAGTATGCTGTCGGACTGAGGTTCTTTGTTCAGGATTTCCAGCTCTTCTAGGCTGTGATTAGTGAAGGGGTATGAATAGAATTTAGATAGATAGCTGAGTGGGTTGGTTCGAGAGATTCGAATTGCTATGCTCTGGTAGGCTGAGATTGGGAGATGAGCATGCCCCAACCCCCGGACTTCCACGAAAATTCCTCCCTTAGGAGGGAGAGCCACTGTGTTGGAATGCTCTTCTGAAAAAAAAATGTTAGGTTTTCAGTAAGGGAGTGGCAGCCTTTTAAATCGTTTCGGAGCTCCTGTTCTGTAGATCATCGCCCTAGATCTTCTGGCCACATGTGTTTCATCTGCCTCACCTCTTTTTCCACCCAGGACAACCTCTCCGGTCCTTTGTGCGTAGTGTCCATGGCACTCCGTTAGGGTCTATGATCCAGGGGTTGCAGAAGAGAGGTCGTCTTAGGACCCCTTCTCTGTTTCCTGGTGTACCGTGTTTGGTTGGCATCATTCTGCACCAGGCTTTTGATGGTAGGGCTCCAGTATGAGATCGCTGTTTGGGTGGGGGTTGCGATAGGCTCTGCTGGGTTGCTTCTGCGATGTCTGCCTGATTTGATTGTCCAGTCCTTCGCAATTAACGAAAAGATGCCTCTCATATCCGGAGGGGGGAGTTGATGGGTGCTAGGTTTCTGATGTTGTCTAGAGCCATCTGGGTCCATGGAATGAATTGTCTAATCAGGATCTTGATAATTCATTTCATCTGCAGTGCTATGGAGTGTGTTTGCGGTCAATTAGCCCAAGGCCCCCCTCCTGTGGTTTCCTAAACATGTGGTTCCGGGCTACCCTATTGATACATGTGGTCCCATTCGGGTCTCCTGTCCATAGATAACATCTCGCCCTGTTCTTTAACGTCTTGAGGTCGTCGTCAGCAAGAGACCAGATGGATGCCATGTACCACAGTGTGGAGAAAATTGCCGTGTTAATTCGTAGGGCTCGTCTAATTAGTGAAGCCTCGGCGTTTTTGCATGGGGCCAAGCGGGTGATTGCCCTGGCCACTAGGTTCTGACCCATACCTGCCCATACCCCGTCCGTCCTTGTTAACCATGATACCAAGGAAATGTAGTGCTTGATCTCCCACCATTCATGACATGGGTGTGGCTGTATCGGTTGGTTGGGGAGGGGTGCCGTCTGCTAGCCACCAGCCTCCAGCCCCAGTTGACCTTCATTTCTGATGCCAGTCTGAAGACTTCCATTGCTCTTACGAGGGCTTGGAAAGAACGTTGTTGGCGCGAATGAGGACCGTAAGGTCATCGGTGGACATTAGTGCAGAGGGTAGAGCGAAGTCGTGTAATGGACTGAAGTTGCGTTCAGTGAGACGGTCAATGGATGGATCTTTCCGAAGGAAGGAAGCTATGGCTTCCATAAGGAAGAGGAATATGGGCGGAGCCAATGGGTCGCCTTGTCTGACCGATCTTGACATCGGGTAGGTCTCCGATAGGCTCCTATTGATCTGGACTCTGCCTGTTGCATCTGAATAAAGGACTTGCACCCAATCTTTGAAGTTCGGGCCTACTCCCATTTTCTCCATGCAGGCATGGAGAAAATCCCAATTGACTTGATCGTAGGCCTTTTCAACGTCGAAAAACAGGACTGCAGCCTTCATTCGTTTTTCTGCGATCTTCTTTGCTGCCTCATTCAGCGACGTGACGTAGTCTACTATGTACCGGCCCAGGATAAAGCCTGCTTGGTCGACGTGAAAGCATTTGTTCGTTAGTTTTGTGATTCTATTCGCAAGAGCCTTAGCGAGGATTTTGTAGGGAGTGGTGAGTGACATGGGTCTGTAGTTCTTTAGGTCTTCTTTGTCTCCTTTCTTATGCAGCAATGATACCACACTGGTGCTTAGTTCATTGCCTAGGCCTATTTTTGCCTGCTGTCGTTGAAGAAATCGAGCAGGTCCTCTCCTAGGGTCGGCCAGAAGCAGCTCCAAAATTCTTTTGAGAGGCCGTCAACGCCCAGAGCTTTGTCATTTCCCATCTGGGTCAGGCCTACATGTAGCTCAGCTAGGGTTAGGGGCTTGTCCAGGCCTTCCAATTGGGTTGTCGAGATTGTCTTGTCAAATGAATCATTTGAATCATTTCTCTCGATTTTATCGTGTCATCCTCGCACGGGGGCACGATAATAATCTTCTCTGCACTGTTCCAATTTAAATGGGTGTTCCAAAGGCCCAGATCATCCGAAACATAAGAAGACAGCCAATGGGCCTTTTTTCTTCTTTTTGCAGAGCACCAAATCGACTGTTTAATGAATCGATAGGATTCGATACCCTTTCGTTCGTCATCGTTTTGATAAACCCACCAACCCAACCCATCCCAAGGCCCCACCCAACCCAACCTAATCCAATTTGTCAAGGGGGGGGGGAAAAAAAGAACCACAACAAAGCGACTTCAAATAACTTTATCAAAACTTGTTTCATTTTTTTACCCAAAAAAGCTAGGTTGTTGGATCGGACATCCGGGACCCCCCTGACCGTCCAGGATGTCCAACCGGACGTCTGGTCGGACGTCCGACTGGACAGGGGTTGTCCGACCTAGCGCAAAAAAAAAAAAAAAAAAAAAAAAAAAAAAAGTTCTCAGAAAAATCTGAAAAAAAATATATGTTATGTAACATAACAATACAAGCAACTTTTGCCTTGGAGGCATGTTCAAGTTCGCAGTCAATCATGAGTTAAAAATCGAAAACCGAAAAAAATATATATATATATTTTTTTTTTACGGAATTTTTTTTTTTTTTTCCCGGACGACAGGGGTACCGGACGTATGGGGGAGACGTCCGGGGGAGACGACCGGCCCCCGGACCATTGGTAACCTAGCAAAAAAGCATTATCCATTCCAAGCTTGACCGAAGCCATCTAAGCGGGAAGCATCAATAGGGAGAGAAGAAGGAACAAAAGAAATCCAGCTAAGGCCAGAGAAGAAATGCCGTGCCATTTCAACCTGATGACACGGAACAGCAAAACAAGGCACAATGCAGAGTCCAAAAATGCGGGGGTCACAGGTCTCTGCTGCTCTCAGCAAGTTCGGCCCTCCACGACAGCTTCGGGCATCAAAAGGAAGACAACCTTTGTCCTTCTGAAAGAAATAAGCATAACAGAGAGTAAAAGAAGTTGTATTCCCTTTATAGTACCCACAACTAATGTGTCCAGAGCAGTATTGCACCACCCGACGGTCGGCAGCCCTTGACTGGTCAGCTACCGACCTGCCGACCGATCGGCTGGTCGCCACCTACCGGTCGGGGGTCGTCGGCACCCGTGACACCACCACCACCCCCATAGCGGCCCCCAATACCCCCATACACCCCCCCAACACCCCGAAACCGCACCCAACACCCTTATTACCCCCCCACCCCAATACCCCCTATATCACCCCTATACCCCCTATACCCCAACCCCAAACCCCCCATCCCCAAAAGTTTCTCAGCGGATTTGGATGTACTCAGCAAGCACAGTACAGCCCCCAACTCAGATTTGAAAAAAATTCAGTGGATGGTTGTTTTCTGACTGGTCGGCGGTCGGCAGGGATGCAACCCTGATCCAGAGCAAAATTTACGAGAAGGATTCATACTTGTGACCTTTTCATCAAAAAGTGTGGGGACCACCAGCCGGCCACAAGGCAAGAAGAAAACAAACAAGGGAGACAAACAAACAAGTGTTCCCGATGGATTTGAATTTCTGACCTCTTGATTTCTACCAAGCATTCACCTGTCCACTGAGGTCTGCCAGCCCTGACAAGTCCACCTGTCAGAGCTCCTCTGCAGCATGGTAGCAATCCCAATACTCCGAATCAACCGCAAACACACCTTCTTCATCTTCTTCATCTTCTCCTTCTTCTTCTTCTTTTCATTCTTCTTCTTCTTTTCATTCTTCTTCTTCTTCTTCTTCTTCTTCATCTTCTACTTCTTCATCCACTTCTTTTGTCGACCTCAGCTCAAGTGGGGCGAAGCCAGATAAGCCCCCACCAAATGAAGAAGGGAAAAATTCATCACCTCACCCAGACTTGAAGTCCGCAACAAAACATCATTCATATGATCTGCCACCCACTCTCTGACAGGTAAGCATACCAACTTGAATCCACTTTGATCTGTTCAGCACAATTATTTCACATTACCTTGGCAAGCATACATGATCCAACATGATAAGAAACAACAATGCAAAGCAGTGCCAGACTGAAAAATAGCGACCTGACTCATCAGACTCGCGACTCAACATACATAAACATCAGCATAAGGTTGGGTGCAAGGAGGGACAGCATACATCGACCAAAGAGCCCTCCTTGCAAAACACACATATATAGGAAGAAGATCCATAGATGGTAGAGGTGGGAGATGGAGACGGAGTATGGGAGAAGCCAGAAGAAGAGAATGACAACTCGAGTGTAGCAGCCGCAGAATAATAATCTCTCTCCAAGTCCCACAATCGGCATCAAATAAAATGCCGAGTCCAGACCTTGGGGGGCATACCCTCCCGGAAATAGTCGTCAGGTCTCTGACCTCTTCTAGTTGAGGACAGAGGAGACGGACAGATAGGAGTGGAGAAGATCAAGAAGAGAGAGAGAGGGGGGGGAGAGGGAGAGAGAGAGACCTTTTGCCTCAAGGCCTTCAAGTCCAAAGTCGGGCACGTACAGCCCGTGTGGGTGGCCAAGGCATGCCACCTCGAGAGAGAGAATTTTTTTGCTACCATCATGTCCTCCCCTGCCCCTTCCTAGCCTCCCGACAGAAAAAGGGAATGAAGGAAGAGGTAAGGAAACAGAACTGCCAAAAGCTCACCTTTGCAACGACCTCCCGTATTCTGGCGCTGAGGGTTGACGAAACGTCTTTTGGATTCTTCGGAGGCCATACCTGGAGACAGGCCGCACAATAAGAACGCAACCAAAAAGCATAGCCCCCATAAATAAACCATTGTTGTTTGGCTGGTTCAGACCACAAGGCATTCTGGGGTTCACATTGCTTCAACTTTTAACTTCCAGTCTTTCCTGATCCTCTCCGGATTTTTGCTACTTGAGACTTCTTCTGCAAATATTCAAAGAATTTGATGGAGATGAGAAAACGTTCCACACTGAAGGCAGAGGTGTTGGGGAGCAAAGGTTATTTCTCCAACCACACTATAACTAATTTATTAATGGTTTACGGTCTCCACACGTCCCCTTCCACCATCGTTGCAGGGCACATAGTGCGCATGCAGAGCGCACCTGTGGGGCCCAACACAACACACCCTGAACATGAATGCATACATCCTATCTTTCTGGCCCGATACACTCCTGATAAGGGTGCGATGTCAAGTAAAATTGTAGTAGTTGTCTGTCCGATACAATTTAATGGCTACTCCACATTCACAAATCAAAGATAAGAAAGTGGACTAGCTGTTTGATCTCTCTCTCTCTCTCTCTCTCTCTCTCTCCGACGACGACGACCCCCTGATATGTGACATACAAGAATAAAGCACATCCCTGCACAGTGACGGCAAGTATGATCACTATGTCCCTTCAGAACAATCGAGCTCTTGAAAATGCCCTATGCCCCGGAAAGCCTCGCACCTTGGAAGCACTCTGAAAAAAAGGCCTGAACCTCGCCATTATTGTGGCCGCCAATGAAATTCAGAGACATGTGGAAAAGGGTGTTTTTTAGGCGTAGGATGTTTTCTGTGACAGGGCATTCTTGGGCTTGCACCTGCCTGCGAGAACACTCAGATTCAGTCAAGAATGTCCTAGTGTTGATGTGCTCTTATGAAAAAAGAGAAACTCTTATGAAAAAAGAGTAAAAAACAATGTTGCATTCTTCATACATAGGTACGCGTAGGTTTTTGCATTCGGCTGTACGCAGCCAAGGGTACAGAGAGAGTAGACAAAAAACTACACGTAGGTGGAAACATTGATTTCGGAAAGTAGTAGACAAAAAACCTACACGTAGGGCGTGTTTCACGCATGGCACATAACTGACTCAATGCTAGTAACATGCCAGTCACAACTTCTGTTCTGAATTAAAATTTAAAAATAAGAAGCTTCATAACCGCATTCCAACGTGCAGCAGAAAAGATATACAGAAATAAAGATCGAGATGAACACATGGAAAAAAAATAATAAAAAGAATGAACTTATGATTCAAAACTTCCTTAAAAGCACCACTACCTCCGATCCTGTTTTTGCCAAGCCTGATTTAACTGCGCACCGAGTTTCGCTGAGACGGGGCAGTTTCATCCAAGAAGGAACAAGGGGAAAAAAAAAAAGAAAAAGAAATAGAAAGATAAAAACGAAACTTCCCAACGGGCTTAGCTCAGTTGGTACACCCGTGAACTGTTGAAATACAGACCCAAGTTCGAATCCCCATCAAACAAGATGACCGGAATAAAGTCATTCTGAATTACCTAGCGTCAGTCAGTCCGATGATGAGATCTCAAGGCCGTTGCCCTTGGGAGAAAAAAAAAAAAAAAAAAAAGGAAAACGAAACTTCCCGAACGCCTTGATCACGACCAGATAGATTCTATGAGGTGATCGTAAGACTGTGCCCTCAGTGAGGATGTGTGCGAACATCAGATTAAAAAAAAAAAAAAAAAAAAAGCATCCTTTATGCTGTGATTGAGGGCGGATACAGGATGCTACAGCATTGAGACAGCTACATGCCACGCGTGAACCATGCCCTGCCTGGCTGGCAGGGCACTACAACGACATGAAAAAAAAAAAAAAAAAAAAAACAGCAATCTACTTCCCCACATAGTGGCCAGATATATTCCTCAAAGCACTGGTGTAACTTCCACCCTCGTGAGGGCCTTTCCCGACATCCCTGGATTCGAAACTCGCTGTTGTTTTTTGTTTTTTTCCTTCTTTTTTTAATTTTTATTCCGTCGGCCTCCAACCCTGCCCCGCGCCCCCATGTTTTCAGGAGTAGGCTACTTACTAGATGGACTTTGCGTTTGCCTATGAAAGGTAGTGGTGGCTTAAGAGTTTTTTTCTCTCCTTGAAGGGCAAAAGAAAGTGGAGCGGTTCCAGCTAAACATACGCTGCTATGATAGATGTCAACCCCCAAGAGAGTCGGTGAACATTCCGTATGCATCAACAGGCCAACCGCAGCCAACAAGTGAGGGTACCAGTCCAAAAGTCGGAGGTTGTGGATTAACATCTTTTCCACGGGCTCGTGTTGTGGAAGCGCAGCTGAAATCTTGTGTGTGAGTGAACATCGAGTGAGGATACGAGGGAGGCATCATCGTCAGACCATACTTGCAAGCGCACGTCGTGCGCGAGTTTCCCGACGTGCGGCGCACGGGCCTGACCGTTCCCGCACGGCGCACGAGGTGTGCGGGGAACGGCCCGACCCCCCCCCCTCCCCCC
>BFEA01000770.1:165299-176745 GCA_003427395.1 Chara braunii
CTCTCTCTCTCTCTCTCTCTCTCTCTCTCTCTCTCTCTCTCTCTCTCTCTCTCTCCCCCACCTCACATATTGAGCGCGCTTCTTTTTATTCTTTTCTTTTTAACCATCTCAACAAACCACGGATCTGATCGAAGCAGCTACTGCACTTGATCGTGTGCGGGGAGCCATAGTTGGTTAGCTCTCTCTCTCTCTCTCTCTCTCTCTCTCTCTCTCTCTCTCTCTCTCTCTCTCTCTCTCTCTCTCTCTCTCTCTCTCTCTCTCGGACCATCTTTGCCTCCTACAGTGCTAGAGCTCCAGCTTCCCCATCGCGAGGCAGTAATGATTGAGCCGACGGGGGAAGGTCGGTCTTTTGTATTGTCGGCTCAGCTGGGCTTGCCTCCCTTGACTAAGATGTCTTGATCTGCACGTCTGTCTGTCTGGACCCAGTGAGCCTTGGAAACTTCTCGTAAATTGCACTCAGCTATTGCATGTGTGTGAGATCTATGGCCGTGGGTTTTCCAGTTCTGCTTTCTTTCTTTCTTTCTTTCTAATACTTGTTGTCTCTGTTTCATGGTATTCATCTTCTCCGGTCGTACAATCTGAAACGCAGGGGAGAAAAGAGGGTTTCTCGGAACCATGCCAAGACTGATGCATGCAAATGGTTCAAGAGGGAAAGCCATTTCGAGTATGTGGCACAACAAACCGCTTTCAATGATCTACAGCGAGTTCCACTTGTTATGTGCATGATTGAATCCAGCATGGCATCCACACGTTCCCATACACATGTGCAATGACAAGTGACCTTTAGAGAGAGCAATCCACGCCACACCAGATGATGAGAATACACAGCGGAAGCACACAAATACCCAAAATAGAATTGAATTAAAAATCAATTCTAATTATCGTCTCTCCCCAAGTTAATCAACAGCACCCTGTCTCCAGCACACTGTATGAAGGAAGCGGCAGCACCGCTCAGGGCCTCTAGCCCAGCGCTGGTCTCGATGAAGCTCACCAGCCCCAGCTATGGCCGCCAGCAGCACATGAAGCAGATGCCCTGCGCTGGTAAGAATAGTGCAGCAGCGGGAAGACGCGACCTCCAAGAAAACGCTTGAAAAGAAAATGAACGAAAACGCCCCGACTGAAATCACTGCCCACCTATTCTAGACTCCACCTCAACTTCGACCTAAGACAGACAGAAAACTAAGACCTATGGGTCTACCAAAAGCAGCAGAAAAAAAAGGCAAAAAGACCAGGCTTTCGGTAGTGAAAAGAAAATGAACGAGAAAGCCCCGACTGAAATGTCTGCCCGCCTATTTCCAGACTCGACCTCAACTTCGACCTAAGACAGACAGAAAACTAAGACCTACGGGCCTACCAAAAGCAGCAGAAAAAAAGACAAGGCCTTAGGTCCAGGACTACCCGAAAGAGAGGATCCCCAGTTAAGTGGCAGGTACAGGGATAAAGCTCCGCAGAGCTCAAAACGTAGGACAAACTACCAAACCGGACCAGTTAGAAGAGGGGTCCCAGTAAGCTGGAAATCTACTTGGTTATACAGCCCGCTGGGAATCTGCAGTTGATTGCACCCTGCCGCAATGGTTGTCTAAACTCATGAAGCTGCTTACGCAGTCTTCCAATTCAGCAGGAGACATCTTGTAAATTGGACCCTGAGGTGTCTTGGTACCTGCTGTGATCTCTATCCCATGCTTGATTTGTGGTTTTTTGTCACACCTCTAGGTGCATCCTTTTCAATGGGTCCCTGATAGTGGGTGGCAGCTTTTCTTTGTTGCTCACCTGGTGTGATCTCTATCATGTGCTTGATTGTGTTTTTTTGTCACACCTCTAGGTGCATCCTTTCTCAATGGGTCCCTGATAGTGGGTGGCAGCTTTTCTTTGTTGCTCTTGTTTGTCTGCTCTCCCCTCTCCTCTTCTATTCGTATTGGCTTCACTAAGGCCATGAGCACCTTGTTCGGGAAACTCTTGCTTGACAATGTATGTAGAGAATGCAGGTGTGCTCATGCAGCACACTGACCGTGGGGTGTTTCGTACAGACTCATGGTAAAGACAGATCGGTCTCTTCACTCCCTCCTTACCTGGGATCTAGCATAGTTTTCTCTTCATGCTATACTGGGATCTAGCAGACTTTTCTCTTCATGCGAATGTCTGCATCCGCCTCCTGACCCCAATCCAGAGTGATGTCAAGGGCTAACACATAACAGTGGGGTGTTTTGTCTAGACTCATGGTATTGGCGGATCGATCACGTCACTCCCTCCTTATCTGGGATCTAGCAGACTTTTCTCTTCATGCTCATGTCTGCATCCGACCTAGGATGATGTCGAAGGGTAAGTTCTCCACTAGTAGAGTCTGGGAATGTAACACCTTCTCTACCTTCTTTCTCCCAGTTCTCCAATTGAAAGTAACCCTTTACCCCCTCAACATATTCTGGCAATATTATCTCACTGCTGTTTGCCAACTTGCTAATAAAAATAGGATGTCCCAAATTCTGAAATTTCATTCCTAAATGGAGCTTCTTGATTGGCCAAGGTGAGATATAACTCCTAGCTGATCTTGGGTCTTTTAATGCTCCTACTCTGGTCTTCACTATCTCTAGATCGGCAACTATCAACTGCCCTCTTCTTCTTCATCTCGGTCCAGGACCTGGGAAGAGTGATAAGCGTCTCACCTACATGGGCAAGGGAACCACTCATGGAGACCCTGTAAGTAGCCTTTGCCTTAGCCTGCGAGTGCAATGGGGAATGATCACTGCACACTTTGATAGTGTTACCTGAGCTCTTTGCCTTGGTAAGAGCGGCTGACTCTCCTACAGACCAGTCCCTTTTGTTGAGTTCTGCTGCTACTCTGGGCAGAAAGGGCCCTCATCCTGGCACTGCTCGCTAGTGGGAACAGGACAAGTTCATCTGCTTCCAGGGCTCTCCTTCTTCCATCTCTGGACGCAGTGGGAATCTGCATGGGTCTCTACCTTCCTCAATCTCCTCCTCCTCCTCCTCCTCCTCCTCCTCCTCCTCCATCATGCCCTTTCCTACCCTCGGTCGAGCTCTTGGTGAAATCTGCAAAGGAGGCAGTGATTCCCTTACTCAAGCCCTCAAAACTGCGTTCTAGTTTCCCTCTTCTGTTCCTCCGTTTGTATCTCCTCACTCGCCTCCTTCTCCATCAAGTGAGGCAGTGGCTCCCTTACTCGAGCCCTTGAAACTGCTTTCCAGTTTCCCTCTTTTGTTTCTCACGTAGCCGTCGTAACCTTTCCGTGCAAGGTATCTATGCTCCCTGCACTGTCCAGGGCCAAGGCGGCGGCCTGTGCCAACATGGCCTCTGTCTTCCCTTTTGCTAACTTCATTTGCCAAGTGTTGCCACACATGGCGTTCGTATCAGTTAAAATGTTCTGCTGCTGTAACTCTTTTTAGTCCGGTTCTTTTCCTTGTACAGCTCAGTCTTTAGATCATTAATGTGTTCATCGCCTCACTCTACTATTCTGAGCAAGCCGCTTTCCCATTAACCGTAAGCACCGTCTAGTCAAAGTCGACCAACTCCACCTTTTGCCTGCCTTCCATCTCCCATTTTGCCTCCTTGTTGGTAGCCCTCTCCTTCCCAGGGAGTGGCTTCTCTTCCTGTTCTGGACTTGCTCCTTGCACGCCTTTTTCCTCTCCTCCCGGCTCACTCTTCGTTTCTGCCAGGTCCTCCTCCTCCTCCTCATTCGTTTCCTCCCCCACTTCTCATTCCTTTTCTTTCTTCTTTCTTTTCCATATCTTCCTCTTTCTTCTTTTCCTTATCTTCCTCTTTCTTCTTTTCCTTATCTTCCGCTTTCTTCTTTTCCTTATCTTCTTCTTTTCCTTATCCTCCTCTTTCTTCTTTTCCTTCTCTTCCTCTTTCTTCTT
The DNA here is from genome assembly GCA_003427395.1 of Chara braunii. Lineage (NCBI taxonomy): Eukaryota > Viridiplantae > Streptophyta > Charophyceae > Charales > Characeae > Chara > Chara braunii. The sequence continues at coordinate 169,167 of BFEA01000770.1, forward strand.
TTGCTTATCTTCCTCTTCCTCCTTTTGCTTCGCCAATACCTTCCTCTTCACTTCCGTATACTCAGGGTCGCCTGGCTCATACATGATGTTGCCATCCCTTAGTATCTTTACTCTCATACATACGCCTCATGTGCGTGCGAATGTTCGCGTTGCCTGGCGGTTTTTTTCTGGGCGGGGGATTACACGAGTGGAGTCACTGTCTGGCTCAAAGGTGGCCTTATCCAGATTAACCTTCAGTTCTGCCAGCTGGAGCCGATATCTGAATCAGGAGCAACTTGAGTAATAGGTTGGCTGATGACTGATGCAGGGGTCTCATTCACATCAGTAGCACCGCGAAGCTGCTCCAGATCCTACTGTCAATGCATTTTCTTGGCCTCCCTCGCGAAAGTGCCATTCAGCTATCTCGCCCTGCTTTTCTTGTTCCATCTCTCTCTCTCTCTCTCTCTCTCTCTCTCTCTCTCTCTCTCTCTCTCTCTCTCTCTCTCTCTCTGTGTCTGCAAAACGGTTCCGTAGAACCAGCAAGGGAGTAGAGGTGATAGTTCGAGATGTTGTTGCCATGGTTGCAGATGGACTGTTCGCACACTTCTTCTTCTTCTTCTTCTTCCCACACTCATGAAACTATTTCAATAAACCCCAATCAAACAAAATCAAACAAAATCAAACAAAATCAAACAAAATCAAACAAAATCAAACAACGAGTCTAATCAAAATAAATAAAGAATCTAGCGAAAAGAAGTGCAGAAAGATAGTGGGTGTGCAGAAGCTGGGCTGCTCAAGCAAGCTCTATTCCTACCTTCTTAACCCAAAAAAAGCGTACGCACGTTCTTTTCGGATTACCTCTGAAAATTGGGTTTTCAGAAATCGCTTGTTTTTCCCGAATATAACGTACGTTCGAATATACCTTACGTACATGGGATTCAAATAAATCCATGCATGCATGCTGTATTCGAATTTTTGAAATTTGTATAATCAGAAAATCCAGGAAAAAAATGTTTATCGAACAATGCAGTACAAACAGCTTTCGCCTGAGTGTCCGGTCCAAATTCAAAACCAAATTCGAGAAAAAAAAAACACTCGGATAAAACTATTTTTTACGTCAGGGACATTTGTTTATATCCATTATTATACTTTGCCAGGTGTGTTTATGTTATGAGAGAATCACCTACCACACAAAGCCGATGCTCATCCGAGCAGATACATTCCACACAGACCGGGAGCTTGGGCACGAAACAATACAGCTTGGTCGCCTGCCGAACACGCAATTCCAAGCGGCTCGATTCCAAGTCCCATGGGACAAGTTCCAGTTCCAAGCCGATCCATTCGAATCCCAAGTGTACCAATTCCGAGCCCAATTCCAAGCCTCACCAGACCAATTCCAAACCCAATACCAGCCCTCAGCGAACCGATTGCAAACGACGCACTTCCACGTTTCCGCGAACCATTTCCAAACCCAGTTCCCAACCCAATTCCCAAGTCCGATGGGACAGACACAAATGGACCAGTCCCTATTCCAAGCCGATCAATTTCAGTCCCAAGGGTGCCAATTCCAAACCCAATTCCAAGCCTCAACAAACCACTTCCAAACCCAATACCTGGCCTCACCGAACCATCATTTCCCAAACCGAGTTCCAAACCCAGTCCCAATTGCAAACGCCGCATTTCCAGGCCTCAACCAACCATCATTTCCCAAACCCAGTTCCAAACCCGATTCCAAGTCCGGCGGGACAGGTTCCCAACCCAATCAAGCCCATTCCCAATTCCCAACCAGATGGACCAATTCCCCACCAGATGCACCAATTCCCAACCCAATGAAACCAATTCCAAGTGGACCAAGACCAAACCCAATTCCGATCGAAGAAGACCCAATGAACAAATACAAATTCCATAACCTAGGTACCAAATACCATATGGACCCATTTAAAAAAAAAAAAAAAAAAAAAAAAACAATTCCAGTTCCAATTCCAATTCCGAACCCAAATGCAAACAAGCAAACGAAACCAAGAAGCAAGGCAGCAAAAGGCAGCAAATCCACAAGACGTCAGCTTTTGGCATCAATACAAATAAACATTATATACAATCGAGCTCGTCGTGAAGGGAAAGAAAAATAATATCATACGCCTCCACTCTGTCGAAAAACAACGAACTGTATGCAGCGCCTTTGTCTTTTCCATTAATAAGTTTGTTTCTTATTCTCAGATGCAATGACCAGCCCAAAAATAAATTAAAATTTTAAAAATTAAAATTTAAAAAGAAGACGAGAACGAAAATTTTCCCCAAATACACACAACTCTTCATAAGAAAAAACAAAGTCGATTAAGCAAAGCAGCGGGGAAAAAACAACATCGAGTAGCTCACTTCCAATTGAACACAGGTGTTATAATTCAATAGAAAGCATATGTTATGTATTTGAGATCGTTAACTCGCGATCCAATGCTTCCGAACACACAGCACATGCTGCCATTCTCTCTCTCTCTCTCTCTCTCTCTCTCTCTCTCTCTCTCTCTCTCTCTCTCTCTCTCTCTCTCACACACACACACACACACACACACTCGTTCACAGTACCATGACGCAAGTGCGGAACTACGCATCATATGTGCCACGTGACCCAAGCCCAAGTGGCAGACATGTGGACCGTGTTAACATATCAAGGACCATGCCACGTGTTGTCCACGTGGCAGATTCTCTCTCTCTCTCTCTCTCTCTCTCTCTCTCTCTCTCTCTCTCTCTCTCTCTCTCTCTCTCTCTCTCTCTCGTTCGGTGATGTTTTCCCGTTCACTTGGCCTGGCCACGACATGGTGATGTGTACTAATAATGGGTGGCAATTGTCCGGCCGATCGTCCTCTGACTGGGGTGTTGGGGAGCGGTGTGAAAGTTGTCCTCATCGTCGCCCTCAATGAGCGTGACACGTTTGTCGCCTGCTGTACTGTCCAGGAAAGGTTTCAGATGCGTGACCGGGTTTCAAGCATTTGTTTCACCAGCGTTTTCAGTGATGTTTTCCCGTTCACTTGGCCTGGCCACGACATGGTGATGTGTACTAATAATGGGTGATTTGACTGACGTCATTAAATTTAAGGAATTGCGTTTTTTCCTTTTTCTGGTCCCGAGATTCAGGTTGGGATCCTTCCACCTCCAGCCCAGGTCATTGGTGATATATACGCATGGTACTATTCGTAAGCTTACGAATAGTACGAGTTGCAATCCTGACGGAAATAGATGAACACAAAGTTCAGGGTTAACCCCTTTTGAAAAAGAAGAAGTGAAAAGGGGGAGAGGAGGGGTGACGCTCTTCGAATTCTTGATTTAGTGGGCCGTCCTCCTTTCACCCTCGCCCTGTTTTCATCCTTGTTTAGAAGAAGAGTAATTTGTTTTTCCTTTAATTCTTGAGGAACTGTGTCATTATTTCCACCAAGTTTCGGGTTTCTGCTTCCTCTGAAATTTCTGGTTGTTCCCCCCAAAAAATAAAAATGGTTATCTGTCTGCGACGTTAGGAATGTCGAGACCTCTGTCACTCTGAGAGAGAGAGAGAGAGGGAGAAAAAGAAACAAGCAAAGAAACAAGCAAAAATAGAGAAGAAAGGAGAAAAACAGAGAATCAGAATTAGTGTTTCAGTCTCCCTTACCGTCTTCCTTCGAACACAATGCACCCTCATTTTTTTCTGTACCGGACTGGAAAGATAGCTTGTATGCATTCGTTATCAGGGTGCGTTGGCTGTTTCAGACTCCCCGGGGCCCAATCCCACTAGCGTCTTCCTTCCAACACAACGCACCCTCATTTTTTACTGTACCGGACTGGAAAGATAGCTTGTATGCATTCGTAATCAGGGTGCGTTGTGTTCGGGGAGAGACAGTACCGGCTCGATACGGCTCATCATCGCATTGCTCCAATATCCAAATCCATGGCTATCATCGCCAATTACTATCATCATCATCATCATCACCATCACAACTGGGACCATCAGCATTCACCCTCGTTATCCTCCTCCTCCTCCTCCTCCTCCTCCTGCTCCTCACCCTCATCCTAATCCTTATACATACCCTCATCACCCTTACCCTTATCGTCATCATAACCATAATCATTACGATCATCGCAATCACCATACTGGGGCATCATCAACAACAGCACCAGCACCACACTACCGTATTCACCCACCCGTGGAATAGAACGTCCGGTCATTATCGTTGTACTTCTATGCTGAAAGTTCCCGGAAAGTACAGATGTGATGACCTTACGTCCTATTCGGCGCGCAAGACGACAGCGCATTTCACGATCGTCACCGTAATCATCGTTCTTGTGGTGATCATCGACGTCTTCTTCAAAATGATTGTGTCATGCATGCATGGGTAGAGAGAGAGGGAAAGGGGAGAACAGAGGTAGGGAAGAAGGGGGGACTCAGTGAAAAAGGTAGTCTTCTCGGAGCGGCGGGTGAGGGCGCAGCGGGATAAAGAGGATCAAAACAACGACTGTCGGTCTCTTCTGCTTCCCGCCATAGCCAACCATGGTTCTCAAGACGGAGATTTGCCGCTTTAGCGGTGCCAAGATCTACCCTGGCAAGGGAATCCGATTCATTCGATCGGATTCGCAGGTGTTCCTGTTCGGTAACTCAAAATGCAAGTCGCTCTTCCATCTCAAGAAGAAGCCGTCCAAGCTGGGATGGACGGCTCTTTATCGAAAGCAGCACAAAAAGCATGCCCACGCCGAGACCCAGCGCAAGAGGCGGAGGACCATATCGAAGCCAATCAACAGGTCGATCGTTGGTGCTTCCTTGGAAGTGATCACGAAGAGGCGAACTGAGAAGGCTGAAGTACGAGAAGCCGCCAGAGAGGCAGCCTTGCGTGAGGTGAAGGAGCGGATTAAGAAGACCAAGGACGAGAGAAGGCGAAGAAGGTAGAAGCTCAAGCCAAGGCATCGAAGTCGGCGATGAAGACCACACGGAAGGCGCCTCAACCGAAGGGGCCGAAGCTGGGTGGCGGCGGAGGAAAGCGTTAAAATCGTCTGGGGGAGGTGCCACGAATCGACGAACGCAAGGATTGAGCGGCTTGCGCGACGCGTGTTGCATACGCTGTCTGCTTATCCTCCTTGGTTTTAGGGGTAGGAGGACACGTGTGCGACGCCGGGTAGCAGAGTTGATCGGAATTTTTGTATGCAGGGATCCCTGTCCTCCTTTCTGTAGGTGGAAGCGCTGGCGATGTTACCAGTCTGCTTGTGCGACGCTGGCGCGGGATGCGCGGGATGTGTGGATGTGGGGCACGGGTGCGATATTTTGCCAGTCTTCTGAGCCGTTGTTGACATGGTGGGCAAGTAACGATGCTAATCTTAAACATGTTTTCGTCCGCTGGGAGCGGCTGTGATGTTGTCTCATGGAGGGCATTTGTGGTGGTCGATAACTGGTTTTGATTGATGCGTTGTGATTTGAAAGGTGGCATTTGCGGCGAAGGAGAGGAGTGTGCGCCCTTGGGAAAAAGGGAGGGGAGTGTACTCGTCGGTGCATATTGGGAGTCCGTGTAGTCTCTTGTAATGAGGAGGGAGGATATGGAAGGTGGAGTTTTTTGTTTCTGTCGAGGCCGATTTAAGAGATTTGCCCCAGAAATCCGTCCTTGAAGGTCGAGTTTTGATGAATCGTTCCGCAGAGTCAATCAGAGTCTTCTGCCTTATTTCGTATGTGATACTTTCTGCATCTCTTTGCAAAAAAAAAAAAAAAAAAAAAAAAAAAAAAAAAAAAAAACAGTCTGTCAATCCAATTGGTGGGAGAACTCTCGATGATTTTCTTCTCCGATTTGAAGGCAAGGCCATCAAAGGTGTACCATCCAGAATTTTTTTATTTTCTTTTTTGTCACGTCCACTGTCACTGAATTACAGTCTGTCAATCCAATTGGTGGGAGAACCTTAAATGAGTTTCTTCTCTGATGTGAAGGCAGGACCATCATAGCTGTAGATAGGTCGATAATATTCAAGCCGGACACGCGTTCTAGTGGGCATGTTTTCTATTCGAGGAAAGGTGGTAGAGAGAGTTCCTCTGGGCGGCACTTGGTTTCCTCCATCATCACATTACAGGAAAACCTAATTTTCAGTGTCAACCTGAGAACTGGGAGGTGCTGGTCTGAATCGCCTCGTCGCCTACGTCAGTAAAGCCGAGAAGGGGAGGGAAGGGAGGGGAGGAGAGGACAGAAGAGGAGAGGAGGGGAGAGGAGAGGAGGGGAGAGGAGGGGAGGAGAGGAGAGAAGATGAGGAGAGGAGAGGAGAGGGAAGGGAAGGGGGGGAGGAGGCGAGGAGGGGAGGAGAGGAGAGGGAGAGGGGGGGAGTTGAGGGGAGGTGCGGGGTAGAGGGAGAGAGTCTTTCCCGAACCGTATGTGCAAGTTTCCTTTGTAAGGGTTAAGTAGCCCTCACGGAGGTCCTTAGTGAGCGACTACGACGGCAGAGAATATCAGCCCCCTCACCCTCCCCCCCCCCCGGAATAAAAAGGCAGCCAGAAGAAATGAAGAAATAAAAATGAAAGAAAACAGACCTGAACAACCGAATAAAAAAGAAAAGAGGATGCCACGTGTCACGCCCTTAATCAAGTCCCCGGACAGTCCACGTGTCATATACTGCATTGCAACGCCCCTCCTGTCCACGTGTCACTCTCTGCGAACATGTTTGGGTGTGCTTCGCTGGCTGTGACGTCGTCTGAGTCACGTTCTTCCGCGGACCTTCCGCTCGGTCAACTTTCTCGATCTTTTGCCTCTCATGCGTCCTCCGCTTCCGCGTGGTTTCCCGCAGTGCACTGCGAGCTCTGTCCCGACTGTAAGCCAAGTTGGCACCGTTCGTTGCACGCCGCGTCCTACACCACGCTGACCTGCCCCCCTCACTAGTGCGCCCCCCGCTTACCAGTAGTCTCCACTGGCCTACCGTCTAGCACCCCCTTCGCCGACGATCGGACGAAAGGAAACGCATGTTGGAAAATCGTAAAAACTCCGAGAGCGGGAGCCTCAGCCCACATGCCATCGAATAGTATAGTTTACTCAGTATTGAGGCCCTTTGTGTGTTTCCTCAGAGGATTGTAAGCCTCATCGCACTGGCACTTACAGAAATGTATCCAGCAATTTTCAGGGCCGAATCGGTGTTCCCTTTTTTTTTTGACTCACTCTTTCTGGAATCTGACAGCGGAATCCGTGATCATAGGATTGTAACCTTGATCACAATGGCACTTAGAGGAATGTATCCAGCCATTTTCATGGCCCAATCCGTGTTTCCATTTTTTTATTTTTTTTTTCGTTTCTGGTCACGAGGCTGAGATGCCCTCACGGAGGGCACACTCACACTACCACTTCCAAGAATGTACACAACTGCAATCACGACGTGAGTCACTCCTTGTTTTTTTTTTCCTTGTTTTGTGAGTTTCTTTTTTTTCTTTTCTTTTTTTTCTGGGAAGGTTTTGTGAGTTTCACGGCCGCAACTTTTCTTGTTCCTTTTTTTTTTTTTTTTACCCTGTGAGAGTACCATAAAGAAGGTTCGGCGCAGTGAAATTCCTGTCTCTTATACACATCTAGATGTGTATAAGAGACATCAGTCTCCCTTACCGTCTTCCTTCGAACACAATGCA
>BFEA01000770.1:185065-214365 GCA_003427395.1 Chara braunii
CCAAGCAAACAACAAGGCGACCCGAGTCCTGCCCAGGGTCCCAGTTTCAATGTCCAGGCAAACAACAAGGCGACCCGAGTCCTGCCCAGGGTCCCAGTTTCAATGTCCAAGCAAACAACAAGGCGACCCGAGTCCTGCCCAGGGTCCCAGTTTCAATGTCCAGGCAAACAACAAGGCGATCCGAGTCCTGCCCAGGGTCCCAGTTTCAATGTCCAAGCAAACAACAAGGTGACCCGAGTCCTGCCCAGGGTCCCAGTTTCAATGTCCAAGCAAACAACAAGGCGACCCGAATCCTGCCCAGGGTCCCAGTTTCAATGTCCAAGCAAACAACAAGGCGACCCGAGTCCTGCCCAGGGTCCCAGTTTCAATGTCCAAGCAAACAACAAGGCGACCCGAATCCTGCCCAGGGTCCCAGTTTCAATGTCCAAGTAAACAACAAGGCGACCCGAGTCCTGCCCAGGGTCCCAGTTTCAATGTCAAAGCAAACAACAAGGCGACCCGAGTCCTGCCCAGGGTCCCAGTTTCAATGTCCAAGCAAACAACAAGGCGACCCGAGTCCTGCCCAGGGTCCCGGTTTCAATGTCCAAGCAAACAACAAGGCGACCCGAGTCCTGCCCAGGGTCCCAGTTTCACCGTCCAGGCAAACAACCCCCACAATCAGAGTGACCTGACCAATCCCTTATGGAAAMATTRYCAGGTCCTCCAAGCAATCAAAGTAAAYAAAGYGCTGAGCGAGTCCCTTGTGGACACAATGCCCAGCCTTTTTAAGCCCAAACAATTGCAGGCAAACTGTTAGTCAGGCTGATTTTCTTAGCCACACAAATCTGATTTCAGTCAAACAGTATAATAATATCTGGATTTATACACACATTTCTTTACTTTAACCTGACTTTTCTCCTAAAATAAAACATACAAAAGTCAAAATAGGGGTGCATGCATACGTAACAGTCAAACTAGTGAGTTGTACAGGTAGGGGTAACAATACCGAGTATACAAAATGGTCAACGTAGTTACCTCAGTATTCCCCACTCCCAGAGTCAACTCCAAACTCTGGTGGAGCTCCCGCAAGTGGCGGGGGCAACCTCCCACCTAGGCCTTGATGCAGTCTGTGGGTTGCAATCTCACCAGCCGGAGCAGCTGCCGCAATTGTTCAGCAAGCCGGATTCCTCCCTACTACTCAAGCTAACTGGGTCATGTCATTCCACCAGCCATAAACAACCATCCACCACCAAAGGATTGAAGACAAGGGTCATCCGGATTGCAATCATGCGTATTATTAACAACATCCGAGCTCAGGGACGGTGGCAGCAACTACCATTTTCTCGAAGAGCAGGAGCAGTGCCTTGAAGAAAATCAGCAACCCGAGCAAGGAGACGGAACAGTAACCCTGGTTGTGGCCTAATCCACTGGAACCCCGGTAGCCCAATGTCTATGTAACTAACGTCACACCTGTCGTAGCAGTCGGCCTGTTGAAACAGCAATCCCAAACCAGTTGCAGCAGCAACAGTCTCAGTGACAACAACTCGGCCTTCAACAGTAGCAACACAAGGTCTTAGATATAGCAACCTCTGTATCTTGCTGAGCAGACAACAGCTCAAACTACTGCAGCTACTACAAATACCCAATGACGCGCTCCTTGACACCCATACGATCTAGAAAAAAGTTCTCAATCTGTTAATTCTTTCTATGCTTGTTGGCCACGTATCATTACCCAACTTACCAGGTGAGGGCACCTCCTAGTGCTTGTTTCCCTTTCTGTTTCTAGCTGGCCTCAATCTTCACACGCCCCCTGCCTACCTCTCTCTTTCTCTCTTGACCTTTTTTCCCTCCCTGTATCTGGTCCAGATCCCGATCAGATTCCAGTACCTCTCTCCTTTAATACAGCGGGACAACTTCGAACGAACACAACAATCAACAACTTAATCTGACTATGGAGAGGACGAGGGAGCGACTGCAGAGTGGGCATCCGCAGTCAGAGGATGGAAACCACTGTAATGGAGCAGATGAAAAAACCTACGAGAAGAGCAGGGAGATCACTAAGGATTCGATGAAAATAGCCCCGACTGTAATCGGGCTTTGGCACGTACGGCCGTGAACACCAACTTAGAGGAGGAGGCTACGACTGAAAGGAGCACCACACAGGGGCCACTCGTGAGCATGGACCGGTATAACTGCAAGATGAGTATAGCATGATCATAGCTACATTATTCACCAAATGTACAAAATGAGAATGAATCTCCCGCTAAAGAGTGGAAAGATACATCTTAGTCTTACGTAGGAGTCTGCATGCCAGGTGAGTCTCTTCCTCTCTGTGTGTGTGCAGCGCTTGGATCTACTCGTTGCCTGATTTGTGTGCCTGCTGCCTTATTCACCAAAACTGCAAAAAAAAAATGAAATTTTCCCATGAATATTTGAAAAATACGTCCCACCGCGCAGCATCTTACCTCTGTAGCACAAAACGATCCACTATACCTGAAATCTGACTTCGCCAATGGATTCCCAGTGCTAAAAAAACCCTGTTTCGACTCTTCACTCGCTCGTTTCCGTTGAGAAACGAGTGAGCTACACAATTTTTACTCCCGTTCTTCCTTCCTCTTTTTCTCCTCGACTCCACCCGCGCAGCTCTTTTCTCTTCTAGCTCCTATTCCACTAACTTTTCGGCCCTTCTGACTACAAAATCAGGTTCGCCATAGCAAAAAAACTCAGTCTAGCATCTTCGCCCACAAAAATTCATTGACAAACGCCCAAGATGTGCTTTCTTCACTCCGTTTTCTTCCCCTTTTCTCTTCGTTGCACCATCTCTTTCATCTCCCTCTTGCCCCACGTTATCCCCTCTGCCTTTCCCAACGCAAATCACCCTATAGTCCGACAGGCACTGACCAGAAAAACAAAAACCTATTGAGATTGTTGGACCCTCCTTTTCTCGATTTATACATGTCATCCTTCCGCAGGGTCCATGTTAATCTTCTCTGTATCATTCGAATTTTAATGGATGTCCCGAAGGATAGAAGGGGACCGGTCCCCGGTAATTCAGGGTTATGTTATTATGTTCACCTGATTGTATCTGGACTCAAACTTGAGTCTGTATTTCAACAGTTCAGGGGTGTACCAATTGTGCTAGGCTCGTTGATGCAGCACCGGTCCCGGGCCAGGTACCGGGCCTGGGTAGTCAAGACTGCAGTATTTTACTCATCTGCTCCCACTGGAATTCGAACTCAAGTCTGTATTTCAACAGTGCACGGGTGTACCAACCGAGTCATAGGCCTGATGGTAGCCCTTTTTTTTTCTTTTTTCGATTGTACCTGGATTCGAACCCCAGCCTGTATCTCAGCAGCTCGTGGGTATACCACCTGAGCTTGGCCTACGGAAGCTGGTCCCACAGGCCTATTTTCAGCACTCCGCGGGTGTACCAACTGCGCCAGGCCCTGTGGCTTTGGTCCCACAGGCCTGGTTTCAACAGTTCATGGGTGTACCAACTGAGCTAGGCCCAGTGACACTTATCCCACAGACTTGTTTTCCAACAGTCAGGGGGTGTACCAACTGAGCTAGGCTCAGTGACACTTATCCCACAGACTTGTTTTCCAGCAGTCTGCGGGTGTACCAACTGAGCTAGGCCCAGTAGCACTGATCCCGCTACCTGGTTTTCAGCACTCTACGGGTGTACCAACTGAGCCAGGCCCAGTAACACTGATCCCGCAGAGCTGTTTTTCAACAGTCTGCGGGTGTGCCAATTGAGCTAGGCCCAGTGGTACTGATCCCGCAGACCTGTTCACACTCAAACCTCTTTACAACAAATCTTGGCTGGTAGACTTTGCCTTGCCCGGGCACAGTTCACTATTTCTCGGGTCCCACGGGCCTGCTCACACTCAAGCCTTCCAGCAGCAGATCCTGGCTAGCGGACAGTGCATCTGCCGAAGATCCCCGCCACTCGGGATCCGGCTGCTTCGAGGGCTTTGCACCCACAGGCTCACCGGCACGTTGACCCCTTCGGTCTGTGCTTTCAAGACGGGTAGGATAAAGGAATTTTGTCAGTACGGAGGACCCCGAACGTTACTGCTAAAAGAGGCGCGTACTCAAGGTCATCGGCTGCCGTGACGGCCACCCGTGGGGGAAAGTTCCAATCATTCCCCAATGCAATGCTGTCACAGCAACCCATGCTGGCAGACACCCACCGTACTGGCCAATGATGGCGGCGACCAAGTCGCCGTCTGCCCTCGACCAGGTGTGGGTACACGACTTCTCTCCATCCGCTCATCGCTCAACAATTTCAAGCGTTCTTTTCTTTCTTTCAAGGTTCCTTTCATCCTTCCTTGCGGTACTTTTCACCGTCGGTCCCACAGCCAGTTTTCCTGCTTGGTTCAAGACGCGATTTCAAGAGAAGAAAAATAAAAATAAAAAAATATAAGTAAAAACATATCAAAAATAAAATTAGTAGAACCGACGACGACGAGGCCCCGCCGACGCCCTCTTGGTTTCGCCAGTTAGACCCCGACTAGACCCGTTTGGCAAAACCAAGGGGGATAGTCCCTAAGGACCCTCAACCCCTCAGTCTCTTCCAATTGCGCTCCTCTACTCTATCGTTGCTTGCTAGCCTCAATCCCCGGATCTCCCTGGTGAAGGTGAATGTCGTAACCAATAGGGCTAAACCCAAACCTGACACAATCGCGCGTGGAACTTCATTCAAGTAGTATCCGCCACCAGGTAGGCCTACCATACATATTCAAGTAGGCCCTCCCCCTACTCGGTTGCGCCGCTGGCCCCAGGGCTGCGATCTTCGCACTCGGTATGTGGAGCCCCTACTAGTGATGGCCCAATGAGCTGCCTCGGTAGTACTAAGGCCCTTACTCCTAATACTCGTTGTCGTTGCGGGTACTACTTTACACTGAGCCTCCATCGATTTGACAACGAAGTTCAACTGACTTTTCTCAATACTGGTAACAAAATAACCAGTCTTACTTACAAAATCAACTATCGCGCCCGCACATAAGACGCATATGACACTTGCTTATCAAATTTTAATCCCCCGATGCCTTGTATCTTTGCCCAAAGGGGCCGGTTTCTGTGTCGGCCGTCAATCCGATCGCAATCGCTAATTACGACAGTCGCATACTCGAAAGAGTATGCCCACACACTCTCTAACCTCAGCATACTTAGCTTAATTAAATCGCCTTCAACAAATTACTAAGACGCGAGTACCGTCAGCACTCGTCCTATCGGCGCGTTTCTGTGGCCAAGGCCGGACCCAGCGCGACCTTTCAAAACAACGGCAAATACCCTTGTAAGGGTGTTTGCCACGACAATCCACCCACACCCTATTAAGCGACGTCCCTGTCGCACTTGGAGAAACATGCCAATCCCAAATAATTACATAGACTGGCCAAAGGAATAACCAAATCTGTATAATCGGAAGGGCTCAACTTTTGACCAAGCATTCTAGTCTTGCGACATCCCTCTGACGGGCAGGACTCCAACCTGCATCTCTTGTCTGACTCACAGGGATACTTTCATTGTTCTACCGTCATTGGTCAGCCCCAATATTCAAACACTTGCCCCTCCGCGTGCCCTAGACGCCTTCCGATTTTCGTTGGGTGCCTTCTGAATTCGAGTTGCAAGCAACTCTCATCTTCAGGCTTGAGCTTTGGGCAAGACAAATGGTTACGAGTGGGATCACTTTGCAACACAAACTGATGCAGATTGCCAACCCCTCTTGAGTACCTTAAGCAAATTAAAAGTGTACTCCCCCAGGTGGCCCAATCCTGTAATGAATCTCATATCAATAGCATACTCCCCTGGGTGGCCTACCACTCAAAGGTCTACCCTCACTGAGTAGCTCACTTTTTCACAACTGTCTCAGTGCTGCACTCAGCCCACTCCTCACAATCTTAGGATCACAATCAACCTTTCCCCGGCGTCTAGTCACAGGTAAGGATATAGTCTTGACCTAGGCTCACCATGTCTCGGCTGATCAGACCAAGTCATGGTTCATTGCATCTTTAGACTACGATGTTGCCTACATTGCTTTCGCAATGCTAAGGCGACTCCTATCTTTGAACCTAAGTACCCTCTAGTCATCACCCTAGTTAGAGCCATTTTGAATGACCCATAATCGGCTTAGTATATAGTCCACCCATAATGATAGTAGTAAACAGTAATAATAATAATAATAATAATAATAATAATAATCCCCTTACTATAAAATAAAATGATGACAAAGTGTGGGCCACCCTTCCAGGCTCCAAGTTCAGGCTAGGCTAGAGGTTCGTTGTCCTGGTTGCGCGGGATAGTAGCCTTTCACTGGGTTAGCCCAATGATACCGGATTAGGCCCCGGCTTAGGCCTCTCATATACCCTAGGACCAGCCCTTAGCTTGCAGTCACACTGTTTGATCACGACAGAAATGGCTGCGGGTCCTAGAGCCTCACAACCAAGTTACCCTTCTTCTTGAGGAAACTTTTCACCACATATGCAAATAATCTCATAAGCTTGGTTATCCTTTGGCAGTTTTCTTCAAAACAAACTGAAATCATCACGACTTTCATTGCGTCTCACTTTATCTCATCAAACAATCTTCCTTCAAATCACGCGGACCACTCATCATTGGGCCCCCGCCTCACAAAACACATGGGTGACTCCTCTGCGGGCCCCCATCCAAATAAACTATGGGTGACTCCTCTGCGGGCCCCCATCCAAATAAACTATGGGTGGCTCCTTTGTGGACCCCCATCCAAATAAACACCTCCATGGGTGACTCCTCTATGGGTCCCCATCCTAATATCCACATTTCTTAGGCTGCCATATCGGTTCAGCCTTTCCATAGCAAAGCGCAGATAAACGTATCCGTTAGTCAAACAATCTCAATGCATTTGACAACCAAATACAAGAATGACCATAAACACAAGAGTGAGTAAGATTCACACTTGGTGTGAGAAATGTTTATTGGCTTCCTGGTTCCACACGAGATCTCACATCACGATCCAGACTTAAAGATGAGACATCCTCAATCAGAGATAGACAAAGAAAGTGGCATCGTAAACGTGATACCTATAGAAAATATATGTACATGAAACATCCTTCGTGCCAAAGTCTGGATCAACAAATGTTTCCCTGAGAGTCCTCAAAAATCCAAACCCAAACATAGCACGCTTTGAGTCTTAAGAGAGAAACAACTCGAAGAAAAAGATCTCAAATACACTCAAACGTACCCTCTCATAGAAAAACAAAAACTCCCGATCATAAGAATAGTCTCTGGTCGTCAGGACCCACCCCCAAGTCACTCTCACATCCTGGATCCTCATACTACCAACTCACTGTATCATAAGCTCACACTCTCACTACTCAAACCACACGAAGTCTCCCCCATATGTACACTAGTCTGTGTCTGGTCCTCAGGCGTATCATAGACTCAAGAAACTGTAAATCCTCACCTCCTCCAGGGCCTATCACCTAAATAGTACACTGTCAGGATATATCTCTATCCAGGCAACCCATACTAACTCACAACTGAATCAAAAACATGTCGTAGGTAACCACCACAAAACCCATAACAAGATCGCACCACCCTCTCAAATCCTTATGCCCAGGATCAGAAGTCAAAGTCGAGGAAAATCTGATGTCACTCATCCTCCCTCAACGTCAAACCCAGGTTCCTATATACTGCCACCTTCATATCATGGCGTCCCTGTCGGATGCGGGTGTGGTGCATGTCCCTAAGGCGTCCCTGTGTATCAAACTGCACAATCCCTCTATCAAGATCATGCTGAAAAGCAGGGCAGTCTCCCCTATGATGTCCTCCCCTGCCACACCATGAACATTTGTCACGCGCGCTCTCTTCCCCAACCTTCGCCATCTTGGGCGCGGGTGAGGCCTGGGTCTGATTGCTCTCCAATCTGGTAGTCACCTCCTGTATAGCTCTGTCCACCACATCAGGACTCGACACCCTCGCCGATCCTTCAGTGAATCTCCCCCCAACCTATGCGGCAGACCTCTGAGCAAGTCCGCGAGCCACCTCCTCCATCACGTCAGGGCTCGGAGATGCGGCGGTGGGCAAGGTCCCGAATGGTGTCACATATGGATCCTGCGCGCCGTCTCGAAGTATGCCATCTCGGGGCTCCACAACTCCCTCTCGTATTCCCAACTCTACAGGGGGAGTCTGGTCCATAGTACGCACCTGCCCCTGTCCCACGGGTGCTACCTCACATATGGCAAGCATAAACTTGTCCACAGTGCTAGTCTCTCCCTCTGATGCCGGTCTAACTCCCATAGATCCTTCTGCCCAACTGTCTTGTCTGGTGACTCCCAAACCCAAGGTCCATGGCTCCGTCTCCCGAAAAACTCGCATCCGCTCTGTAGTAGAATATGATCCCCCTGAAGCTCTCTCACCAACCGGCCCTGTCGGCACGCGAGTCCTCTGCCCCTGCTCAAAACTCAGAACCCTCTGCTCGACGTGCAACGTCAGTCGCCTCAAACTCTCCATGCTCAGGCTGAGGCCCTGAACCGTATCTCTCAACCCCCTGTTCTCTCTCTCCAACGCGTCCATCCTCCGCACTACGTCCTGCAGCGTCTCACCCCGCTCGACCTCTGATCGAGACAAACGCCTGACATGCTGCATGACCTCCGCCAACTCTCTCACAGATGCCTCGGATAACAACCTCGCCTGGAGTCCGGCCTCTGCCCTCTCTTGCTCCTCTGTCGGCATGGGCTCTGCTCCCGTCTGTCGTCGCAGTCTGACCTCCTCCTGCCATCCGGCTGTCGTAGCATCCTCGTAGAACAACTGCATTGTCCGCTCCTCCGTCTCTCTCCTCAGCCTGACCAGGGTTGATATCTGGCTCTCCAACTGAGAGGCACGCACGGTCTCGAGGACGGCTCTGCGCTCCAAACGATCCCTGTCTGATGCGTCTGCGGGAGGCTCATACTCTTTAAGCACCCTCTGTACCTGTGCCCTCCAGTCACTTTCTTCCCTTGCTTGGATACGCAACACCGCCTCAGCCTCCTCTAAAGTCTGAACTTCTCTCCTCTCTACCAAAGAACGGATGTCCTCCACCAATGCTCCCAAAACTTCGTGCTCCTCCTGTCTTTCACTGCACAACTCAAAGGACCTAGTAGCGACTCTCCGAGCATAGTCTCTCATATCCTCAGTCGTCTGGCGTGCTGCAGTAAGGCCTCTGGCGATGTAGTCCCTCTGCAGTGTGAGGTCATCATGGAGCACTCTAAGTCCTCCAATCCTCTGATCCTCAGATAAAACCGGCCTAGCAGCCTGGCCTACCTGCTCAAAAGCCTCCCAGCTAGGGAAACGTAATGGCGGCATCCTCCTCATCTCCTCAGCTAACCATGTGTCTCCTCCAGCCTGCTCACGCTCCTCTACCCTCTGTGTCTCAGTTGAGGGCTCCCCTCTCTGGGTCTCCGGCTCATCCTGAGTAGACCTCATATCTGTCCCGGCATGAGCACCCATACTGCCTCCCTCTCTCTCGTCATCTCGACGAGGAGTCTCATCGAAGACTAGCGGTGACGACACCAAGCCGTCTGCGTGGAGATCATCCATGTGGGCCCCCGGGTCTATCCTCAGCACCTCATCTTCTATACGCTGCGTCTCTCTCTCTCCGTCCGCCAATTGGGACTCTTCCTGCTGCATCAACAGGCTAGGGGACTCAATAGTATATAGTAGGGTAGTCAGGGAATCCTCTGATCTCTGCGGCTCCTCACCCGTCTGAGCCTCCTCCAACACAGGCAGCTCCCCTAGCGATAACAATGTCTCAACCTCCCCCTGCTGCTCTTGCCCTACTGATGTAGTGACCGGCTCATCCGTAGACCACACCTCAATCGCTGGTAGCCCATCTATCACACCATGGGCGTCTCTCCACCTCAGCGGTCGATCTCCCCTATTTCCTGATGATGCTCGGGACACACTCTCTTGCTGAGATAGCGAACCTCCCAACGTATCCGCTCCCATGTCTGGGGCCACCGCCGTCTCATCTGGCTGAACAATCTCCTCCACTCTCTGAGTCTCCTCCTGACCAGCTCTCTCTGCCTCGAGCTCTCGCACTACCTCCACACTCGGCGCCGGCGAGCCGTCATGCCACTCACTCGTAGGTAATATAGCCTCCTCTCCTCCTGTCGTAGCCTCAGATGGCCTCTCAACGACACTGACTCTCTCCTCATGAGCAGCCTCTATAGCTGTCTCACCATAATCCGCTCCTCTCTCCATATGATGCACACGTGGGATATCATGTTGCTCTTCTCCCACCCTGCCTCCGATCCCGCTGTCGCTCCCCAACCCATATCCTGAGCTCTACGATATAATCTCGATCTCCCCTATACAAACTGCGCCTCCTACTAGCTGGAAATGCTCCTCTAAGTGTTGCCTCAAGCCCCCTTCAGGACAATATGGAGGGTATGAACGCACTCACCTCGTGTCTGAGCTCAGGAATAACCCAATGCAAAATTTGTCGGATACCCTGCACCTCAGTCCCATCTCTGCTCACTGGCTAAGATGGTAAAACTCTCAAGAAACTCGTCCAGGTTGGCCCCGTCGAAACGCATGGGCCTACCCCGTCGATCCAAAGGCTGGGGTCTCAACCTCAGCATCCTCCTGGCGAACTGACGCCAATCCAAAGAGTCTCTCGTAATCCGAGCCACGCATTCCACATACCTACCTGTACCCCTAACTCGCTCCATCAACTGGGAGAAATCTAATCTGAGGGCCCAGGCTTGTTTAACCAATCCATCCAGAAATGGAAAAACATGTCCACCATAGTAGCAAAATGGATCCAGGATCGCTGAAGTGGCTGTCCGCTGCTCTCCATGTCCCGCCATCCTGCCGCCTCACTGGCTATGGCCAACTTCAAAAAGTTGTCCCTGCACACATAAGGATGAATGACAGGAGCAAAATAGAATGAGTATAGATAGACCCTTATATATCTGACCTACTCACTAAAACCTAAGACTCTTAAGCCGAGACCTAGTCCAAACTAAACTAATATGCCACCCTACCACGTCATGGACTCAACCAAATCATAAGAAAACTCATCTAAGGCACTTTCCAACACACCTCAATCCCGCGCCACAAACTTTTTCAGCTTCGAACGCGAAACCCAATCACTCCATGGCGCGCCATCTAGCTCTTCGATCTCATACGCCCCATGTTGTCCACACCGTCGAATATGGTAAGGACCTAACCATCGCTTGTCCAATTTACGCGGCCATTGTTTCTCCAGAGACGATTCATACAGCAACACTACGTCTCCCACTTCGAGTGGCTCCTTTCTGACTCGTGGAAGGCGGTCCCACCTCTCCTTGTCCTTCATACGACTGTCCATCACTCCATCCGCGACTTCCTGAATTTTCTCTTCAGCAATGCCAACCTGCCTTGCCCGCAGATCCAGCAATTCTTCGAAGGTCAAGTTGGTCTCCATACCCTGCCGCCTCCACGTCGTCAGAAAGCTCTCTATAGGAAGCGTAGCGTGCCTTCTATACCATAAAGACGCTGGGGCATACTTCGTGGACCTCTTGATTGTAATATTTTCTACGAAGAAGGCTGCACGCAGATGCTTAGGCCACTGATTTTCTTTACCATCCGTCCACTTTGCCAATAAGCTTGTAAGGGTGGTATGTCCCCTTTCCACCGGAGCATTCGCCTGTGGATGAGCCCTCGTCGTATAGCTTGCCTTCACACCATATCCCCGCAGCAAGTCCTTTACCTCTCCACAGGTGAACTCGGAACCTCTGTCCATCACAAACTCCATGACAAAGGGATATCTAAGAAAGTATTCCATGATGCATATAGCCAGAGTCTCACCTGTCTTATTGCGGATGACCCTTCCATCCACAAAACCTGTGAGATTATCGCGAGCGTCGAAAATGTAATTATAGCCTCCCACTCCCGGTGGCATGGCCAGTAGGTCCAAATAGACCACTGCCCCCGCATCTCGCTCAATCCTCGGATGTAGAGGCTCCTTATACTTAGTTGAGGCTCTGATCTGGCATGGAACACACGACTCGCAATACTTACGAATCATCTCGCTCATACCTTCCCAGTAGTAAAGCTCGCGCGCCTTAGCATAAGTAAGTGCAAAAGCTCTATGGCCTCCAGCAAGTCCATCGTGCAGTGCTGCTATCATATCGATCTGACGATGTCTCCCACAAATCACTCGCCTTGGATTTCTAACCTCGTTTTTGATAAAGAGGTGTTCATCACGCACTACAAATCGCGACCGCATCTCATGCACCCTTAGGGAAGCCTCTCTCTCCCTGATCTCACACGAGAGAAGCAACCCTAATTCCCGATACACACTATCATATTCCTCTGCACGAAACGCTTCTGTTATTTCTCCTTCCTCAAACTCGTCCTCTTCCATATCCTTTACAGGATCCTGACTTCTACTCACACTCTCCTGCACTTGCAGTATCGAATTAACAAGGAAATTGGCATCCGCCTCATGCATAGCATGCGCCTCAATCGCATGAATTCCTTCTTCAATAGTCAATCATTCTTCAGATAGTCGATATGTTTCTGCCAGAGCGAGTTTTTTCATCCATTCCACATTTTTACCTCCCCATGGAGCTTCCTCCTCAAAAGTTTTGAGGACTATCTCTGGTCGCTTCACATAGCCTGCTGGGGCAAAAAAAGTCGATTCCTCTTGTCTTACTACTTCACTTATTCCAACCGCACATGCATTAATATGGAGCCTTACATCCTCTTCTTCATCGAGGAATGCATCAACCGGAGGCGTGCCCTCCTTGGCCTCTCCTTCACTCTTATCCCAGTCTATGCGGCTTAGGCCGTCAACCCGATTTCTATCCCATGGAATGCGCTCCAACTCAAAATCAAACATCCATATGTATGTGAGCCACCTAGCGATAGTAGGGTCTGACGGGGCATAATTTTTCAATGATCCTGCCAATGCAGTCGGATCCACTCTCAATATGAATCTCCTGCCAAAGAGATAATTGCGAAATATCCTCAGGCAGTGGAGGGCCGCAAGCGTCTCACGCTTGAACTGTGAATAGTTCCTTTCGGCGTTATTCAAAGTCCGGCTCTCGAACCTCAGCGGCCTCTCCTCGCCATTGACGTCAGCCTGTATGAGCACACCTCCCAAAGCTGTTGGCCCTGCATCCGTCTACACAATGAAAGGACGAGTAAAAGTTGCTTCAAAATCTGGTACACCGAGCACCAAACCTCCATCTTTAAATTCCTCCTTTAGTCCATCCACTACCTTTTCTTGCTTCTCATCCCACTCTCATTCCTGATCCTGGCGCACAAGCTTCCGCAACTGCTTAGTTTTCCCTGCGAAGTCTCTGATAAAGGCTCGCCAGAACCCGCACGTCCCCAGGAAGCTTCTAGCCTCACTAACAGATCTGAATGACGTCGACCATTCAAGTATCTTGTTAGTCTTCATAGTATCCGGTCGGCGACCACTCTCACTACATACAAAACCTAAAATGGTCGCCTCGCGCATACAATGTTTTGACTTTGCCCCACTAACCGTGATATTAGAATCCTTCAGAGTGTCAAGAACCCAGACAACATCCTGTATATGGTTCCAGACAAACCTCCTTACTCCGGGCATGACCTCCGTCTCATCCTTTTTCTTCGGCCCCTTCACGACGAGATCATCAATATACGGCTGCGTGATATGTGGATTAATCTTTTCTGTAACACGCACCATATGCCTCTGCACCATTGCCACTGCGTTAGTCCATCCCTGCGGCGCCACATTTATATGAATCAACCCCCTTGGCGTATGCATCGCCGTCATAGGCCTGTCTGGTGGGTATACTGGAAATTGATCATAGCCTGAGTACAAATCTATCAGGCTAATAATTGGTCTGCCTGCGCAGGACTCTGATAGTGCATCCGCATTTGGTAAACCTCCTGCGTCGCGTATCGTCACTGAATTCAAGCGCTGCAAATTTTGTACCCACCTCAATGTGCCATTTGGTTTAATAAAGCAAAACCAAGGTGAAGCATAAGGTCTGCTCGAATAGTCAGCTACGTACGTATTAATCTTATCGTCAATATAGTTGACCACCCTGCGCTCATCCGCGGGATTAGGATAACACGCTCCTCGCAAGTTCCATGGCACATGGGGCACCGTATGGATCCTGATCATAGGGACTTTATCCACATCGAGGCGCCCTCGCTCATCATCATTGAACGCATACGCGCGATGCCGCTCCTTCATAGTGGCTATCATCAAGGCTCTTTCCTCTGGAGACAGAAAACCTGGCTCGCCTATTATCAAGTCTTCCTCCGTTTACTCATTGATACGGCACGGCCCTCGTTCCGCATCCTCCTTCATTTGCCGTATCAGCTCCCGTTCCTGCTCATAATAGAACTCCTCCTCCGCCGTTATAAGCACTGAAACAGGTCGGCACTTCTCGCTTACACGTTTGTACCGCCTTCGAGAGCCTTGTTTGAGTCCACCCCTTAAAAAGGGTGACTCGCAACATGGCCTTGAGATTCTTCCATATCTCCTTCCTTCATTGGTAATCGATACACCAATTCCACTTCACCTTCGCCATCCGCAACCCTTTCCTTCAGCGCCTGTACCGCCACAGGATCCGCCATTCCATACGCTGAGACTATCTCCATTGCGTCGTTGATACTTGTCAAGCTCAGCGACATCTCACCATATGGCTCACTCTCCACTTCATCTTTCTCCATGAGCCGCCTCCTTTCTTCCTCGGACTCCTCGAAGGTAAATGAACCTGGGTTAGGCCTGTTCCTCATACCACGAGGACTTGTATTATGACAGGTAATAATCTCGTAGTTGCCGCAAACCGGATCACTCAGTATGACGTAAATAGTGTCGTCATGCTTATTTAAAATCACTGACTCTGTTCGGCAAAGGAATGACCTTCCTAGCAACAGAGGATGGTCCAAATTTGGCATGACATAAAAGCAGGACCTTACCTTCACCTTCCCCACTTCCACAACGACATTCGCGGCTGTCCCGATGAAGGGTGTCCGTCCACTCGCGCCATATAGGAAACCCATGTCTTCCCTGTCTATATCTAGTCCTAGTCGAAGCGCATCTGCTTCCTTAATGATATTCATTTCTGCTCCCGTGTCCAGCATCCCATTGCACGACTTCCCCTTTATGACCAGGTTCACGCTCCCGGTCGCGACTGATTTCCAATCCATCTTAGTTCCAGGAGTCGCCCAATGGGCTTCAGCTGGGATAAGATTACCACGCCTCACACTTGCTACTCGTCGCCGGGAAAGTCTAGCCTTGAATTCCTCATGGAGCTTTGGCGCTGACACAAGGATGTCCTTCAGGTTCAACCACTCATTATGACCCTTAAGGAGCCTGTCCACCATACCCTCAATATCCAATCCTTCCTCCAAAGGTACCGCATACCTTTGCTTGCGAGAAGTCTCTCATTTTGCTACCATCTCCGGCCGCTCCTCAGCCTTCCTTTTCTTGGCACGCTCAGCAGCTTGCTCTTCCTTTTCCTTCCTTAATCGCTCATCCTCATTATCATTCCCATTTTCTGTATCCACCTCAGTGACTGGCCCTTTCTCTCGCGGCTCGCCCTTATTCGATGGTTCTGCCTCATTGGCAGGATTACCCTTCTTGGTCCTTGTTTGCATAGCTTGTGGTGCCCTCAATTGCCCTCGAGGAGGCCGGAATGTAGTCCCAGACCGCGAAGTAGAACCCAAAGTTCCGCATGCTGGCTTAGCACCTGATGACCCTGTTTACGGTCCCAACAAGTAAACCATTGGTTTACTTATCTCATCACAAATTGTCCTCAGTTCCGAGTTTAGCCTCTGCATTTCCCCCAAGAGGCTTTCCATGTGCCGCATAGTCTCTCCCACTGTCTCCTGACAGTTTTCTTCATCCTTCCCTCGCTCTACCACACCTCCCTTCTCACTATTATCTCCTGCCGTTCTTACTCCAACATCCACCTCGTCGTTTCATTTATCCACCTCCTCTTCCAGACATAGTCTGGACATAGCAGGAGGAGCAGGCTGTTGATTAGCACGTCGGAGCGCCTCCTTTCGAATGCCGCCTGGAACCTTGGGATCTATATACTCTTCGAATTTGTCATAGATGTCTCCATCCAAGTTCGAAGATATCAATCTCTCTTCCTCGTCCATCTTTCGGATTTGGCAAAACTTCAAAGTATGTCCTTTCTGCGTACAATGGTGGCAAGTGGCATTCCTCCAATCAAACCGAGGCCTATCGCCTCCTCCTTGCCCATTCCAACCTCCACCTCTTCGTCCTTGACCACCATTGCCAAACCCACGACCACGACCTCCTCCTCCTCGCCCTTGGCCACCCTGTCCATTTCCTCCTTGCTGCTGGCCTTGTCCTTGACCAGCCCCTTGATTAGGTTGGCTATTCTTAGGCGCGGCTGCCTGCTGCTGCTGCTGTTCTCCTCCTTGGCTTGAAGCGTTCGCGCACCCTCCTATGGATTGAGGCATGAATCCTCCTGTAAACTGTCCCTGCTGGGCGAAATCTGGCCATGAAATACAGGGATTGAATCCTGGCCAGACCGTGGGGAAAACTTCTGGCCATTGTGGTGGCGAAGCCTGTGCTTGCGGCGGAACTCCTACTGCGCTTACTTGATTAGCATTCGCCTGAGCCGGCGTCGAAGTTTGTACTCCTTTTCCTGTCCCTTGACCGCCCATGGCCTGGTTCCTAGCCTTTCGCTGATTTTTCGTCAATTTCACCGGCTCCTCTTCTTCCTCCTCCTCATCCTCTTCTTCCACCTGCTCCACTGTTTTTCCTTTCTTCGTCGTCTTTGTCGCCGGCTGAGTGACCACCATCACCTTCTTTCCTACCGGTTTTTGCTGTGTAGCCTGATACTGTGCTATCCCATCCGTAATAAGTTGCTGGAGATTAATTCCAGCTGTTTCAGCGGCAGCCCTAGCCTTCCGCTTCTGGCGTTGCTGTTTCATTTGAAACTGGTATACTTGATCCAACTCCCCATCAGCCAAACTTTGTGTGATGGTTTCCCAAGTTAGCTTTCGCCCCACAACTCCCTTCCTGGTGAGCGACACCCGTTCACACTCAGTGAAACTGCTTAGGAATATCGCGCACTGGGTCTCTTCTGCCAATCCTGGGACTTTCCTCGCAAATTTTTCAAAAGCGGTTGCAAAGGCTCCTATTGTCGTGAAGTCTGACCGCTCCAACCTTTCCAGGTCCTCCACCGTGAGGAGTCCATCCCCCAACCGGTACCGCCTTTGCATTTCAACCTTGAAATTAGCCCAGTTGTCATTAGCCTCACTGGCCACTCGCATCACCTCTGGCCGCATCTCCCACCAAACATACTTCGGTACCTGACGAAACTTTTCCGCGTCAGGCATTTCGTCAGTGATCTGTTCAAGCAATTCCAACCATTCTGACACTTTATCTCCTTTGAAATGAAAAATTTGGACCTTAGGGATGTTGGACCGTTTTACCTCCCGACCTTCCAACAATGTCACCAGCTGGCCAACCGTAATTGGCTGCTGAACCGTCGAACTTCCATCCTTAACACTTTTAACCACCTCGTCCACCATCTTCTTTGCCTTTCGATCGCCTTCCTGCCAACACAACCACAAGTATACAGATTCAAACCAAATCACCCTTCCCTATCCCATCTGTTTCTTACCGACAATATCTATTTACACAGGAAGGGTCTAAGCAGGACTGGGTTTCCCCAGGTCCTACCTCGCATTTACCTCGTACCGAAGGTGGTTCCACCAATCCGGTCCATCATCTGACCCGTAAAGGGAAAGGTAGTTTATGACATCTTGTACCACCCTCACCGACTCACTTTCCTTAAGCGTAGATCATAGCTCCAGGTACAGGCTGTAAACCACCTCACAAGCGTACCTTTCATACCCCAAATTTCGCAGGATCATCGCGACTCCCGCTGCACTTTGCACCCTTTCCTGACTTCCAAATTTGACTTCCACTATGTCGTCAGGGATCACAACCCTCAAAGGTGTCGTGGGTAGCAAGAAGTCCTTGCTATCTCGAAATCTCACACATACATACACCACCTCATCCCCTGCGTAGGGCATATTCGCTGTCCACTTTAGTACGACAGCCTCAGCCAACCCTAACATTCCATCTGTGCATATTCTAAATTCTTTTTTCTTTCCTAGATTGTCAAAGGCTCAGTCCACTAAAATCGCACACTCCGAAGGGACGAGATGGGTGAAGGACATAAATCTTTTCGATTTTGATTAAGTAATTATCCCTTTCCATGTCGGAAATCATTGGGCCTTAGCTTATGTCAGTATAAATCGCTCTGAGTGTAAATTCCGCCTTGTAGACTCTCTCCATCGTGTTGACTACGGTCCAGTCCTTGAACTTTTGGCAGGTTTTTTCAGAGCGGAGTTTCGTCGATAAAATCTTCAGGAAAAATATCATGTGGAGGAGCCTACATCCTACTTTGATACATCAGTAGATGGGATTCCTGCTTAAGAGGATCCTTGTAGTTGTGCTGTTCCTGAATTAGGTTTTGCATCTTTGCTTGCAAACGGTCACTTCCCTCCATTCGGTTTCTCACAAAATAGTAATCCTGATATGAGACTTAGAATAACATTTAACATTTTGTCCATGGTTAGATAGGAAAGTCAATGAGAATTTCAGGTTCTAGGTTTGGAAAAATGAGGTTGATATGTTTACTGAGTGTGAACATTCCTAGTGAAAATGTGTATTGTAAGCAATTTCGAAAATATGTTGTATAATGACATTTCCTATAACTTTTCATCAGTTATTGATGAGGTTAGCATGTTTTACTGAATGACATGTTTACTAAGTGAATTGACATTTCGACAATGCTTGTGTACGTGTGAACATTCGAGGTGAAAATTTCTGTTTTATTTCCTTCAGCAGCTTTCATGTATAGCTATTGTTTTCTCGTTTTTTGCTTATTTTTTCCTCAGTTCTTTGTGTCATTTTATAAAAATAAAAAGTGAACATGAAAAAAATTTCACTTTTAACGAAAACACCGTTTTTCTCAACGTCAGCGTTTTTGCCCGATCCCCAATAAACTCAAATCTGGCGGCATTCGCTTCAGATAGTACCCATGCCTTGGCGTCTTCGCCAAGACATAAGGTGGTGAACGCCACATGACTATCTTCGTCTACCGGGGTCGTCAAGCAATACGTTTGTATTTCAACAATCCTCAACAACAGATTTTCTCTTTTCTTACGGTTGTATGTGAAGGAAAGTTTTATTTTTACCTTCTATCTTCGTACCTCTTTCTTCGGGGTTTCTACTTTGGGGGGAGTCTTCATTGCATATTCCATTAATTTTTTTTCTGGTTCATACTTTAGTTCTTCCTCAACCTTTTTTTATCATTTTATGATTATCAGTTGTTTTTGTTTGACCGCGTTGGTCAATGTTGCCAACTGGGTAGAAAAAAGATTCGTATCAGCTATGGTCTGATCTAGCTTCATTTCCAAATGAACCAGATACGATATCATATTCTGAATGAGAGTCGCAATATCACTTCTTTCTTCCAATTTTACTCTATTTCGAATTTTATTCAACTTTTTTTTTTCTCCGTCTTTCTTCTTTCTTTGATGATTTGTTTCCTCTTCGTTTCTGCTTGCAATGCTTCTTTTGATTGGTCAACTACATCCTTATTTAGTTCCTGTCTGGTTTCCTCATTTGTTTCTCCTTCTTTTCCTTTGTATTCTTTGTAACTTGCTGAACATTTATGGTCAACATTTCAACGACAAATTGGTCCAGACTTTGACGGGCCCTGGCTAAGACCAGGTTCATTTCTCCCGCCACACAAAAAAGATCAACTCTCTTCGTAGCCTGGTCCAACTATTCCCTGAAATTGTGCAGATCAAACTAACTCTAGATATTCGTTTACGCATCTGGGCGACCCTCATGAATTTGAGTCAGGGTTTGCTGCAATTTTAATTTTTATTAGTCCTTGCAGACGTTCACTTGTACGCATGTATGCAATTCTTCATTTGTGTACAGCGTCAGTGAGACCGGGTAGAGAAACGAGACACTGAACTTTGTCAACCCTGAAAACTGCAGGCTGCTCCACAAGAAAACCATCTTTGGGTATACTGCACAATCAGACTATACAATTATCTGTTCTTTAGTCTCGTCAAGAATTCAGGAAAAAAAAAAAAAAAAAGACTTAAATTCAATAATAATTATCAATGTCTTAATCTACTTTTCTTTTTAATGTGATTTGCTGCTTGTGATGTTGTTTACAATGTGTGTAAGTTTTTTCTAGCCGTGTGATCAGGAATCATCAACAGGCAGTGCACAAGCCATACTACATCAAAAACCGCACAGGTAAGTCCACATCAACATCAATCAACACAACAACGAGGTAACTCCAGATCAGGGTTAATCAAAGAGCCCGATCATATCAGCATACATCATCTCCTTGTTCATCTGATTTCTCGCCAGCCTACCTTCAACAAACGCAATGTTTCTCTTTTCAGTATGCCACGTAGGCAACGCTATCACCGGTATGTCATGCGGACAATGTTCTCTCAAGTATGCCACGCAGTAGGTCATATAGGCAATGCTCTCGTCAATATACCACGTACGCAATGCTACCGCCAATTTGCAACGTAGGCAATGCTCTCATCAATATGCCACGTAGGCAATGTCATCGCCAGTATGCCACGCCAACACTTAGTTGTCTTCTTCAGCGCTCTTCAATCAGTGCAGCTTCTACTGGCGATTTATTCCTTCGCAGGAACCAACCAGTGAGTGTCACGTCAACACAGGCCTATGGAGAGATTCACTCCGCCTTTGCCACGTCAGTACCTGCTTCAGAGACAAACTAGTTTAGCGATTTATTCCCTTGCGAGAACCAGCCAATGAGTGTCACATGGATACAAGCATATGGTCATTACCACTTTGCAAGTGTCACGTCGACACTCTATCAGAGAGATATATTCAACTTCTATCTCGCGGTCGTTTTCAATCAAGCAGCAATTCAGCGAGATGAGGTGAGTTCGCTCTGATACTAAACTGTAATCAACCCAGTCTCGTCCTCCAATCATATCGCAGATAACAATGTCGTTCAATGCCATGAGCTAATCAATTCAATAATTTCATCGGTTCAAAGTCATTGAAGTACAGGTTCCCTCATGACCACGGGTATGTCTCAAGTCCATATTAACAAAAAAAAAAGAGGAAGGAAGAATAGACAGTTGGAAAGAGAAATATAAATCCCTCTTCTCCTTCAGGCTCTGTATCTCTCCCACGTCATCAACTTGTACTCGATGTGCCACGCCAGTAGTATGCATTCAATGTGTCACGTCATCAACTTAGTATCCATTCACACAGGAGACCGGGGTTCGATCCCCGACAACGACGTCACCTTTCGAGCGCATCGGCACCCACCTTTCTCTTGCAAAGGAGCGGGAGCCTTCCCGACCATGTCACGCAAGAGAAACAAAACATAACATAAACATAGAGAGACAACTTGAGGATGACACATAAATAAATCTACGAGTCGCCGAGATGGCCGTGGTCGCGTCGTCCTTTCGCCGCTTTAGCTGGGTGCGCCAGCTGTACATCCCGTGGTCCCCTACGACAGGATAGGTTCCCGCGGGGCATAAATTTTTTTTCCCTAAGGGGATGTCACCACCCTTAGATGCGTATCCCCACCGAGCTACTGACCCACGTGCGAAAGTTTTTACATGCAATCGCAGAGGTGGGTCTGTCGAGGGCGTTTGCTCACGCGCAGTAGTATAGGTATTCGCTGTCGGGCGGCCGAAGGCCAGTCGGCCACCCTAGTTTCGGCTGATTGACCCTTAAGATAATTGCCCAGAAGAGAATCGTTGGGACTTCCGGCTGAACTGTTGGATGAAATTAAGGGTACCCCGAGCACCCCTAAAATTGGATGTAGCGACCGCTAAGACTAACGCTCAAAGTTGGCAAGAGGGACTACCTGTTCCGCCACCCTGGAGTCTACCTTATTTCCGCCCACCCCAAGCCTGTTTCCGAAATGGCTAGCCCCGAAAAGGCAATATGAGAGTAGGTCTAGGCGCGACCCTTCTACAGTGCGCAACTAGAGCGGGGAAGGACCCTAGAATATCGCTAATTTTAATATTGAAAATGAAAATGGGGAAAAAAATTAAAACAACAGAAGGGAAAAAAAAAACGGAATATTTTTTTATTTAATTAAATTCTTCGGCATTTAATTTTCAATGGGATCGCCCTCAATTATTGATATTTCTGATAATAGAGTTAAAAATAAGAAAAAGAAAACAAAGAATTTTCATTATTTAATTGAATTCCATCAAAATTTATTTTTGACGGAATTGCTTTTATTATCGTTATTTTTTATAATGGAATTAAGAAATAAGATAAATAAGTAAAAATGATGAGAAGGAACAAAAATTATGATTATTAAATGATTAACGAAATTTTGCTCAATTTATTCGCGATCGGAATTACCCCCGGATTATTTATTTACTCTGTGTTTGGCGATCTTCACTATTTTGCGATGATTGAGATTGCTCGCATGACCTACCTGATCTTCTCGATTCCTAGCCTCACCGTGACCCGTGTGCTATGAGCGTGTGTGCTATGAGTGTGGGATTAGATGGCTGCCGTAGTGTTGCAGTTGTGTTACTTCGGTCGAACCGCTCGTCGTCATCATGTCACTGTGGCCGCTGCTCTGGTTCGGACATGAGGTTCGGGACAGGCTTGAAACTATCACGGGAGAGCTGCATGGGTTCGACATCGACATGTTTCAGGTTCAGTATGGGCACGACTTCGGCACGGTACGGGCTACTCAGGTTCGGATTGATGCGGTATGATGTCTACATTGGTTTGCCCTGTCGGGCAAGGTTCGACTTTACTATGGTATGACCCTGCGGGTATGTGAACACTCGAGCGGAACAAATACGACACTTTGGTTCTGTCCAGGTTCTGTATTATTACGGGATTGCGGCATTCTACGACTTCGACGTACTCCAGATTCGGCATCGGTGGGGCATCGATGGGCGCCTCAGGTTTGGTATTGGTTCGACGTTGATGTGACACCCGCCACTAGGTTCGATTTTGGTTCGAAATCAACATGGTACGCGCCACTGCAGTTAGAGACAGTTGTTTCGGGTTCGGTCCAAGTCCGGTATTGGTACAATACGGGTTGTTGCGGTTCCGGATGATTATTTTCGGCTTGACATTAGTGCGGTAAAACTAGGTTGGCATGACTACACGATTGGCATCCTTGGTACTGATAGGGTATAATCATTCGTCGGATGTTGGTATGGTGCATCTATGGTATTCTGCACTGATCTGGTACGGCTTTACGGAACGCTGACTTGGATCAGTTATGGTACTGGTGCAGTATTTTTCGATCAATTGCTATTTCTCTGGTTCGGGTCAGGCTCGCTACCGCCACAGCGTATCTGCGTAGTACGGTATTTGGCATCAAATTGGTATGATAATTCGGGAGGCTGCTGTTTGGGTTCGGAGTACGGTATGAAGTTCCGCTTTTGATTCGGTATGACGCTGACTTGGGACTGGTACTATTGCTAACACGGGCTCAAAAGTCCACTCTGTAAAACTCCGGCCTGTACGGCTGTGACCAGTACAACCACTGTATATAGCTGACCAGGGGAACCAACAACTTACTTCCGGGTTGGAGTCTGTCTGGTGTACCCCGCCCACACTGCCGCTCCGAGGTAGCGCGCGGAAAACCCGTTTGGCAGGCGGGCGCACCGGAACGAGCGGGGGTGAAATTGAGGAGAGGGGAGAGTGAGAGAGGGGGGAACAGAGTGTCTGGCGTCCGCAACCCACTATTCGGCAACCGACTGGGGGACGGATGCGAAGCACGGCAACGTGTGGAACTGCTGCCGCGGGCGAAGCGGGGGGGGGGAAACAATGCTCCCTTATGTGCTGCGTGTTCCACGGTAGAGCATTCGAATAGAGGGAGACAGGAGGATTGATACATCGAGCGGTGAGTAAACTGGAACAATGTGCAAGGAGTACTCTGTCAGAACTAAGGCTGCTCGACTAACGCTCGAAGTTCCTGCTCGGAGGTCGGTTGGCGGGGGAGAACCAACGTGCGGGGCGTGAAGGGATGGAAAACTCTTCAGGAGGGGAACTCTCTGGGTGGTGCCCTGGAGTCCGCGGTGACCTTCACTCGCGCCAGCCTGTGCTTCCATGACCATGTTCTCCTGTTACGAGCAACGATCGGGAAGGAGACTGGGCCAATGAGAGAAGTGGTGAAGAAAGGAGTGTCACGTCTCGTGCGCAGGATGTTCACAACGCGCATGTGAGAGGTCTGTCGAAGGAAACCTGACTCTCGATGATGCCATTTGAATCGGGGAAAGATTGTATCATCCAATAGAACTGTTGTCGAGTCTTGGGTGAGTACTTGATACGTCGTTTCATACCTCTCGAATTAAGAGCTTTGAATCTGCTCTCGAAAGCGGGGCGAATACATTCAGTTCTTGGGCCTGATATGCCCATTTCATACTTCTCAAATTATGAGCATTGAATCTGCCCTCGGAAGCGAGGCAAATACATTCTGATTTTGGGTTTGAAATGACCGTTGCATTTTTCTCAGACTATGAGCATTGAGCCTGCCTTCGGAAGAGGGGCAAATATATCTAAAACTTAGGCTTGATATGCCCGCGCATTCTTTTGAAAATATGAGCGATGAACCTGCCCTTAGAAACGGGGCGAATACGTCCAGTCTCTGGGCTTGATGTGTATCGCTGAATTGCTGTCAAAAATTCGAGCGCTGCTTAACCCGCAAAAGCGGTGCAGGTGCTTGAGTGGCGCCAGGCTCGATCTGGGACCCGAGCGTTTCGAAACGTCGAAGACCAACCTGCTCCCCGAAGTACAGACGAGTTTTCGCCAGCTTGCTTGATACTTCGGGCCGGAGCAGAAATAAAGAATGAGTTGTAGCGCTCTCCTGGCCTACCGAGCGGGGCCAGTTAGACCGATTCCTTTTCATTGTTCATGCACCCATCAACGGCCGATAAGACGTGTGCGCGCATTTCTCTCCTCCTCCTCCGCTTCCTACATTAGCTAAGCGCCCGGTTATTTATTGCTTCTCGGATTCACGAGCCGTGATCCGTCCTTTTGCGAGAGTCATACGTATGCAGATCGGTCATTTTGGGTAGAGAGATATCGGATTGATCGACTTAGTTTGTGCGACTGTGTGTGGCACAGAAAGTTTGACTTGAACTAATCACGAACTATAGTTAGTTTGTGTGTGTGAGAGAATTGAGAGAGAGGAAGAATAGGGAGAGGGAAAGAAAAAAGAGAGAGGAAGGTGACACGTGGCGTCTCAGTGGGGAAACGGGTTTGTGAGTGTAGCGCGAGACATACCTGGTGCTGGAAGCGTGCGACATCGGTCGCCATATGCTTGTACTTCAAGAATGCTGTTGATGTTATCTTCCGACTTCGTAGTATAGGCTAGATAGGATTTGCCACATGTATTCGGGCCGCCGAGCGCCAAATGGGATATCAACTCTGGTTCTTCGTTGATGATGATGRGACTATTTCAGCATTG
This sequence comes from Chara braunii, assembly GCA_003427395.1. Taxonomy (NCBI): domain Eukaryota; kingdom Viridiplantae; phylum Streptophyta; class Charophyceae; order Charales; family Characeae; genus Chara; species Chara braunii. The sequence continues at coordinate 210,526 of BFEA01000770.1, forward strand.
TCAATTATGAACTCTTGGTGTGTTCTTAATTGCTGGACCTCGTAATGCAATGCTGCTGTTAGTCCGAGGTTAAGACTATCTGGACTCATATGTATGATGCTGTTTGATTGCTGAAATACGTTATTGCCCATCTTTTATCATTATTATTATTATTACTATTACTATTATTATTATTATTTATTTTATTATTATTATTATTATTATTATTATTATTATTATTATTATTGTTATATGGGGGCATAGCCTTGGTACATGCGGCATCTGTGAGTGGGGGATTGAAGTTGTGAGTGAAGGAGGACACGTACCTGGTGGAGGTGGAGGTCGGCATTGGTGTTGACATCATCACTCGCTAGTAGTCAAGTTGTCTGATTGCTGTCATACTGTAGTTGTAGTGATAGGCTGTAGAGTAGATAGGGCGCCTGTCGCCATTCAGAAGAGAGAACTACATTGGGTTATGCTGTTGGTGTTGCCCTGTTGGGCTTGGACATTGACTCACGATTCTTCTGTATCATTATCAAATGGATGGTTATTCGGTTTCATTGTGCTATCTGCTTTTGCTTAGACTACTTGGACTTCAGTGTGATTTTGCAATCTGGATTTCTGTGCTTCGTCCATATTTATGTTCCTTGCATTGTTGTTATTGCAAAACACAGAGATTTGACAGAGATGGTCATGGCTCGACAGCGCCCGAACTACTCTCTGTTTCGCAGACAGAGGATCACCACGAGTGACCCACATGCTACCTACTACGCACACACTCAGATAGAAGGAAAGTACAGAAGTGGAGACAGACTAAACAGACGGACAACAAAACATGAGGGACGGACGAGCGGACCGACTGGACAAGCCAACAGCGAACAGACAATCAGACGACAGACAGACAGTTGGGAGGACTGATATACCAGGAAACAGACAGTCAGGAAAACTTACCTGTGACTCCATAGCTTTTCGCCTGATCCCTCTGCTCCGTCTGATCCCCTTCTCTCCGACTATTTATATGTAGGGACCGTGCCAAGCTGTCCATTATGTGGCCCTGACCAGTGCTACTTCGTTTCTTCTTTGCCTTTTGCCTTCCATGGAAATGTTCCAAGATGCGCGCCTGACATTATGGTTCTCATGTGAATGCTACCGCGGGCCAATCGTCAATGACATCATCCGACCCCACCAAACTGAGACTCACCCGCACGCGCTTGCACTTGCACACTCAGCGTCCAAACTCAACAATTAAACACGGGGCTTACTTGCAAGATCGCATGATCACAAACATATCCAGAGAACAAAGCAAACAAAGTCTGATTCTGAATCTACGGTGGTTCTCGGGTACACGTGGCATACTGTGTGTCAGGATCGAGGTTGTGAGTGGGCGAGAAAACATACTTGGTGCCGAAAACGTGCGACAGTAATCACAGTATGCTGTTGTCATCAACGTTCGACATTATAGTCGAGGGTAGATAGGATTTGTCATCTGTAGCCTAAGCGTCGAGCGCCAGGTAGGATGATCAATATTGACTCCTCAATGATAATGATGGTGAGACTATTCCTGCATTGTCAATTATGAGCCTTTGGTGTCTTCTTATTTGACAAAACTTGAGAAGCAATTCTGCTGTTGGTTTGAGGTCACGACCATCTGATCTGTGTATATGATGTTGTTTGATTGCGGAAGTTGCTGTTTCTCGTCTCCTTATATTTTATTTTTATTATTATTATTATTATTATTATATTTATTATTATTATTATTATTACGATAAAAAATCGCTTTCATACTTACCAACAGTGGTGCAGCAAACTGGCGACATGCGCCCCACGACGAGCTCAGAGATATGGAAACCAATAACACAGTTCAGATGCAGGCCCGCTTCAATTGGCTATGGTGCATCAACAACCATACATCGCAACTCTCATCACTGTGTCCAACACCACTGTTCGTTCACACTTCAACTCCGGATCACCCCTGATGCCCCACGCACATACACTGCCACACACACACGCTACACTCTACCTCTGTCACGACCACTTCAACTTCGGGCAACCTGCAGACCGCTTCGCACAAGCCGTTGAGAACAACGCTTCCACATGACTTTCGCAGGAATGAACGAATGACTGTGTGCGGCCTCTTGAGTATACTCCTGTGACTCGTCGCTCTGCTCCGTGTCCCTGGCCCCGGGTGCACACAGTCTCAGGCGGTACTGGCTGGGCTGGACTGGGACTGACTGGTCTGGTACCACTGATTGCATGGGCTGCACCACAGACTCACCGCAGTCACAGAGACACAGAAACGTGGTGAGACCCACAGGAAACACACAGGCAGACGACAATACACAGATGCACAGTGACTCAAACACGCAGTAGCAGTCACAGTAGCACATACACTGTGACACGCACACAGTCACGATGACACGCACATGTACAGTAACACACAAGCTACGGTGACACACGCAGACAACTGCGTGTACACAGACAACCACACGCACACAGTGAAATAGCTGTACGCAGTAAAACAGTTGTATACATTGACACAACGGTACGCCGTGACGGGGGTGTACACAGGGATACAGATGTACACAGTGACACAGTTGTACCCAGTCGGTGGCACAATCACGCGCACAATGATGCGCACAGGGAAACACACACGCACACTCCAGCTATGGCGGCTGTGGCCGCAACTACCTTATCGTTATGCTACGTTCCTTCTCTCTTGCCCGCTTCATCTCCGGGCTCTTGCAGACCACCGTAGCACAGGCCGCTGTAGCAGCTTTTACGCATGGCTTACGAAGGGATGAATGAAGGGTCTGATGCTGCATCTTGATTCATACTTCTGATTGGTACAAGGCTCCCCTTTCCATCGACCCTGAGTGTCCACAGTACTTGCCTGATTAAGCCTGGACTGACCAAGAAGATACCGTTGATTGCATGGGGGTGTACAGCTGACACAATGCGGTTGCGCGGCTAAAGACAAGCTCATATATCTACATAGACCTAGGATTGAAACAGACACACTGACAGACAGTCCGGGCCAAACTGTCTGAGTCAGACAAACCGGGGAAACACAGACCGTGACATATACCAGGGAACACAGACTGTGACATATACTGTAGGACATAGGCTGTGACATACAAGCTAAGACAGACTATGTTGCACCCAAATGTTGTGACGCACGGAAAGACCGAATCACGCAGATGTATGGTGCACATTGACACATACAGTGAAACGCGGAGATGCCTGCACACATAGAGCAAGAGAAAGAGAGAAAAGGAAGATGATAAGGGATGGTGATGTCGTGAGATGTGTACCTGAACTTGGTAGTGGGCGGCATGGTCAACATCATGCATTTTTGGTTTGCGGGAGCCAGCGGTCGCGTGGTCTGTTCGTGAGCTGGTAGTAGGAGCACGACAATATCCTGGGTGTCGATCGTTCAGTAGAAGAAAGACCCTGATATACGTGTCGGTTGCGGAAAGGGGAAGACTCCCATTGTCAACTCGATGAAGTATTCAGACTCCGATTGATATAACATCAGTGCATTACTACTCTCTGGTCAGAGTAAGACTTTCTAGCTTTCAAAGGGATTTCACTGTCTGCAATCCGTCCTCCCGTTTTCACGATTGCCCTACGTTATTAGTATTATTACTATTATTATTATGGGTATTATTATTATTATTATTATTATTATTATTATTTGTGTCGTTATTATTGTCATTCTGTGTAGCATGCCGAACGTGTTCGCACCCCTTCACGTTGGGCGAACGTGTTCGAGCGTTCGCGCGAACAGCTTGCGAACATGTTTGGGCGAACATATTTTTTTTCTCGTAAAAAAAAAAAAAAAAAAAAAAAAAAAAAAAAAAA
>BFEA01000770.1:214670-228533 GCA_003427395.1 Chara braunii
TTTTTTTTTTTTTTTTTTTTGCATTCGGAGGGTTTGGGGCGCTTGTTCGCGTTCGCCTCCGAACGCGAACACGGTGCTACGTAGCTGTTATTAGTATTATTTTATTTATTTTATTATTTTTATTATTTCAATTGTTATTGCTTGATTATTTATGCTACCTCTGTTAGTTTCTATTGCTATCATAAGACATCAATACAAGGTCGGAGGTGAAGGAGAGTATAGGGCATTGGAAAGGAGGGAGACACTATCACTGGTGATGGAGCCCACCCCTCCATTCTCCTCTGTACTTGTCTCTGTGTGGCCCTCTCAGACACACGCCCCTCGACTTATGGATTAGGGCTTGATCCCCGTTGAGTTAACCCTGACCTCAGCTAACCGTAAGAGTCAGCAATCGATTGCTTGAGTTGTATATGACCAGTGACAGGGCGATTGCGGGAGCCCTGCCGGAGTTGCGGTGGAACTCTGGAGGCAGGGAACATCGAGGTATGTGTACTTCAACATAAACCCTAAACCCTAAACCCTAAATTTGTAACCTTAGGCTGCTACCTATGACTATGTTAATAACAAGGGTACAACGATCTTGCTATGTGAGTGTTCTTTGGGGATGTGGACGCAAAGGGGATCGATTTCTCATATTCTTCTCTCTATACGTCGCCTAATGATGATGGGTATTCTTTGGTCCAGCTTGTTGTGATTAAATGCAACGGTGATGATCCATGTCATTTATTTCTTGTCATACACCTGATCCAAGCATAAGTCCCCGAAAACTAACATGGTTTGAGGCTCGAATGGCGTTAAAGGTGATGATTGGTCTGTCGGTAAGACTTGTGTGGGGGATAAGAGTAGCAGGGTCGCATGAAGCCTGCCTTATCAGTGACTGGTCGCATGATAAGAGTAGCAGGGTCTATGAAACCTCCCTTATCAATGATTAGCCAGTGATAGGAGTAGCGAGGCTCCATGAAAAGGTCCTGCCTTACCACCGATGAGCCTTACACTCGGTCAGTGATAAGAGTAGCAGGGTTCCTTAGACACCCGCCTTATTGATGGCTAGCCAGTGATAGGAGTAGCAGTGGATGCCTGCCTTATCAGTGACTAGTCTGATATAAAAGTAGCGAGGTTTCAAGGACACCTGCCTTATCATTAACCAATCTAACCTTCTTTCAGTGGTAAAAGTGGCAGGACTCCTTGGAAACCCGCCTTATTGATGGCTAGCCAATGATAAGAGTAGCAGGGAAAGCTTGCCTTATCATTGACTAGTCTAAAAGTAGCGAGGTTTTAGGGACACCTGCCTTATCATTGACCAATCTAACCTTCTTTCAATGGTAAAAGTAGCAGGACTTTTTGGATACCCGCCTTATTGATCGCTAGCCAATGATAACAATAACAGGGAAAACCTGCCTTATCAGTGACTAGTCTAAGAGTAGCGATGTTTCAAGGATACCTGCCTTATCATTGACCAATCTAACCTTCTTTCAGTGGTAAAAGTAGCAGGAGTCCTTGGATACCCGCCTTATTGATGGCTAGCTAATGATAAGAGTAGCAGAGAAAGTCTGCCTTATCAGTGACTAGTCTTAGAGTAGCGAGGTTTCAAGGACACCTGCCTTATCATTGATCAGCCTAACATTTCTTTCAGTGGTAAGAGTAGCAGGGTTCCTTGGATACCCGCCTTATTGAGGTCTAGCCAGTGATAAGAGTAGCATGGAAAGCCTGCCTTATCAATGACTAGTCTGATATAAGAGTAGCGAGGTTTCAAGAACACCTGCCTTATCAGTGATCATCCTAGCACTTAGTCAGTGATAAGAGTATTACGGATCCTTGGATAACTGTCTTATTGATGTCTGGTCAGTGATAAGAGTAGCAGGGAAAGCCTGCCTTATCAGTGACTAGTCTGACATAAGAGTAGCAAGGTTTCAGGGATACCTGCCTTATCAGTGACTATCCATAGGATAAGCCTACCGCTAAGTGTGCTTTAGCGCACAGAGGCCAAGACCCACAAGGTTTGTCCTTGTGAAACAGGCTCCTCTAACAAGTGGATAAATCTTGAATGGTCTGCCATACCATCGCTAACGTTTCTCCGCGATCTGCATTGTTCAGTCCTAACTAATTACCTCCGATTCTACTAGGAGGGTAAAGTGAGATCTTGACTCAGAGAGGCCTATCACCCTTTGAACTTCTGATTTGAGCTCTATTACATGATTCCTTTCTAAATGAATAAATGGTATTGTTTGTGGTGGCTAGGGACATGGGGCTCATAATAAGAAGGAAACTAAGTAGAATCGCAGGGACGAAGGGGCGAAGAAGGGGCTTTGTTCGTCGCCTGGACCGACTGGGCAGCGGACTGACAGTTAGATCAGAGTAGAAGTTAGGCGGTAGGCTGACGACATGCACAAAACTGTGGGTCACAAGTCTAGAAGGGATCTTCTAGGACCCAAAGAGAGGATGCTAAGATTCTTTCGAACCATGTTGTGTCTACAGGTTCATCACTCTTGGAGAGGACTACGAAATAAATCCATAAGGAACTGCAAATTCTGTTATCTCTGGATAACAGGTCAGTATAATTCCGACTCAACTTCCACATGGTTTGATACCCACACCTAAGACAAGACCTAAGAAGGGAACAAATAAATCTTCCTCCTGTATCGACACCTAAAGTTGTCCAAATCACACTCAGAGGTCTTTGAAAATATAAAGAGTTGGGGTAAGAGGAATCATGTTTAGGAAGGAATGTTGTCTTTCAAGGTTTTGGGGCGTGAGTGGCTTGTTATGAATGGGTTAAAGGTTGACGATTGTAGCGCATTATGTGCCTGCATCTGTATGCGTGAATATGTTTTTTTGCATCTGCACAGGTGTTGGACATTTGTGTTGTCTTCTGAATTTTGGATCGTCTGAGATATTTGGGCAAAGGAACACGACAATCGTGAAAGTGAGGTCCACCGCTCATTTAGCTCCCCTGATATTACATACATACTTATATATATATATATATCTGTGAGTGAGATTGTAGGCTGGTTGGTACCTAGGAAGTCATTTGTCTGAGACTTCTTTTGAGAAGAATGAGAGATTACTAAAGGGGTTTGACCCTGACTATCTTACATGGTGAATAAAGTAAACATAGAGTTATTGTCATAGTTGCTAGGCGTGGAAGACAGTCCGAAAAAGTCGACCTGATTAGACAGTCGGTCCGAGGAGTCAGCACCTCGGGGCACGACATACGGGTCAGTCTTAAGGCATTCTACCGCGCGTATGCCTATGCTATGACGATCGAGAAATCACCCTCGGCTGGCCTACCTCTGCGATTGCATGTAAAAACCTTCGTACTTGGGTCAGTAGCTCAGCAGGGATGCGTCCACCTAAGGGATGGTGACAACTCCCGCAGGTGCAGGTAATGTTGTACCTCGCGGGATCCCTAACCTGTCGTAGGGAGTCGTGAGAGGTATAGCACGCGCGCACGGTCGGAGTGGTGTTTTCGTTAAAGTGACGTAAAGAACTCGTGCGTGATACGATCGTGAGGTCCGACACAAAAATTTACTTTGCATCTTGGTGTGGGACCGCCACGCGCGATAACGAGCAGGAGAGGCCAAGCGGGGCGAGATTGCGAGGTTCGCGCGGGAGCACGGGCGCAGGAAAAAGTTGGCCGCGCGTACGAAAGCCGCGCGCAGGAAAAAAAAATCGCGCGCGCGCGCGTAGCAAAAAGTCGGCCGCGCGTGCGAAAGCCACGCGTAGAAAAAAGTTGGTCGTGCTACGGCTGGTGCGTAGGAAAAAGTTGGTGACCGTGGGTAGGAAAAAGATGGTCGTGCTACGGCTGGTGCGCAGGAAAAAGTTGGCGACGGTGGGTAGGAAAAAAAGGCGGTTGGCCGCGCGTAGGAAAAAGTTGGCGACCGTGGGTGCCAAACAGAAAGAGAAAGGGCGAGAGAGAGAGAGAGAGAGAGAGAGAGAGAGAGAGAGAGAGAGAGGGAGACGGAGAGAGATCGTGCTGGGTACAGCCATGTTGGGTTTTTCTTCTTTTCCCTATCGTGAACATATTTACCTCCTTGGACAGTCAAAAAAAATAATAAAAAAAATGAGGACGAGATTGTGCCTGTCCGTCCTTCTACAGACATATGCAAACACAATTTGTGTTTCGTTTTTTTTCTCGAGCGTGATGAATTCCATCGCTCGGCACAAGGAGGCAGCAAAGCGAGAAAAATAGAGAGAGAAAAAGAAAGAGAGAAAAAAAGAAACAGAGAAACACATAGGCAAAAGACAAAAAGAAAGCGAGAGGGAGAAAGAGAAAGAGAGAAGAGGAAAGACAAAGGAATTATGTGACACACATACAAAAAAACGTACACACACAGACACACGCACACACAAACAAAGAGAAAAAGAAACACATAAAGAGAACGAAACTGAGAAAAGTCCTTCGCCGACAACAGAGACAAAAACAAAGAGAGAAAGAGAGAGTTGCAGCCCACGATGACACTGCCAGTCTTGCCCGCTCCACGCATTTCCAGTGAACTGCCTGCATGTCGACAACAAGGAGATTCACCTCTTTACACTCCGACCACAACTTCAAATACCTGGAAAAAGAAAAATTCCCTCAGTCGTCCGCAGCATTCGCACTAGCGGTCCTCCTCCTTCGACACACAGAACGGGATATATGTGACGCTGCACGTAACAGTGTGCACAGAGACCTCAAACTAAACATATCCATATTCATGTTCTGGCAGGGTCGTATCTTTTCTGAGAGTATCACAACTACAAATCAAATTCCCCCTCACTCTATATTCCGAACTTCTTGATTACACATTTCTACTTCGCCGCTCGATTTCATTTGCTCACCATCCTTCCGCATCTGTTATCTTTGCCTCCCTTTCCTGTAGTTCCCACAGGTGAATCGTCCCGCGCTGCTGCACAAAGAGCTCGAGTTGCGAATGCCGAACGTTGCCGCCGATACAGACAAACACACTGTGACTGGATTCTTGCCCGACGAAACGCTGCACGAGAACACACCTCATCAGTTTTTGTGCCACGTCTACCGACCGATGTGTGTGCTCTTGGAGACAGAATGGAATGCGCAAATTGCGGTGTGGAGAAATGGGCGCACGAGCACACTTGGACAGTTCTTTGCTGCCGGAAAGGCAAAGTACATCCACCGCTCTGGGAATACCCGCCAGATGGCACACCTGATGGCCGAATCCTTCGTTTGTAGGAAGTTGACACATCGCAAGGACGATTATTGCGGTCACTCGCACGACAATTCAATAACGAGCTTGCACTTGGGTCACAAATTGTCCGCGAGCCAGAACATCAGCCGGGAGCTTGGCCCGAGATGGTTAGAATTATAGGCCAACTACGACAAAACATCGGGCCTCTTATCCCGGATGTTGGTCGTGAACGTGCGTTCGGCCAACCGTACATATACGATTCGCAGGATCAACACGATGCTGCTGTGATACGATTAACAAGATTCAATCTACCACCTGAAATGCCACTTGCAACAGTGCAACAAATTAAACATATTCTGCAGAAGCTCCACCACCTCCTTGTCGAGTGTAATTGTAGGGTCCGAGATTTCATAACAGTTTCTGAGCTTCCCGATGATATAATTCACGAGCTGCACATTGTGATCAATCCTGATGCACGTCCACTGGACGAACACGAACGAAGGTACAACAGACCTCAAGGTCTTCTCGAACTTTGCCTACTTATGCATGACCAGCTATCCAATCGTGACATCGTCGTACACCGACGTGGAGGAGGCATTCTTCAAATCCACGAAACAAACCGCGCTTTCGATCCTCTGCATTACGTTCTGTTATTCCCGTCGGGCGAAGATGGTTGGGCTCTCAAAACCGACGGCGCAGAAGAAATCACTACACGAGAGTTTTATGCCTTTCTATGCCTTCCACCTGAACACTCGACCCGCCGAAAGAACTACGATATTTCGAGCCTCGAGATTGTTCCAAGAATACGTATACATGACATTCGCAAAGATAGAAAATGAACGGTTGTTATACAATAGACTCCATCAAACTGAAATTCGCGCGGAGCTCTATCAAAATGTTCATGACCACCTTATGCGTTATGATAACACCGAGAATCTTGGACAAAGTGTTATTTTACCTGCCACATTTGTCAGCGGCCCGAGGGACATGCATCGCCGATACCAAGACTCTATGGCTGCAGTCCAGAAATACAGTCCCCCTGATCTCTTCATCACAATAACTTGCAATCCACATTGGCCGAAAATTGCACAACATCTTTTTCCTCATCAGCAAGCATCCGACAGACCTGACCTCCTAACCTGTGTTTTCAAAAGATATCTATAAGAACTCATTCACGATATTCACAACACACACATATTTGGTCTTACTGCTGCATATATATATGTCGTGAAATTTCAAAAACGAGGTCTCCCGCATGCACACTTGGTTGTCACGTTCAGTAACGAACATAAAATTTCAACGCCTAAAGAAATGGATTTCATAGTCTGCACTGAAATCCCTACAAACTCGGCGCTACGTGAGCTCGTGCTTACGCAAATGATACATAACCCGTGTGGCCCCTTCAATATGCAGGCTCCCTGCATGCACAACAACTGCTGCACACATCACTTGCCGAAAAATTTCTTTGACCGTACAACATGGAACAAGGAAACGGGATATCCCATATATCGTCGCCGAAACCAAGACAACGGAGACACAGTTGTCATGCGCGAAAACGATGTAATCGATAACTCTTGGGTTGTTCCCTATAACCCCTTCCTCCTTCTACATTATTGTTGTTACCTCAACGTCGAGATCTGCGCTTCCACTGCCGCTTACTGATACATGTTTGAATACATTATGAAGGGTCCAGATAGAGCCATGGTTGCCAAAATGACAAATGCCGATGACGAAATTCAAACATTCCAAGACATGCGAACAATTGGCGTATCCGAAGCATATTTGAGAATCTTTGATTTTCCTCTTTCTGAACGATACCTTGGTGTTGCCGCACTCCCTGTGCATACTAAAAATAGGCAGCGAATTTATTTCCGCCCATCGGATACTCAACGTCTGATAAATATGCCCCCCCCTGAAATCGAGCTCACTGCATGGTTTAAATGGAACACTACCAATATCAATATCGCCCCTGAGAGAAAACCTTTATACAAAGATATGATCCGCCGGTTCCGATACGACAAAACACAAAAAAAATGGCTCTTGCGACAACGTCAAACAAACACAATTGGCCGAATACACACAACTCACCCAAACGTGGGAGATACATTTTATCTCCGAATGCTTCTTTTATCGCCCCACTCCCTAGGAGCCACGTCATTTGAGACCCTTCGTACTGTCAATCACGAAATTCACACAACATATCAATCTGCATGTCGTGCGTTTGGCCTCCTCAATGATAATACCCAATTTGATGCTGTCTTACAAGATCCAATCTTTACAGTATCTTCTGCGATGATTCGAGATTTACTGGTCCACATACTTTTACACTGTGCACCGGCTGATCCTGCCGAACTTTTTGAGACATACTGATAACAAATGATTGATGACTTCCAGAGAGACCTTCACGACGCAAACGCTCAACTCCCCATCATTAGAACCATGGTCCTTCTGGATATCGATAACCGTCTACAAAAGAAAGGAAATCAACTCGAAGAGGTTGGTCTCATCCGGCCCCACATCGACGATCAAAATGTCGCGAACGCTTTAGCTGAAAGACCCCGTCGCCATGACGTTCCACAAATTATCGAGGACAAAACTTCATACGATAAACCAACACTACAAAGAACATTAGACACAAACTTGCCATTGCCACTCCTCCGACCATCCCAACATGCTATCTTCACTCAAGTTACGATTGCCGCTGACAATAACGAACCGCTTTGTCTTTTCGTCGATGCCCCTGCTGGCACTGGAAAAACGTTTTGTTTCAATATCATTCTTGCGTACATCCGAAATCAAGATCGAGTCGCCCTAGCTGTTGCTTCAAGCGGAATCGCTGCAACTCTGTTGCACGGCGGACGAACATTTCACTCACGATTCAAAGCGCCCCTTGCACCAGATGCAACCTCTACACTCGACATCCCAAAACATTCTGCACTAGCACAACTGATACGAATGATCATTGTTATTCTTTGGGACCAAGCACCTATAAAACACAAATTTCATATCGAAGCGCTTGATCGAACATTCCGCTACATATACTTTTCCGCCTTAAATTTTGGCGGTACAATCGTTGTTATCGCTGGCGACTTCCGTCAAATATTGCCTGTGATCACGAGGGGGACACGAGCACAAACTGTCAATGCCTGCATAAAATCATCACCACTTTGGTCACATTTTGAGACAATGCATCTCTCCGGAAACATGCGCGTCCTTACTCAAATTAATACACCGGAAGACCATGACTACTCTACATGGCTCCTTTCACTCAGAAATGGTGACATTCCATCTCCCCTCCACGCTGAACCGCCCGTGATCGAACTCCCTCGTCATTTGTACCTATATAAAGGCACACAACAATTTATAACTTGAACATTCTCATTTCTACGAACAAATTTCAACGATCCACTTTGGCTGGCTGGCCGTCAAATCCTCGCCCCAAAAAACAAAACTGTGGTTACGTTAAACTCGATTACCCTTGAACAATTCCCTGACGATTTTCTCATATGCCTCAGTGCTTACAGTCTCCTCCCCAATGAGAATTACCCTGATGTGCCTGTTGATGCCCTTAACTCAATTGACATCCCGTCCCTCCCGCTTCACATTCTGCGCATTAAACAAGGCACCGGTGATTCTCTTGCGAAACATTGCCATGTGAAACGGCCTATGTAATGGCAAGTGATTGATAGTCGACTCGGTCGCAAATAACAGACTTCTACATGCACGTATCCTCCCCTCACTTCAACCTATCCTTCTCCCGCGAATTCTTATGACAGTCACCGATCAAACTTATCCCTTCCCTTGGCAAAGACGCCAATTCCCTGTTCGTCCTGCTTTCGCAATTACTATAAATAAATTCGAAGGGCAATCAATTAATCATGCTGGTGTCGATCTCAAACAAACACTCTTCGCCCATGGCCAACTTTACGTGGCTGCGTCGTGGGTGGGAGAACCAACCCACATCCGCTTTTCTCTCCCTGCGAAGATTAACCAAACTGCTAATATAATCTATAAATAAATTCTCACTTAAATTGCGTTTTCTTTCGCGCTTTCCTTGCAGGTTTTGCTGAAGACACGTCGTTGCCGAAAAAACTCAAGTCATCATCATCAACTACCTCCTCTACTGGCCTTACGTTAACAACAACAATAGCGGTTGCAAGCACAACCGCATCTGCCTCTACAACCACCTTGCCAACAACAACAACTACAAGCACAACGGCATCTGCCTCTGCGGCTGCCCTGCCGCAAACATCATTGTCGACTTTATCGCAAATTGTCTTCGACGATGATATCCTGACACAAATCCCGCTTCCCCCGCCCACCTCCTTCTCTCACAACCTTCCAACAACACTCACAACAACTGCCCTCACTTCAACAAATCCCCACTCCGCTCCTCTAACCGCTTTCACAACTGTCCACTCTACCACTTCATCGTCTACTCCCCACAGATGGGATGCCTGGCTCAGGTTGTTAACCAAAAACAACATCGAACACATCATCACCCAAATACTGTGGGAAGACTTCCTTGCGACTGATCACGCTGCCTTTTCTTCATACATCTACGACTACTTCACTCGCTACAAACATAACCGAATGCAATCTGTCCACCGCCCTGACTCCTCTCTAAACATTCACATTCAATTCCGCCACGGAAAGATATTCCTCCTGAAGCTCATCAATGACGACTACGACCATCTTCGCTCTTCAAAAACACCTCGCCCTCAATACCAATACAAGCGTATCACGACTACGAATCATAAGCATACTTTCATTGCAAACGTTCCACCACCGCTCCAGTCACCATTACAACCCCATACAGCTCCTGAAACTGACCCCGTCTGGTGGCTTCCCATGCAACTATGGGGTGCAACAAGATCCGCTGCCATGATTCACAACATCCTTGCCTCCCGCCACACCTTCCAAATTTACAACATCCCGCACCCGCCATCCACATAGGGATACGTGAACAATCTCCTTCTCCTCCACTATCAAGACACACAACGCACCCTCCCTCCATTTCCCACTTTCCGAACACAAATCATTCATCGGGCCACCACGCTGTTTCGAGCATAACGGCCACCTGCGCAGTGTAGATTCAATAACTCTACATTCTCAAGCTGGAGGACATATTCACCTGCCTCGAGACAACCGAACACAAATCATTCGTTAAGCCGTCACACTCCTCCAAGCTCAAGGGACACCTGCGCAATGAACACATATTCACCTGCGTGAAGACAGACAACTGCCGAAATTGTCATCGACAAGGAACAATCTTCGTGCATGCGACCTTCAAGACCGACGGATTCTCTAGCTGCAATGTTCAAAATTCTTGCATTCGTTTTGGAGATTGGGAACTTTCGTTCTCTTGCTGGCACTGAACATGTCTGAAGAGACACGGAGAGGGCACATTCATTTTGGATATTGAAAACATTCCTTCTTTTACTAAAAGTACATGTGTATAGACAGAAATACAGAGAGCAAAAGACAAAAAAACAAACAGAGCAACAGAGAGAGAGAGAGCAAATGAAAGAAACAAAGACAAGTGGATCAATCATTTCGTATCTTGCTTGATTGATGCATCTGTGTTCATGTGCATTGCGCAATCAGTACATCTACATTCACGTCTGTGTTTAACTTTTCTTTCTCCGTTCTTCATCTTTTGTGTTCTCTCTCCGCTCACCGCGGGACCCCCTGAAATCGTTCCTCGCCTCCTCCCTGCCAAATGCTGCACGCACGCGACGCAGCATCGCTGCGGCGGGTCCACTCGTAATAATAAATAAAAAAGTCGTTCAATAAAAGCGCTCCTGAGCCACAAGCCTATACATACTGGTCAAGCCTGGACTCCGAACCAGGCAGCAATCTATAAGGCCCACATCAATGTGACCTGGTCTGTAGTGAGACTGACGGTCTCGAAATTGCGTCCGCAGTGATACTATTGGGCTTGAATCGGCGTCAGGGACGGGACCGTTGGGTCTGGTCCACTCACAAAACGCCTCTCCTATGAAAAGGGGCATGCGCATCACTGTATGCAGCGAGGCCATCGGTTGACGCATGGTACTGCCATTAGGCCGTTACAAGACGGGCTAGGGTTTGACTTTCACACTCATTTCACGATACGCACGCGGTGCAGGTAGAGAGGATGAGTTGTCGGACAGTTCGCCCGTGGGAGTGCTACCTGGCAATGCAAGGGACAAGGGTTTTGACCAGAGTCTAGCGACACACCCGACAAGAAAAATGTTGAGCACACGGGCTAAGTGTGTGCCAAGAGTTCAGGGGGGGAGAGTGTGGAGAAGAGTTGAGCATGGCTCAACAAGGTTCTAGTCGGCCCACGACACTGTAAGTCATTGTGGAGAGTCATTTGGTCACCCAATAAGACCGTAGCCATGAGTCTGCAGTGATAAAGTTGCGTCCAATCAGATCATAAGTCTTCGGCAAATAGTGTCATTACTCATCTTGAACACGACGTGCGAGACAGCTAGGTAGCCTCTAGCTTGGGAAACATCCATTGATTACGGGTTTTACCGAGCATACCTCAAAGTAAGCGGGTGTGCGAGTTCAAGCATGGCCTATCGAAGAAAAACGATTGTCCTTGACCTGGTGAAGATGAAGTTGAAACACTTCTGGTCATTATCAGACAATTTACGGTGGAGTGGATAACTTGATCTATGAGCTCCCATCTCCTCAGTAACGGCTTCCCTTTTATTTAATTAGACGCGACAGGTTGAGTATATCCAATTACAGGGTTCATGCAGTGATAGAGAGAGGAAGACAAATAATATGCCAGTGTATCCTGCCATCCTCAAGGCGAAGATTCATTCTCCTCTCTCAATGGGTGAATAGTCGAGTGAGACATAGTCCACAGAGGGCAAAGGATATGGCATTATATCTTTCTTTGTTCTGGATGAAGGTGTGAACACAAAAGAATTATGGGGCAAAATACGGAGGGTCAAAGGCACTTGAATGCTATGGGAGTGTACCTCTCATCTCACGCTGTAAGTCTCCTCAACCTTGCCCAGGGCCTCCACGTCCCCGCCCTCAGAGAAAGAGAGAGAGAGAGGGAGACAGAGAGAGAGAGAGACAGAGAGAGACCGAGAGAGAGACGAAGACAGAGAGAGGGCTGGCATACAACCATTACATGGTAAGCCTGAAGTTTTCGTCAAGACAGATACCGCCGCTGCCGCTTTCTGCAGATGCCACTAGATTTTGATGAATTTCCAAAAATGTCACCCATGTCATCACCACCTCGAGAAGAGACAGGAACATAATTAGTAATGGTTACTTACTGGATGTGACGGCGTGCAGCTAATCGTGATATAGTCACTCACTTCCATGCTCGTTTATGCACGCTCAGTGCATGCGCAGAGACGGAACAGGAGTCGTGAAGCAGACTAGCGGGAGTTCAGTTCCAAACCTGTTCACTACTACTTCATTGTGGGAGAGAAAGACGCTGATGTCATCAGTCTCTCTCATCTGCATGGTCATTTGACATGTGTCCTTGTCACTAGCTAGCTCTCTTCGCTTTTCAAAAATAAATAAATAAAAAAAACGAGATAAAATAACCGTTACTGATCACGACGTTGAAGAAGTCTCATAGCCAAACGAACGAAATGTGAGGCGACACGGTATGCATGAATCTGACCCTCGTCATCTGCTAGATCCGTTCAATTGACCACAACCAGAAGTAAGTAGAAAGAGACTAGCTCAAAGAGAGGGGTAGCTGTCGAGGGCTATTAGCCATAAACAGTTAATTAACATTCTGTTTCAAGTGGTTTTGGCGACGTGAATTGATGTCTGGGAATGGGCAATGCCACGACCAATGATAGGAGAGGGCGGCGCCCAGAGGCTGAGATGGCGGGTCTAGTCCCTCAATTTAAGAGCGGCGACTTTGGCGATTTTTCACGCTTAGAATAATTCAGATAAAACTCTAAAATTTTAATCACTTGCAGATTAGGTCGTGATCTTTCTACGAAAAATATCAAGAAAATAAAAATAAATCATTTTTACCGTGAAACAATCGCCACGCCGTTTTGGTGCGTGCTCCAGTTTTATCACAGTGTCATTTGTGAGCCAACGGGAAAAGTACTCAAATTCTGCGATTTTTCATGCTCGGAAAAATGTGTCAAAGACTATGAAATTAGATGGGCTCATGAATTTGCTCGTGCTCTTTCCATAAAAATACTTTTTAAACTTAAAAAAATTGTTTAGACCACGAACTAAGTCACAGCCAGCAAGCGGGAGCAGCCCTGAGTGAAGGTTGAGCTCGTCGCCGCTTGATGGTTCAAGCAGATAAATTATTTCTGTAATTTCGAAATTAGTAAATTAGTAAAAATCCCGTGATTGGGATCACGACAGATCACCCAATCACGGGACAGCCAGCAAGTAGGAGCAACCCCGAGTGAAGGCTGAGCTCACTGCCACTTGCTAGTTCAGACAGTTTTAGTGTTCTTGAAATTTTTAAATTAATAAATTAGTAAAATCCCATGATAGGCATCATGGTTGAGTACCCAATCTCGGGACAACCAGCAAGCAGGAGCAACGCTAAGCGAAGGCTAAGCTCGCCGCCTCTTGCTGGTTCAAGTAGTTTTAGTATTTTGGAGTCTCGAAATTAATTAATTAGTAAGATCCCGTGATTGGGATCAAGTCTGATCATCCAATCACGGGACAACCAGCTAGCGGGAGCAGCTCTAAGAGAAGGCTGCGCTCGCCGCCTCTTGCTGGT
>BFEA01000770.1:229157-244065 GCA_003427395.1 Chara braunii
GATCACCCAATCACGGGACAGCCAGCAAGCAGGAGCAGCCCTGAGTGAAGGCTGGCCTTGCCGATGCTTGCTGGTCCAAGCAATTAAAGTTTCTATAATTTTCAAATTAGTAAATTAGTAAAAATCCCGTGATTGGGATCACGACAAATCACCCAATCACGGGACAACCAGCAAGGAGGAGCAGCCCTAAGTGAAGGCTGAGTTTGCTGCTGCTTGCTGGTCCAAGCAATTAAAGCTTCTATAATTTCCAAATTAGTAAATTAGTAAAAATCTCGTGATTGGGATCACGACAGATCACCCAATCACGGGACAGCCAGCAAGCAGGCGCAACCCTGAGTGAAGGTTGAGCTTGCCGCTGCTTGCTGGCACAACCAATAAAAGTATTTCTGTAATTTTTAAATTAGAAAATTAATTTTTAAATTAGAAAATTAGTAAAAATTCCGTGATTGGGATAACAACAGATCACCCAATCACGGGACAGCCAGCAAGCAGGAGCAACCCTGATTGAAGGCAGAGTTTGCCGCTGCTTGCTGGTCCAAGCAATTACAGTATTTCAGTAATTTCCAAATTAGTAAATTAATAAAAATCCCGTGATTGGGATCACGACAGATCACCGAATCACGGGACAGGCAACAAGTAGGAGCAGCCCTGAGTGAAGGTTGAGCTTGCCGCTCTGCTTGCTGGTCCAAGCAATTAAAGCTTCTATAATTTCCAAATTAGTAAATTAGTAAAAATCTCGTGATTGGGATCATGACAGATCACCAAATCACGGGACAACCAACAAGCAAGAGCAGCCCTGAGTGAAGGTTGAGCTTGCCGATGCTTGCTGGTCCAAGCAATTACAATATTTCTGTAATTTTCAAATTAGTAAATTAGTAAAAATCATGTGATTTGGATCACGACATATCACCCAATCACGAGACAACCAGCAAGCAGGAGCAACCCTAAGTGAAGGCTGAGCTTGTCGCTGCTTGCTGGTCCAAGCAATTAAAGCTTCTGTAATTTTGAAATTAGTAAATTAGTAAAATCTCGTGATTGGGATCACGACTGATCATCCAATCACGGGACAACCAGCAAGCGGGAGCAACCCTGAGTGAAGGCTGAGCTCGCCGCCGCTTGATGGTTCAGGTCGTTATAGTATTCTTTTAATCTCGAAATCAGTAAACTAGTAAAATCCTGTGATTGGGTTCACGGCTGATCACCCAATCATGGGACAGCTAGCAAGCGGGAACAACCTTGAGTGAGGGCAGCGCGCTGCTCGTTAGCACCTGCCTGATTACTGGTTTGTTTTATTTTATGTTTGAAGCAAACTGCACCCCTGTGCAGTATATTAATAGGGAGTGCGCACTGCGCACGATGCGCCTTTGTGCAAAATTCGAACAGGGGTTGTGCAGGGTGCACCCTTGAACAATATTTAAACAGAGGTTATGCAAGTTGTGTCCCTGTGTTGTATTCAAACAGGGAGAGGAGTAGCTACATCAGGGGGCACCTTGTGTTATATTCGAATATGAGCGTAATTTTCAGTGGATCTAAGACCTCATGTAGTAATTAAGACATAAGCATAGATAGATGTTGCACAGTGAGAACAGGCTCGAAACCTACTTAGTGCAGAGAACTGAACGCAATCTACCATGAGCTCAGATTAATTACAGCGAGAGGAATATTGCCTACCAGAGATTTTCGGGGTCGCGACTCAGTATTAAGACACAAATCTCCCCGTAAAGAAAAATCAGAGTTGCATATCTGATAAGTCACGACACCAAGTTGAGTTTCTCAGTTTTAATTTTGCAAGCTCAGTTTCTCTTCTGCAAGTTCATTTCAGCGTATATGAACTCAGTCTGTCTATAAAAGTCCCATCATTCAGCATCAGTGGACCCTGGTTGGTTTCCAAAATTTCGGTTCAGACTCGGTCAAATCAGGTTTTTTCATCTCTCCGAGTTCAACTCAGTTTTGATTCTCAAATACAAGAACAACTTTCATTGCAAGTTTCAGCAAAGTTTCACTTGTCATTTTCAATGCGAGTCACAATAAATTATCGGTTCAGATTTTGGTTCAGTACTCAGTTCAATTCTCGGTTCGGCTTCAGTAAAATTCGCAT
Organism: Chara braunii; assembly: GCA_003427395.1. NCBI lineage: Eukaryota > Viridiplantae > Streptophyta > Charophyceae > Charales > Characeae > Chara > Chara braunii. The sequence goes on from BFEA01000770.1 coordinate 231,256, forward strand.
CAGACTCAGTGAGCACAGTGCAGATTCGGTAAACTCAGTACAGACTCAGTGAGCACAGTGCAGATCCAGTCAACTCAGTACAGACTCAGTGAGCTCAGTGCAGATTCAGCATACTCAGCAGCAGACTCAGCATCAGATCCAACAGCATACTGAGTAATAAACTCAGTATCAGATTCAATGATATACTCAGTTATGCACTTCATGACAAGCTCAATTTTCCAGTAGACTCAATTTCTCCACAGACTCTTTCTGAACTCAGCAGACTCATGCTGGACACAACAGACTTTTTTTTTAAGTTCCATTAAGTTCAATGAGATCAATCTCATCTCTTCAAGCTTAGTTCAGTTCCAGTAAGTTCAATGAGATCAGTTTCATCTCTTCAAGTTCAGTTCAGTTGCAGTAAGTTCAATGAGATCAGTTTCACCTCTTCAAGTTCAGTTCAGTTCCAGTAAGTTCAAGGAGATCAGTCTCATCTCTTCAAGTTCAGTTCAGTTCCAGTAAGTTCAATGAGATCAGTCTCATCTCTTCAAGTTCGGTTCAGTTCTGGTAAGTTTAGTGAGATCATTTTCAGTTTCATCTCTTTGAGTTCAATTCAGCTTCAGTGAATTCATTTCAGATTCAAAGAGATCATATCAGGTTCAATGAATTCATTTCAGATTCAAAAAGATCAGATCAATATCAGTGAAGTCAGATCAAGTGAAACTCTATCGATGATCTTAATTTACTCTCAACATGTCTCATTCTCAGGGGACATAACGTTGGTCACAACGGACAGTTCCGGTGACAGCAGCGGCAGTGATGGCCACAACGGGAGGTCCCAGTGGTAGCAGCGACGATGCTGGTCACAACGGCCAGTTCCGATGACAACAGCGATAATGCTGGCCACAGCGGAAGGTCTCAGTGGTAGCAGCGACGATGCTGGTCACAACAGGCAGTTCCGGTGACAGCAGTAATAATGCTGACCATAGCGGGAGGTCCCGGTGGTAGCAGCAACGATGCTGGTCAATGGAGGCAATCCCGGAGACAACAACAATAACACTGGTCATAGCGGGCTCTCCTGGTGACAGCAGCAACAGTTATGTCACGGCAAGTGTTCTCGGTGACGTCAGTGCAAAGCAAGACTGATTAGGTGATAAGTGAGCAGCTTTAAAATCAGCTAGCATCTGAGTACAGTAGACTCAAGGCAAAAACTTATTGGGCTTGACAGACATATGGAAAAGCACATACTCAAGGCTTTAGTACAATCATCAGATACAAACCGCAGCAGATCTTCTCAAGATGTACTTGGACGTGGTGTCTGATGCTCTAAGAGATCGGGATTGAGATTGAAAGTGAGAAGGGAGAGTGAGAGCACCGACACTGATCATTGACCATGTCCTTGTCATTATACTCTTGAGATGATACGAGCTCTTATTTTTCCCTCATTCATCATGTCTTTGCCTTGAGTCAGTCAGTCTTGATTATCTCTTCTGGCATTGTTTGATGATTGTATTTCCTTGCTGACTATGTCACGGTTCTCAAATTCTTAAATTTACATCTTAATACACACATGACATATTTAATTTATTTTTTATTATGTGCATCACCATTGCTATTCCGAATCACAATCAAAGATTCCTTAAGACCGAGGTCCGGCGAAGACCGCAATTGAAGGGTCTCGCTCGAAGCCGAACGCACACAATAGGAAGGGATTTGCATTATTTAATTTAATTGATTTATTGCAATCAACATCAAATCTTGCATGACAACCTGTTGGCTTTCTGGTCGCCCGAAGTGGCCCGACTGAAAAAAGTGTGACAAAAATGGCGTCGTTGCCGGGGACATGAAAAATTTTCGTGTCCGGAACGAGCCTGGGTCAACAAACAACTTTGAACTTTGATTAGGCCTTGAGAACTGTTGATAATTTTGGAATTTTCAGATTGATTTTGCAATCTTCATTGAGTCATTATTCTCTTGGAAAGCCTAGTTGCTAACTGAATCTTATCTTTCCTTGTGTGAGGTATCACACTGAATTGGAGAAGGAAAATGATATTGATTGATGGAGAAGATCAAACTTTATCAAAGGTATATCTTATAAACTCTTTACATCCTTGAAAAATCGAGAAAAGAAGAGGACAAAGTCTATAGGATATCTGAGATGAAAGACTCAAGAGTTAATGGTATGGTATCAGGGTCGAGACTTCGTAGGTTCGTCTTCAGAGGCCGTGGTCTGATTCCTACAATGGCCGCAAAGAGAGCAAAGAACGGTCAGTCATCCAGTAAGAGAACAATTTCAGAGAAACTGAGAGAAGAATAGTAAGACAAGTGAAACTGCAAGACTTAATTTCCAGCGACACTGATCATTCTTGCATTGTCAGTTCAGTATGTCAATTCTTCAGCATATCAGTTTGACACAAGAAATTACGAGAGGATTTTTAGATGATTCATATTCGTTTTGGCATATGAAATAATTGCTTACTTCTGCAAGTGACATAACTAATCAGATTAAGGTATCATTGATGCAGAGCTACAGTCGGTCCATGAGTGTCAGGTCCCTGAGAGAGGGAAGCAGCTGTGAAGTGCAATTGTAATAAGTATTGACAAAGTGTCAAGATCAGAGAACTCATGGTTGTGGCACATCAAAAGATGTAATCATTACCGTTTCTATGATAAAGAGAAAGTTCGATGGGCATTAAAAAGTTCATCTCTGTTTGATAAAGAATTGTCAGCAGAGGAACGTCGTGTCTTTTGACTAAGTTGCCCATCCAAGAAAATTCAAATGAGAACAGACATAAAGAAGTTCAGCTTAACTTGACGAAGAGTTGTCAATAAAGGGACTTCGTGTTTCTTGACTAAGTTGTATGTCTTCACTCAGATGAGGGAAGAAACCTCTCTTAGATCAACATTTCAGTATTTCCTTGGGACTGACGGGACGTGTCTTGGAAAAGAAATTCCCAGCTGAGGGAAGGGACCTCTCTGGGGCCAGCACTAATCATCCTTCTTGAGACTGAAGGGAGATCTCCTGCAAGGGCTTGGTGCTGATTATCATGTTGCTGTTCAGTGCCTCTTGAGGCTGAAGTGGCGTCTCTTAAGAAATGTTTGTCCTGTTATGGGGCAAGGGCAGTCTGCTTGTGGGTTATGACATGCTTGCCTAATTGTCTGTGCCTGGGATCTTCTTCTCTAACCTAAAGATGTATTGATTGTCGGGGCCAACCAGAGCCTTACCGCAGTAGGTTGCAATCTAGTAGGGTCAGCGGATCCCCAACGCGAGTGTCGAATTCCGTAGTCGACTGAGGCTAAGACTCCGGGGTCTGGCCTATGAGGTCGAAAGGGGTAGGCTGGAACCCTACCGCAGTCAGAGGATGCAATCTAGTGAAGTTCGCCAGAGCCTGGAACTGTGGTTAGACCGGGTCCCACGTTCAAGAATCTGGGCGGGGCAGCCAGCGCCCTGGTCCCCGACCGCAGTGGTCAAATCCGGGCTCGGGACAGTTTGACTAACGGGAGGTCTACTGTCATAGGGTGACCAGACCCGCTATAGTCTGGGTGTCCTCGTGAGAGTGTCAAAGGACTACCATACTCGAGTAGTGGGTATGCTGGTCCTGACTTGGAGGCAGGTCAAAGGGGCTGTCAAGACAAATGGTCTGACTAGTCCTGGCCTGAGGCGGGCCGAATAGGGTATGTTAGACTGACGGGAAGTCTGGCATTCCAGGCCAGTGGTGGGCCAAAACCAAGGCAATCAATAACTCTTGGGTGTAAAGAATTGTCTCGTTGCGTCTATTAATTTATTAATTTATTATTTTTATTATTTTATTATTTTACTTTATTTTGGGTTTTATTTTGTTTTACTTGTTGCTTGGCTGATAATTGTCGGGGAGCCTGCTTGCTGGGGCATAGTTTGTTGTCCGTGGGACTCGCTGTTTTGCAGGTATATAAAGACTTACTTGAAGTTCCCCAGGCCAGAAAAGAAAAGTGGTTTGGTATCCCCTTCCTTTTATCTGAGAAGTTGAGGAGACGCCTCACTCAGATGAGAGAAAGAAAACAGGGTTTGGTATCCCCTGAGTTGCTTGAGAAGTTGAGAAGACGACTCACTCAAGCCAGAGAGCAGAAAAAGGGTTTGGTATGCCCTACTCCTAGCATGGCAGACTGGACAAGTGTCTTTAGCATTGGTATCAGACTGACAATGTTCTTGATTTTACAGCCAAGGTAAAGGTTAAGGTAACCTTTCTCTGCCATAAAATCCAGATTGAGAACAGATTTCAGATTAACAGGAGGTCAGAACCAGCAGCAAACAAGAAAGTGGAAGCATAATCCTTCTTTAATTTACTTAGTGGCCGACAAGCGGCCTGGTTCACGAGGAATCTGCATCCCCGGCCTTAAGGTATTCAAAGTCTCAAGCCAGGGACGTTGTGGAGCGAGAAATGAACTGAAAGATTGGAAGGAGAACTGACTCAAAACGTTGAGAAAAAGTCACGCTTATACAGGATATAGAAAATCGCCATTAGCTCCGTCTAAAGTAGAAAGAGAAGAAAGAAAATGTTGAAAAGAATGCAGTTATTGGGGTGAGAAGGCGAGGAAACTGCGCAAAAAGTGCTCGGCGCGCCATAGCGCGCTTCGAACTTCTTCCGAAAATACTCCATCCTTTCCAAGGATGGAGTCCTTTCGCACCATGTAGAGAACGGGCGGCGTGGGTGAGACCTTGAGTATGCACCATAACCCCGTATCTCTTCTTTCTCCTCCTCAAAACTATAGTCACGCCTCGTACGGACCGGCGAATCCTCCCGAGCCATACCCCCTCTTCCTCCTCTTCCTCTTTCCTGTCCCCGACGCGCTTCAGGCATGGTGCTCGTGTAGCTATGGAGATTGAGACAGCGAACGAGAAACGCCCTCGGCTGGACCACCTCTGCAATCGCATACGAAAAGCTTTTGCATGTGGTTCAGTAGCTCGGCAGGGATACGCCCACCTAAGGGATGGTGACAACTCCTGCAGGTGGAGGTAAGCGGTGCCTTGCGTGACCCTGTCCTGTCGCAGGGGCTCGCGAGAGGTACGGCTTGCGCACTCGGCCGGAGCGGCAAATGCTCTCCGCGACAAGTCCTGCATAATCCTGCGTGACGCGGCCGGGAGGGTCCCCGTGTGGGACCGATGCGCCCGACAGCTGGCTTCCTCGGACCCTGTCTCTTATACACATCTAGATGTGTATAAGAGACAGCATCGGTCCCGCACGGGGACCCTTCCGACCGCGTCACGCAGGATTATGCAGGACTTGTCGCGGAGAGCATTTGCCGCTCCGGCCGAGTGCGCAAGCCGTACCTCTCGCGAGCCCCTGCGACAGGACAGGGTCACGCGAGGCACCGCTTACCTCCACCTGCAGGAGCTGTCACCATCCCTTAGGTGGGCGTATCCCTGTCGAGCTACTGAACCACATGCGAAAGCTTTTCGTATGCGATTGCAGAGGTGGTCCAGCCGAGGGCGTTTCTCGTTCGCTGTAGCATACGGGGTTACGCGCGGTCGAACGTCCGAAAATCGAACCCGCACACGAATCGACGCACTGGGGGGCTGAGGTCCCAAATGCGACTCGGCGCCGGTCGACTAGGACGCATCACACACACCACGCGTTACACCACAACACTCACATCTACCTACACATAACACGCAAAAAAAAACACAACACAAACACCAGAAACAACACCACAACACCGCAACACTCCTAGTCCCTTCGGTATCCGACCCATAACTTTATGTCGCGAGACTAAGATAGGTATTGCGCGTTGGGTTTTCGTATAAGCGCCGTGCGCGCGCATGACCTCCTCATATCGACCAGCCATGCGGGCACTCGCAAACACTCGCGCTGATGGGGTACTACGTGGTACTCGTAACCGCGCGGCCCTTGGTAATCTCGAAGGTCGTGTTCGACACTCAAGTGTCGACTGACAAGCGCTTAGAGGGGTTACCTTCTCGGCGCTAGACAACCACCATGCGCAGCTGAAGACCACACCCTCTTCTGCATCCTGTGCAGAGGGGTTGAGTAGACAGCTTCAGGGCTGTCGAGGTAGTTGAAATCAAGGGGTTTGACTTTGACAGCTACCACGAACTACAACGTCCAACCACAGAAGCTTAAAGGAGGAAACAACTGTAGATAGTCTGATAGTCGTTCCAAATGGAAAGGGTAGGCCAACGTGAAAGGATGCGTGCGGATAAGGCCCAAATTTAGACCCATAGGCAACCCGATGTTTAAGATGTCAGAGGCTCGTACGCGGATCCCCATAGGCCAACTAAGACTGATACCCTGCCCATGCGTCGTTTCTTGCTGCTGAAACTTGGGTCTACTGGCCATAACGCTATTGCCCTCCTCGCTTGTCCCATAACTTTTGATCGCGGAAATTGGTAAGTGTCGCGCATGCGGGTTAACATAACGCTGCGCGGATGCAACCTACGCATACCAACCAACAATGCGAAATTATGTAATCAATCGTGATGTCGGCGGACTATGTAGTGCTCATACGCGAGTGGCCTCACTTGAGCCATGGGGTTGCTTTCGACGCTTAGGCGTCGGCTGAAGCACACACTAAGGGGGGTAAACCTTTAGCTAGCGCAAAACCGGCCTGAGGGCCTTACCATCTTCTGCACCCTGAGGTGCCCCAACGGGCACGAGTGAGATGGTCCCTAGGGCAGGAAGAGATTTAGAGCGGTGGTGAGTTGTCTGGCGCACCACCAGCGACACGCTAATCTTTCCGCCCGAAACTTTATCGTTCCACCAAAACAATTTACAACGAGAAAAAAGAAAAAAATTACTTAACGTTGGCAGGTGAAAACCTGAATTCCCGTGCGTACGCCCGCTCTACCTATCACATTATTAGGACGGGGAAAGAGCAATTTCACTCAAACAAAAGGTTGTGGGGTGGATCACTCTCACGACTGTTATGTGGTTTGCCCATCTGAATCCAAACATAATCACGCAACAAGACTCAATCGAGATTCTCTCATATATACCTTCAGTCATACGCACAACATTCAAACAACATCACACACACTAAAGAGATAAACTTTTCAGCCTTCTGCAGCTCACACCCTGCCTTATGCACACAAGCCTAACCATTTCCCCACCAGACCTCAACAAAGGTACTCAGTCTTTAAGAAATGGCCATTTATAAAGGAACTGGGTGAAAACCCAAAGAAACACACAAACCCTGGCAAGGGCCAAGGCCTTAGGTTGAGAGGCAGAAGAAATAGGAAAGTTGAATCGTAAACCGACGAATCGGCAACCGACCTGTTATCAGTGATAAAAAAAAAGTGATCCTTTTGAAGGATCAGGCTGATCAGATCAAGCCTTCAGACGAAATACGGAAACCTGCATCACAGTACAGGCCAAAAAGAAACATTACTATGTTCATGCCACAAAGGGGAGTACTCCCTGACTCGTAACCTAACTCCTCTACTAGTACCAAACCACTGAACATCTCCTCTATCCTGGACGAATCCGCTAAGTAGTTCCTGGTTGAAAAATATTATAACTCCTCAAATTCTACGAAATTTCGGCGGCGCTTCCCATAGGAAAAATATTTTTTCATAATTTGTATGAGCCAAAAAATGACTAACTCTTTCAAATTTACAAAAATTTCGGCAGCGCTTCCCGTAGGAACAGGAGGCTGTCAAGATTTATACAAAGCTGAAAGACAGGAAGACTAAGCAAGCTATACTTGGGACTAGCTTCTGACATCTGCTTGATGACTCATAATTCAATGATAGCCCGCACAACCTCTAAATGAGAGTGTGGCTAGCCCTGATCCTAACTCCTAGCAGAGTCAGTCCTACCTGCATCCCAAGTTCTCCCTCCTATCATCCATCTCATCAACCTATGGCTTCAGCACTTGGCGACCATCTAAGCAACTAATCTATCAAAAAGACACCCCAACGTGAGAGCCAGAAAGCATGCATAGACAAACATCTCTCACAATTCCACATAAGTTTGACCAAAGTAGTTTGTTAGATCACTCAGCTCTCTTTCCCTTAGTAACCCCCTTGCCTATGGCATATGATCAGACAACGCCCTGACTTAAGGGCATGCCCAACCTGCCTAAGGAAACAAGTAAAAGTACGCACAACTGGACTGTCCTAACTTAAGGGTATGCCCAACACCACATGAACTCTAGTAATAAAACATATGACCAGACCGCCCTAACTTAAGGGTACGCCTGACTTCTGCTTAACTTACGACATGAAGCATAAACTAGACTGTCGTAACTTAAGGGTATACCTAGTCAGCTCATAAACAGAGTTACGTAGGGCATAGGATCAGGTTGCCCTAACTTAAGGGTGTGCCTAACCTGCCTAAGAACAAGTACAAACGACGAGTGGTCAGACCGCCCTAACTTAAGGGTACGTCGAACCTACATAACATCAACGACAAGAGCATATCACTAGGCCGCCCTAACTTGAGGGTACGCCTAACTAGTTTGAACAGGTTTAGGTACATAAGACACTATGATCAGGCTGCCCTAACTTAAGGGTACGCCTGATCTTCCTAAACAAAGTACAAACGACGTATGGCTAAGTCGCCCTAACTTAAGGGTACGCTTAGCCTTCGTAACAACAATATAAGAGAACAACCATTGATATATTTGCACAAACTTCATATGTTTCTCTCTTATTAGGTAGATGATCAGACCTACCCAACTTAGGGAGACATCCAATCATGCCCTGTGTTTAGAAGGGAAAATACAAGAAGATTTATACTAACTCTCTGCACCGTTGCACTATTACGAGCATGAGACTGAACCGCCCTAACTTAAAGGTACGCTCAGCCTGTCCGGGTTACCTTCATTATATTCTTCACTTATCTCTCTTTTGTTTTTGTTCTACCTGGCTTACTCACTGACTTTCCCAACTTAGGGTGCTCGGTCTGCCAGATGGTATGAGTTCGTATAATATATGTCCAAATTATATACTCTTGGTTAACCTTTTTGTTCATGGCTTATTACTGAGCTGCCCTAACTTAAGGGTACGCTCAGTCTTATACCGGTATCCCCCTCAAAAGAAAACACATACAGAACTGGGTCTACGCAACTTAGAATATCCCCAGTCCTGTTTTTTCAGCAACCCACAAAAGAAACGTCACGATTCTGAGTCCTCCCAACTTAGGGTGCCCATCCTCCTATTCAGAAACCCCAGAAAGAAGCAGCGACTGGTCCGTCAAACTTAGGATAGGCCCAGTTCTCAAAATCATACAATCAGCCCAACAAACATAAATAAAACACAGCACTGAGCCCACATGCACTTAGAGGAACTCAGCCTTGGGTTGACCCGGTCAAAGCATGCAATACTCCTTCATCCCACCTTCCCCCTGTTCATTCTGTCTGAATTCACTCAAAGGAAATCTGAACTCTCATATATACTTGTTCATTTAATCTTTCGCAAAACATGTTCTGACATGCATAGCAAAACAAAAGGTAATAGTCTTTACATAGTTGTATTCAGATACCCAGGGGATAACAGGTAGGGGAAGGGATCACACGCGTCAACCGACATTAGACCTGAAGTTCCCTGCCTCTAGAACCCCGCTTGGGCTCCGGCAGAGCTCCCGCAATCGGTGCGGCGAACCTCCCACAGAGGCCTTGGCACGGTCCTACGGGTTGCAATCCCGCTTGTCGCCGTCCTCTCATAACCTTAGACTAGACTGAGAGTAAGAAAGATAGAAGTAGGGGGTTCAGACTCTCGAGATCCATGAGTGGGATAACTCTACTCACATTGAGAGGGCTTTGAACACTGGATGCGCCTGAGGGCCCCTCAATGGCGGTCAAAATGCGCAGTAGAGGTAACCAGCTGACGTCCAGAATACAGAACTGACAACTCCCTGATAATCCTTCAAGCCGTAGTAGTAGTCTCCTTGCAGACGCCTCTCAATCACTTGCTGTACTCACAGCGTCCCCACCTAGGCCAAGGTTGTTGCTGCAGCGAGGACCAGCACCTAGCTTTAGCAGTAGTGCCTAATAAAGAACAGGGCCCCTGCACAGCAGCAGCCCCCAGTGTCGTTGAATCAGCAATACCAACGTGCCGCAGTCCCACAACCTGCCGTAATACTCAGCAGCAACCGCAGAGTAAGCAATTGCCCGCTCACCCTTAGCTGAGACAGGAGTACCTCGTGCTGGAGGAAAAACGGTATTGCTACCTGTTTCTCAATGAAGTACCAGCCACTCCGGATTCAGCAGCAGCCGTAACCTCCGAAAAGATTCAGCGGAGCAGCCCGATCACACAACAAAGCAGCCCACAGCGACTGCATAGCGCTAAGCAGCGAACGACAGTTCACACAGTTGGTGTCAAGCCCACCGCAGCTCCCTGAAAAAAAGTTCTAACTGATGCTCAAACTGCAGCGGCGGTCCCCTCATAGGTGCTTTAGCCAAGTGCCCAGCAGGCGCACAGCCACGTCCCTGTCAGTATCATGGTAACTCAGCAAGCGCTGTAAGTACCGCAGCCGTGCACAATAGTAGATACAGCAGTAGGTGCAGCCACCCCCGCAAGCCTGCTGTTTACATAGTAGTCTGCAACCGGCCAGGCGACATGCACATCACTGTACTCAGCAAAATCCCCATTTCGGAGGTCGGTGCCAACAGACTCGTCGCGTGGCTAAGACGGCGAATGCGAACAGCAGTACAAGTGGCAGCAAACGGCAGTATATGGTAATGGAAGAAACACAAAAGCCGCCCATGCGCCCGTCGTGCAAGTGCGCCCAATATACAACAACGCACTGCCGCTGTGTATTGTAGCCCTCGGAAGGCCGAACAACAACAACAGCACAACCAGCCCCCCTCCGGGGCTCAGTCACCACCTGTAGGAGATGACCGCCCGCTCAGCTGAGAGTTTGACACTGGTCCATACTAACAGCGAGCAGGAACTAAGCAACACCGTGATTCTCGGCGGCAGCAACCGAGCTACATGCAGGTGTGGGTTACGTAGTCTATTACTGGGATCTGGCCCGCACCCTCATACCAAACCCTCTCTCAGTAGACCGCAAATTCGAGAGGAACCAACCATCAGAAGATCAAACTAACCTTTCGACCCTATGCTCAAGCCTGACGAACAAATTTGTCAGCGTGAGCCTCCACCAACGTTTCCTCTCGCCCCTCGAGTACCAACAGTCATGCATATACTCAACTCTCACTCTGCAGACCGTGGTTAGCAGACGGTACAGTATAACTGACAAATCTCGTTTGCCTCTGAGGAATTTCTCTTTTCGATATGCCCCCCTGTTGCCTGACAAGAATGCGGATGAGTCACCCGCTAGAAAGTAGGAAGACACACACCATGTCGCATCTAAGTATGTGCTCTCCTCTCCCTCCGCCTGTCTCAATTCTGTCCCGCTTCGAATTTCTTTCCAGCCTCCTTCGCTTGCTCATTCCCTGAATTCTAGTACGCCCGACAGATACCCCGACTCTCATACCGAACTAAGTTGGCCCTCCGGAGCAAGATGACGTTTTGTTAACGTGATAAGGGTCATGTAGCCCCCAACCATCGTAGACGATGCTTTTGACCATGGAGGAAACAACGACCACGAGGGAGAAGGAAGTGACTGCGAAAAATGGAGGGACAACGACCACTTGGTGAAGATCCCAACGACGACAAGCAGAGTGGGTAGTGTGACCTCCTCGGCCGAGGATGCCGATCACGTGGCCGTCGCGGCCCTGCCAACGTCAGTGAGGCAGCTCAAGGTGCCCGCGATCCTGGCCACCCTCCCTCAAGTACGCGTGCTCCCTATTCGTATTGCTACGTCTGCCGATGGCGGATCATGGCCCGACTGGGTAAGCGGTCACCTCTCTCTCTCTCTCTCTGTGAGCCCCCTACCTCACCCGACAGTAGGATGAGGGTGAATCCTCATTAGTTCAATGGCCAGGTACATCGCCCGCTGTCCGCGACCAACTCGGCGAGGGGAGGGCGAGTTTCGACGCCGCGAGCTGCACGTGGGTGCAAAAGAGCACAGCGGAGCCCCTGAAGACGAGCAGGTATGGCTCGTAGGAGATAAGAAGTCGAAGGTAAGCTAGGATGGACCTTCCCTTAGAACCAGGAAAGATACATCGCCATACTTCAAAAAAAGGTTTCACTCCAGGGCGCAGTCTCCGCAGCCCATCCCGTCCGACCCCTTGCTCAAGCTCGAAGTCTGGCACGCTCGCTTTTTTCACAACGCTTTGAAACTCTACCCCCTACCTCCACTCTGTTCGATCCTTTGAAGGGAACGGCGAGAGCTGACATTCTCTCCCTCGTTCCTGGTTCATTACCTCTCTTCGTCACGTTGTCGAGCGCATCGGCCCTCGTGTGAACGAGGGCCCTCCCGGCTATGTCACGCAGGAGAAAAAACAAAAAGAGAGACAACTCGGGAACGACGCATACTGTTCTGTGAACCGCAGAGACGGACATGGTTGCTTCGCTCCTTCGCCGCTCTAGCCGGGTGCGCCAGCTATACATCCTACAGTCCCCTACGACAGGACACGTTCCCGCGGGGCATAAGCTTGCATCCTTAAGGGGCTGTCACCACCCTTAGGGGCGTATCCCTACCGAGCTACTGATCCACGTGCGAAGGCTTTTAAATGCAATCGCAGAGGTAGATCAGTCGATGGCGTTTGCTCGTCTCGCTGCAGTATAGGAATTGTTTGACTAAACACCGAATGAACCCGAGCGTCGTTCATTCCCTGGGGCACTGATCTCCCAAATACGAAGCGTACGCCGGTCGACTAGGACAGTCTCAACCAAGCGTGAAAACAATCCTTAGTCCCTAACAATCAAACAACAAAAATCCCCATACCTTAAAACAAAATCACACAATCCAAAATCGTTGACTTGATGAG
>BFEA01000770.1:249039-259183 GCA_003427395.1 Chara braunii
AGTTCATTCAAGTTTGCTCATCCAAAGATGAGCAGTCGAGTTCAGCTTCCAGATGAGTCGGTGAGAGTCCGACGAAATAGTCTGGCACAATCGTCTTCCCCCCCCCCTTCATCTTCCTATTCTGCGCCTGCACCCGGGCGCCATAAGCGCCAGGTTCATGCGCTACAACGCTTTGTTGCCCGAACGGGCGTTGAGCTTAGAAAACAAATAAAAAAAATATAAAATATATATATATATATATAAATAACAATAATAAAAAAAAGTAAAACAAAACTAGTTTTCCTGAAGTTGGCTGTTGGGGCACAGCCCCCTGATGAGTCGGTGCGAACCCGACGAAAGGGCCAGGTATCGGCCTCGCTGTACTACTCTGGAAGGGCACGAAAGACAAAAATCATGCCATTGTATCTTTCCATGTTCTAGCAGAAGATTCATTCTCGTTTTGAACCTTCGAAAGTAGCAGCCAGGTCCATACATCCGTTCATTCGAAACGAACGGTTACAAATAACCAAAAAAAAAAAAAGAAAAAAAAAAAAAAATCTAAACAAAATCTAAAGAAAGAAAATCTAAAGAAAAGAAACCTAAGAAAAGAAAAAGAAAGAACTCACCTTGTTGTTGCAATAGTCGCCCGTTTTCACGGGCGCTGTCGAATGCATTGGGGTTGTCAATGCCCCAGTCACTCATGAGGGCGCCATGTGGCGCTTTGTCCCTTTGTTAGTTTTAGTTTTTATATTTTTATTATTATTATTATTATTATTATTATTATTTTTAGGTTTCCCGTTGGTGTATGCCAACGGTCGTACTGCGTTAGTGGGTTCACCCACGAACTGTTGAAAATGTAGATCCGAGTTCGAGTCCAGATGGACTCGAAAAACAAATTTGGACTATTTCTCGATTTATGCGTGTCATTCTTGCGCATGGGTCATTCTACCACCGCGCGGCCAATCTCGGCCGTGTGATCCTTGTGATCACGCGGGCGAGATCGACCGCGCTTTACAAAATCAGCAGCTCCAAAAGGAGCTGAGCCCAATAGGCAGGTCTTTCAGGTTCGATCCCAGCATCAGCCGGGTGAGAGTCGAATGCATTATCCTACTAGGCTAGCTCTTGTTTTCACATTAAACAGGACCTGCTCTTCAATGTGAAGAGCTAGCCCAGGTGACTTTCCCTCAGCTTGCAGCCTTGCAGGCTTCGCCCGTAAATGGCCTAGCAGGCCTGCCCCGACTGTGGCCTAGCAGGGCGGCCCTGCCTGTGGCCTGCCGGCTTACCTGCCTGTGACCTACCCTTACCGGTTAGCCGTGTGATCGCGGCTTGGTCGGCCATCGAACCGGGTAAGCCTTGGCATTTGCCTATCGGCCCCCAGGCTCAAAGTCAGACCCCGCGGCCCCAGAAAAAAACGGAAGCTTCCTACACCTCCTGCGTCGTGGCCCTATACCCTGGCGCAACCCTCTTTTAAGCCCATTGAGGCTCTGAATCGCGTGGCTTAGCAGCCGCACGACATTACTTTAGGTAGACTAGGCTTGGTTTTAACATTTCTTTATCCGCACGTTCCTGCGGCTTCGACAGAAGCGTAGCCTTTGTCGTTCACACCCGATACCCCCGGACGTCACATGCGTCCGGACTAAAGTCAGAAAACTCTTAGTTTCTCAGTCATAGGTCAGGTCTGAATAAACGTTTGACAAACGTCAGTCTCATCAAGTATTTCAATTCAACGCAAGAGTCGGACAGCGTCCGACGTTCAAAAACACTGGCAAATACCCTTGTCAGGGTTTTTGCCCCCACAACAATCCCAACCCCCATTGAACGACGTCCCCGTCTTTCACCCTATATTAATTAATTATATAGGGCTCTCTGGATTCTTACGAAACTCTTTTTAACAAAATTTCTTCCAATCGAAAATAAGCCGAAACTTATAACCAAAATCCAAGTTATTGCCTCGGTAATCTAAAATTCAATCATCCTTGATTGGAATGATACCAGATGTAGCCTCTGGCAAGCCTTTCATCAAAACCTGAATTTATACCGGTTCAAGTTCTGGAATCACTAAAATATTCAAGAAACTTTGTCTAAATAGTCCCAGCATCATTCCACTAGTGGCAACTCCAAACATTATTTAGTCTCTCAGAATGGTACCGGAAATAGTCTCCGGCTAGCCTTCAAAACCTCAGTCGGCTAATATTTACATTTATCTAAAAAAGGTCAGGTTTAACCCCCTAACGAGTATTTCAAAATAAATAACCTTCTGAGCGGCCCAGACAGAATGTGAACCAACCATTCATGAGAGAAACCATTTATCAAAAGTTCTTGTCCAGGTTTTGTATCCCATTCCAATTACGAGTTATCACATATGACATTTTTCATGCGTGCTTTGTGATATGCGTCGAGGAGTGGTGTAATCCTCAAGGGATAACATCTCGACGTCAAGCCCCGCTTTAGACTCGAGCCTCACCACCTTCCCTCCAATTCCAGTATCATATGTTTGCCAGTGCCCTACCTGCAAGGTTGAACTACCCGTTCTCTATGACCTAGGCTGGTCAGACCCGGGCATAGAGGCGAGGCGACCCTATTCGTCACAAGGTCAAGGTGACCACTCCTTCCCCCATAACGAACGACAGTCGTCACCCTTACAAGCAAGATTCCAACAATTACAATAATACCTTCCTCCCTTTTAATCATAGTGTAGCCACCCTCCTTAAAAAAGGAAAAGTGACAGCATCCCACTATGGACCAGGAACAAGTTCCAGCGTAGGCCTCACTACCACCAACGGAGCTCACTGCATCAGGACTCATCATAACATGATAACTTAAAAAACATTACGAAACTTCTAGGCTATGATAAATAATTGAATTACATGCTTTGTGAATAACTCATAGTTATGCCACAAACCATATAACGCAAATTACATATCATTTTCCTATAACTTTTTTTTTACAACGAGAATATACATCAAATAACAACATACATTTTTACAGAGAGTTTCATAACATTCCAGTCCAAAAATATTCATAAATTTGCATTGCATCACATTTCATCGAAAAAGTAACAATAAATCATTCAAATTTAGGAATCAACAATTTTTCGATCCAAAATCACAATATAATTCCACGAACAGGAGTCGTAGAATTTATTAATTATACAAAAACATGGAACCATAGGTCCCAGAATTAAAATCAAATCCCAAGAGTCCAAAATTATAATTCCCTTGTCTGTCCTCAGAACCAGTCAACAATTAGTGATCCCAAAAGAAATAAAAGAGGAAAAACAAGTTCTAAAAAAAAGAAATCTAAAAAAAAAAAAAACCTTTTCTAAGTCCTTCGAATAAATTTTCAAATGCGATCCCGACACCCAATTTCTACCTCGAGATCAATCCAACTCTTCGATCTCATAAGCCCCATGCTCAAATTTCCTGATAATACGATAGGGCCCCAACCATCGACTGTCCAATTTTCGAGACCATTGTTTTTCCAAGGACGAATCATAGAGAAGTACGATATCCCCTACTTCCAAAGGTTCCTTACGAACGCGAGGCCCCTTATCCCATCTTTCCTTGTCGGTCTGCCTACTCTCTGAAGTAGAGGCAGCGGCCTCCTCAATCCTTTCCTCAGTGATCATCACTTGTCTTGCCCTCAATTCCAACAACTCCTCCGTTGAAAGCTTCATTTCCACATCCTACTTTCTCCAAGTGGTAAGAAAACTTTCGATCGGAAAAGTTGCATGACGCCCAAACCACAATGTGACTGGAGCGTATCCAATTGTCCGCTTTATGGTGACATTCTCAACAAAGAATGTCGTTCTCAGATATATCGGTCACCTTGACGGATCATCTCCGCACCATTTTGCCAACAAATTTGTTAGAGTGGCATGTCCACGTTCAACTGGCGCATTGGCCCGGGGATGTGCCCTTGTAGTATAGCTAAAGCTTACTCTAAGTTTTTTCAGAAGCGCCTGCACCTCCCCAGCCCAAAACTCACCACCTCGATCCATGACAATTTCCCTGACAAATGGGTACCGAAGATAATATTCCTCAATGCATTCTGCTAAAACATGTCCAGCACGATCGCGAATGGCACAGCCATCAACGAACCCAACCAGATTATCTCTTACGTTGAAGATATATCTGTACCTATTTATCCCAGGTGGCATGACCAACAGATCAAGGTGTACTACTGCTCCTGGCTCAGCGACATAGCGTGAATTAAGAGGTTCAACAAAACGCAGATTAGATCGTTTTTGGCAAGGAAGATAAGAGTTACAAAAGTCATTTACCATCTTGTTCATTCCTTCTCAAAAATAAAGATGTTGAATCTTTTTCAAAGTGACTCGAGACGATCTATGTCCGCCTGCGACCCCATCATGCGAAGCTGCAATCACATCAAGTTGTCGCGTAACCCCACATACCACTCTTCTTGGAATATCATCGTTGGATTTCTTGAAAAGATGACCATATCTTACAACAAAATCCTTACTTTTCTGACGAACAACTGGATCCACTTCATCCTCCCTCAACTCACCATTCAACCACATTCCCATTAATTTATATTCCCCATCATACTCTCCTTCTCTGAAAGCTTCTCTGATTTCACTGCCTTCTGCTTCTTCATTCATCATTTTCAGGCGGTCCTCGTGAATTAGAGAATTCACAAGGAATGACATATCTCCAGTGTTCCTGAAAGTATTATCAGCCTGCTCATGCCCATACTCAATCGTCAGCGGTTCTTTGATGAGCTCGACTTCATCAGACAAAGCCAAGTTCATCATTTGCTCAGATGTTCTTTCACCCCATGGGTCTTCCTCAATGAACGGCTCCCCAATCACAAACTCTGATCGCACATGATGGAAACAAGGAGTATTCCAGATGGTTTTCCAATGCCGGGTTGTTGCATCTGCCAAATAATTGTATGAGTAAATACTCAACTGTGACTCTTCTCCTTCGAGGAATCCATCAACAGGAACTGAATCCTCAGCCTGATCCGTCGATGAGTCCCAATCAACATGACTCAATCCATCTGCTCGATTCTGAGTGTCTGAAATGCGCTCAATCTCAAAATTGAACATCCAAATATACGTCAGTCATCGAGCAATGGTTGGACCAGAAGGAGAATAGTTCTTCAATGATTGAGCTAGAGCCGTAGGATCAACTCGCAGAATGAACCGCCTGCCAAATACATAATTCCTGAAAACACGCAGACAGTGAAGCACAGCGAGAGTTTCCTTCTTGAACTGGGAATAGTTTCGCTCAGTAATATTCAGAGTTTTGCTCTCGAACCTCAATGGTCGTTCTCGTCCTTCCCCATCCTTTTGGACTAAAACTCCTCCCAAAGCGGTAAGACCTGCATCGGTCTCGATGATGAAAGGACGGCCTTCAGCATCATCAAAGCAAGGAACTCCCAGAATCAGGCCGCCTTCTCGAAACTCAGCTTTAATATCCTCAACGGTTGCCTGCTGCTTCGGTCCCCACTCCCAGACCAGGTTCTTGCATGCTAACTTCCGCAAGTGTTGCACCCTTGCTACGAATCTGCGGATAAAAATACGCCAAAATCCGCAAGTCCCGAGAAAACTCCGAATGTCGGTAATAGATCTGAAGGGAGTCGGCCACTCCAAAATCTTATTCGTTTTCTGGGCATCTGGCCGACGACCCTTCTCATCACAAAGGAAACTCAGTATTACCGCCTTCCTCATACCATGCCTCGATTTAACCTCACTAGCAGTGAGGTTATATTCCTTCAGTTTACTCAGAAGCTTTTCCACATTGCTGATGTGTTCCCACAGGAACTTTCGAACGCCGGGTAACACTTCAGTCTCGTTCTTGACTCGAGGTCCTGGGATAGCCAAATCATCAATATATGGAGAAGTCACGTCTGGACAAAGCAGCTGCATGACTCTCATCATATATCTCTGCACAATTGCCACGACATTTGTCCAACCTTGCGGAGCCGCGCACATATGAAGCAGTCCCCGAGGCGTATGCATCGCCGTCATAGGTCGATCCGCTGTGTACTGCGGGAACTGATCATACCCAGAATATAAATCAATTAGGGTGATGATGGGCCTGCCTGCACAAGATTTCGAGAGTTGATTGGCGTTCGGAAGTCCGCCCGCATCTCGGACTGTTACAGAATTCAACTTCTGCAGGTCCTGAACCTATCGCAAAACACCGTTCGGCTTGATAAAGCAGAACCAAGGAGACGCATACGGCCCATACGAATAGTCTGCCACTTTGGTCCAAATCTTACCATCAAGATAATTTACCACCTTCCGGTGATCGTCTGGATTCGGATATCGTGGGCCTCTCACATTCCATGGCTCATGCGGTACCGTATGAATCCGGATCATTGGAATCATATCGACGTCCAGCCGTCCACGCTCATCATCATCAAAAGCATAAGCAAGATGAACTTTCTTCATAACGTCGATAAAGAATTGAATTTCCTCCTTAGTAAGAAGGTCATCCTCTTCAATGATCATCTCCTTGACCCCGTCTTCTGTCAATCGACACGGCCCCTTCTCACCTTTTTCGTTCAACGTTCTAATCCACTCGCGTTCTTCCTTATAATACACTTCCTTTTCCTGAGTGATCAGAACTGGCACTGGTCGTGCCTTTTCTCTTACTTTCTTATACTTCCTCTTGGACCCAATGTTGAGCTTCCGTCCCCTAAAAAAGATTCTTGCCTGGCTGATGGCAGTGATTCCTCCATGCAAGATTCATTTGACCGATAAACAAGATGCATGGTTCCTGCACCTTCCTTGTCAACCACAACTTCCATCAGGGTCTGTACCAGGCTCGGATCAATTGTAGGATAGCTTGCTGCAAATCGACTGCCTGTGAGATACTTAGTAATGTCAACGAAAACTCCTTAGGATCCCTTTCTTCATCGATCGCCTTTTTCTCCCTCCTCAACTTCTCAGACTCTAAGAAGGTATATGATTCGGGATTCAACCAGTTCCTTGAATTTGCCGGTCCGGTATTCGCGCACTTTACCACTTCATAATAGCCGCAAACCGGATTGCACAAAGCTACAAACATGGTGTCGTCATGCTTGTTGAAGATTATGCTCTCTGTGCGACATTGAAAGGACCTTCCCAAAAACACTTTGTGTTCAACCTTTGGCAATATATAAAAATATGATCTCGCTTTTACCTTCCCAACTGTGACCATTACGCCACTAGTCATACCGCAAAATGGCGTTGCCCCGCTGACTCCAATCAAAAATCCAAAGTCATTGCGATTGATCTGAACCCCAACTTCAATCACATGTTTCTCTCTCATAATGTTTATCGCGGCTCCGTCATCTACGAGAGCAGAGAACTCTCCACGGCCGATTTGAACTTTTATGAGACCTGTGGCCACGCATCGCCAGTCCATCTTCGCGCCAGGAGACGCCCAGTTAGCTTCTGGAGGGATGATCTTGCTCAGCTTGACTGTTATGACTTTCTTCCGAGTCATGCGCTGCTTAAATTCCTCGTGGAGCTTCAGCGATATTGCAAGAATCTTCTTCAGGGTAACCAGATCACGCTGACTTTCCAGAATACGATCCACCAGCTGTTCAAAATCAATCCCTTGTTCAATAGGGATTGAGTACACGTTCTTCTTTTTGCGAGGTTCTTCTTCCTCGACCTAGGTCTTTCCTGCTTCCGATGCCCTTTCCATAACTCTCTCCTTTGCTAGCAGTTCATCTTCTGCTCGCAATCTTTCATCCTCCTCATCATCATCCCCTTCTTCCACCTGAATAGGTTCTTTTTCCTGAGGTTCCTTTGAACTTTCTCCTGGTGCAGGTTGCGATTGTGAGGTCTTTCTTCCTTTCCTCGTTTGCACCATGACGGTTGGCATCCCTCGCTTGAGTACAGGTCTGGACATCATCATTGGTCGTGTCATCGGCGTTGCTTCAGGTGCCGAAGCGGCCGCAGGTGCTGACCCATCCCGACCTTCGTTCCCCCATCCACCAAAAGGGAACACATTAGGAAGATTCGGCCAGACTTCTTCCATGTCAACACATAATTGAACAATGGAATGTCGACATTTGACCAGTTTCTTGGTCACTTATCGCGCCCGATGAGCAATGTCTTCTTTCCTTTTCTCCAACTTTTTTTCGTCACACCCACTAATCTCCAGAGAAGTCATTGTTTCTTCTAACTCAAAAAGGTTTGCTTCTTCAGGAGAAGCTAACCGGAATGTAGCCGGAAGAGGACGGTCCATCCGTCGAAAAGCCTCTTTTCTCATTCCTCCTTCAATATCCTGATCGATGAGATTTTCCTCGAAGTCAAAGACTTCTCCTCGAATCGTCGTGAAGACGATATGGTCTTTCTCGTCCTTTACGAGAATCTGGCAGAAACGAATAACATGTCTCTTCATATCGCAATATTTGCAGACGTATTCCTGCCAGTTCCCACGCCCGCCTCCATTTCCGCGGCCTCTACCACGGCCTCGACCACCCTGTGGTTGAGTCTGTTGACCTTGATTTTGTTGTCCTTGGTCAACCTGTCGCTCTCCGCTTCCATTTCCTCCGTTTTTACTACTTTCTCCTTGTTTACGAGAAGTACCTTGCCCTCCTCGTATCTGGTTCAAGGCTTTCCTCTCAACCTTGGTCAACTTACGAGGGGGTTCCTTTTCCTCCTCGCTCTCACTCTCACTGCTACTCTCTTCAGTGACAGGCTTCTTCCTTTTTATCTTCCCAGTTTTCGCCTTCGCCATCATCACTTGAAGTTTTAACCGTTCCTCCTTCATACTGCTCATCATTTCCCTCATGTCAGATAAGGTCTTATAGATCTCCTTGTCCTTGTTCGTCCCCAACTGTAACCTCTCCCGATTCTCCATCTGCTGTTTCAGCAGCCGATAGAGGATCTGGTCGAAGTCCCCGACCAATAAATTCTCTCGAATTTTTTGTCAATCATACCTTTCTTTCATGTCTTTCACCAACTTTAGTTGTTCCACCTCCGTGAAAGTATCCAGGAAGATGAGGCAACGATCTTTATCTGGAAGGTCAGGAACTAATTTTGCCACCCGCTCGAATTCAGTAAGGAACTGTTTTGTTGTACCAAAGCTTTTCCGACTAACCTTCCTCAAATCGGTCAAGTTCAACAGTTGATCGCTCAACTGGTACTTTTATAGCAGCTTCCGTTTGAATTTTGCCCAGTCCACCGAATCTTGTACCAATTCCTCCACCTCTTCCTTGTACTGGATCTTGCAGTATCTCTTCACCATTCACAACATCTTTTCATTCGACCATTCGCAGCAACTTCCCAATTGCTCCAACTTTTCTTCCCATCCCGAGGCGTTGTTACCATCAAACAATGAAACGTCAACCTTCGGGATTTGATCCTTCTGGGACTGCTGAATAATTCTTGCAAGCTCCCGAATGTCATTGCTTCTCCCATGCTGATTGTCGTTATTACCAACCATCTTGACTGAAGAAAAACAGCAACATAGTAACAGAAATCAGTCAATTCTTATAAATAATATCTCATAATTTTTGGATCAAATTACTGACTTTTTCTTAGGTCAAACAAGAAAAAGAAAATAACTTTTTACTCCATTAATCACCCAAGTGTCGTTCCGCTAGGGACAACGATAGTTTGCCGTTATTCCCGGCAACGACGCCACCTGTCGAGCGCATCGGCCCTCGTGTGAACGAGGACCCTCCCGGCCATGTCACGGAGGAGAAAAAACAAAAAGGGAAACAACTCGGGAACGATGCATACTGTTTCGTGAACCGCTAAACGGACGCAGTTACTTCGCTGCTTCCCCGCTCTAGTCGGGTGCGCCAGCTATACATCTCACGGTCCCCTACGAGAAGACACGTACCCGTGGGGCATAAGCTTGCATCCTTAAGGGGCTGTCACTACCCTTAGGGGTGTATCCCTATCGAGCTACTGATCCACGTGCGAAGGCTTTTAAATGCAATCGCGGAGGTAAATCGGCCGATGGCGTTTGCTCGTCTCGCTGCAGTATTGGAATTGTTTGACCAAACGCCGAATGAACCCGAGCGTCGTTCATTCCCGGGGGCGCTGATCTCCCAAATACGAAGCGTACGCCGGTCGACTTGGACAGTCTCAACCAAACGTGAAAACAATCCTTAGTCCCTAACAATCAAACAACAAAAATCCCCATACCTTAAAACAAAATCACACAATCCAAAATCGTTGACTTGATGA